>OY812999.1:53970854-54360854 GCA_963681545.1 Germaria angustata | reverse complement strand
TAATTTAAATTTTTTTGGAGTAATTTCATTAAAATTAAAAAAGTGTTCTACCGGCGGGTCGTGGCGGGTGCAAAAGTATATATATAGGTGGTATACGTTTCTTGTTCCCTAGAAGTTCTATTCCACTAACGTTTAAATTTCAGAAAAATATAGTAGTTTCATAAATATTTCATAACACCTCTAATATTGAACGCTAGAGCGGTAACCACTTACAACAACTAAAGACTATAATCCTACCAACATTATAAAAAAGACCGCAGGCCATTATCGATGACAGCTTGCGAGTAGTAACTATTTATTTTTGACAAAAAACAAATAAAAAAACACCTTTTTCTGAAATATCAAAAACAGTTGAGTTTGGCAGCGTGCCTCGCCCACAATTATCAATAGTTTAACCTAATTTTTAGCTACCTTATTATGGATATATTAATGAAAATGATTTTCAGCCACTGTGCGGCGTAGCCGAGATCATCATTCACATGAAATCATCCGTAAACATTGATTTATATAGATCGTTCTATCGACTTAAATAAAAATTTCATAAATTTCTCTAAACTGTGTTATTTTTATAAAATCCATAAGCTCTTAAAAAATCACTATTTATAACTACACACCTTCCTGGATGCTTCTGAGAGAGCATTAGGGTTGTCGATTCGTTTTATCCACCATTTTTTTAATTATACCTGTCATTTTTTAAATGATGATTTTTCGAACGTCGAATAGTCCGGTTTTTTTTTTGCAATACAAAATCAGCTGAAGAATAAAAGAAGAACGAGTTGTTCGAAAATAGAACAGCTCTCGAGAACAGCTTCCTGATTTCACCAGAACACATACCATTATAGTAACGATGAAACTAGTGCTGGCTACACTACTGTCACCTCTTCGCCCTCTCCTGTTGTCGTCGGAGTAGCTTCAAAATAAATTTACGGGTATGTTCCAGGTTTCGACTCGGATTGAAAACGAAAAATTTTTTGAATCCCCATAATTTATAAAATGGTGTTCTGAATTCAGCATGTTTTTCCACATTCGAAGTTTATGTTCGAAAAAAAATCTAAATGTCAACGGCCACAGCTACGCAAAAATTGACGGCGGTCGGCAAAAAAGTTGCAAAAAAATTAACAAATTACAGAAGTAACACCCAATTTTCACGATGATTTTTTTACTTGTCTTTAAGACATGTCTTCTGTTTGTAGGCATACTAGGTAGAAAAGAAAGAGGGGTAGCAAAAGAAACGTGGTTTCTGTTTTCGTGATTTTTTTACAACAACAATGAAGAAAAATACATCTCTTCCTTTTAGCTGTCATTCGCAATTTTACTATTATATTTTATTTGCATTCGTCTGTTAAGGTGGTTATTTCTCTGTGTTCTTCTTTATTTTTCTTGTTTTAAAGCGACAAGTGCTTGTTTTTTGTTTTGTGTGTATATAAATAAATTAAATATAAATAAAAAGTTCAAATAAATATAAACCATGTGGAAAAACGAAATTGTGGAGCTTTTAATATCTAAATATCAGGAACACGAAAACTTGTATGATGTACGTAATCCTACATATATGGACCGTGTCAAGCGATCTAGCTCTTTGTACACAATCTGCCAAGAGCTAATGATATATACTTTTTAAAGTTATATTTTAATAAAAGACGAAATTATTTCAATTAATGTACTTATAATAATTTAACTTGTTTTATTTTAATTTCAAAATAATAAACCAAAGTATTTAATTCTATGAATAGGCACAATAAAATAATATATTTTTCATATACATATGTACCTACTCAAAAACCTTTAAATATTCATTTTTAAAGTGTTTCTAAATTGCCTGGTATACTTCCGGAACTGCACGACAAAGAAAGGTTTCACATAGTCTCGTCTGATAATTTGTGCTTTTGATGGACTCTCCAGTAGCGAGGTATTGGAGTGTAGCTGCCAGTTTCTCTGCTGGAGTTTTCGCTTCTTTCAAGATGGTATCTTGTTTCACTTTATCACCTTCGATTTTTGCGAGTACCAAATTAAATGTCTCTCGGCTTATTCTGATATAGTTCAGAAAAGACGACTTATCTCCCAAGAAGTCGTTCATAAGAAACGAAAATGTACCTCGCTCCACTCAGCATTTCCGCCATTGCTTCACCCACTCACTAGTTTTAGTCAACTAGTTTTACCTCCATTGCTTTCTTCGAGGTTTTTCTGTATAGAACCCAATTTTGATTTTTTCAAGAAAATTTACTTTTTTAAATACTTTACTTCTCAAGTTATTAAATTCCGTTTTTGGCGCCCAAATTATAGAAATAAAAGGAATTAAAGATAGAGTAAAAAAAAACAACTCTGGCTGTCAAATAAGAGTTTTTTTTACAACAACAGTGAAGAAATAGACATGTTTTAAAAATCATCATAAAAATGTGACATGATTTTGGGAGCAACTTTAAAAGAAAATAAAAAAAGACATGTCTTAAAAAATCATCGTGAAAATTGGATGTAAAACAATTTACAGAGTATGAAAAAGATATTCAAATTTTTCATTTAATTTTCAACGCGAATAAAAACAAAATTAATATTCTTAAAGAAACATAGAATGAAAATAAAATTATTCAATACTCTCAAAAAAGACAACGAACGAAATTAAAATTATTTCCTTTTGGTTGGTCTGTTTGCCTGGCGTTATTTATCAGCGCGGCTGTTTGCCGGCTATAGACATATCGACTACGTTATCCTGGCACCATTTGTTGTTAAAACAAAGTATTGCCTGATTATTACATTGCGATTTTACAACTAAATGCATTCGAATTATTATAATTATTGTTTAAATAGATTTATATATATGAAATTAGTTTTAATTTCCTTCAAAAAAAATCATTTTTCTTTATCAATAAGATCTAAATGCATTGAGATTTAGTTCAAAAAAGATTGACATATCAAACTTTATTATGTAGGGCAACTTTGTGTTTTCGAACATAAACAAAATTGTTGTATTTTTTTCATGTTTTTTTACACAAGTGAGATCTGCCAAAACCAAATTGATATTTTTGGCAAAGTTTAAAAAAAATTTGTTTGCATTAATATTTCTGTGAAAAATTGATCTTTTTTGATGAAGTTCAATAAAAAACACTTCAAACTAAAAACCAAAATTGTATTTTTCTTAATAATGTTAGCATTTATAAGAATAAAGTACGATTCGTTTTACTTTCACCCACCCCTTACTACTCTAATTGAAAACGAATAAAAACATGGGGATGTGAATTGCAGAACACCAAAAATGCTAAAGTAATCCACTTTCGAGTGAATTCGGATTCTAGAACATACCCGTTATTTTGAAGAAGAACCGAACCATACATGAGAGTTGTATTCCATTTTCGGTCGGATGTATTGGTATACGTAGTAGGGATATCAGAAAGAGTGAAGTATCTACTAAACTGTCTTAAAAAACCGACCCACTTGAATGCTTCTTTAGCGACATCGAACATCAAACTAAATTTTCACACCAAGAGCGTATGATTCCTCAATACTTATGTATATTACAGGTGAAGCAGCATGCTTCATGCTTCATCATTGTGTAAACATACAATATTGCATCGTACTATTGTTAAAATAGACCCGATTCATATGACCCCATTCAACTAGTAGATAGATTGGGAAGTGTGAAATAGAACGACATTAAGAAAAATAAGAAATAGCGTAGGAGACAAAAGGAACCTTGGGTTACCAATTAATTTATTTTGAACTCGTCTGATGTGTTCCTATCTATAACAAACTTTTATAGTGCGATTTCTGATAAAACACGAGAAAATTCGTCACCAATACCAAAAGCAATAAGTCCTGAAAAGAATGCTACAAAGTTAACCATACTTTCCAACACTTTAGGAAGCGGTTGTTATCCTCTCTTTTTTAGGGTTGGCGTTACTTTAGCAACCTTCTAGCACAATTACAATTCACCAGCATGGTATAATGAACTAAAAAGGCTAATGGATGATTTAGCGTTGAACAGCGCGGCTTCAAGACCAGTGGTGAAATTCTATCCGGTCCAGGAGACTTATTTATGTTGAGATCAGCTTAAACCGAGCTCGGTCGGTGGTTGACTGTTTTGCGGCAAGTTGGATTTACTGCTCTTGGGGCAGTAAGAACTATAGCAAAAAAGCACTATTCATACAAAACTTTCTCGCTTCTCAATACATTAGCTTCCTCTCTAGATCTCACCGCATTATTTTACCCCAGTTTAATCCATGACTTTATTCCGGGCTGAATCAAAATTTACTTTGATGGAATAAGATTTTTATTCCCAACAAAATTACATATTCCACCAATATCACCATTGCATACACATTGTTATCTAGGAAACATAGTTTCCAATCAAAATGCCGAAAAAACTCTTGAGTTGTGAACATTAAAATCACCAGCAACAACAATTTCACTGTCAGGACAACTTTCAACGAACTCCTATATATTGTCGGTTAGTTTGTTTGTGAGAGGCGTCTTTTGCTTTTTCGGCGATTTTCTGCTGTGGAAAAAAAGGATCAAAGAATTTGCATAAAATTTTGTATAAAAAAAATTGAATTAAGTGCTCAAAAGCAACTGAAATGTGAGAGTGTTATATGCTGATTGTGCCGAGCCAAAAAAATGTTTACATGTGGTACAAACTTTTCAAAGACGACGTCCTGGAAGCTCCATCACATTAAAAACCGGTGAAAATGTTGAGAAAGAGAGTAAAATTGTTATGGAGAATCGTCCAATCACTATTAGAGAAGTTGCAGGGAATGTTGGTATATCGGTTGGCTCATGCCATACAATTTTTCGCAAATTTTAGATGTGAAGCGTGTGGCAGCAAAAGCTCATTAAAAAATTGCTGAATTTTGAACAAAAAACCGTCGAATGAGAATTGCTCAGGTAATGTTGATTGGCGTTAAGGACGATCCATATTTCCTCAGAAGGGTCATAACTGCTGACGAATTATGGGTATATGGTTATGACATCGAAATCAAGGTGCAATCGTCCCAACGGAAGAGCCAATGAGAGCCAAAACCAAAAAAGCACGCCAAGTTCGATCAAATGTCAAGGTTTTGCTCACTTTTCTTTCATTAGCGTGGCGTAGTGCATCATGAGTTCTTGCTACATGGTTTCCGGTTAATAAGAAGTATTATCTTGAAGTTATACAACGCTTGCGAGAAACAATTCGAAGAACGTCCGGTAACGATAATTCTCAGAACTTATAATAAAAATGTTGCGCAATGACAGTTCTCATCTACATTGGAACTTTCGTATACAGTGGCCACACCATAATCAATGCTGATGAGTAAGAATGTTCTCAAATTTCAGGTCATTAATGTACCGACAAACTTCAAAATTAGTTTTAAAACAGATATAGACAAGTATAGGCAATTAATTTATAAAAACAGACTATTAAATGAAACAAAAGGATTTATAATAATTTATATTGCTATGTCAATAAAAAATGCAGTTATTTTTTTATTACATATTAATCCCGACGTTTCGTGGATGTTTTGTCCATTTCTTCAGGGGATACGTCTATTTAATAAAAATAATCAAAACATCTAATTACATATATGTATATAAATAAGTATATACTTAAATCGTTACTTACAATGTTTTTATTAAAAGGATAAACAAAAAATATTCACATATATATATACATAGATACTATTATGTGAACATTAAAATTTGTTTGTTGTACTTTCTTTTATAATGACATTGTAAACGGCGATAAAATTATCTGTATCTTCCTTTTTGTTCATAGTTCTGTTTATTTTTTGTTGTATTCTTAAGCTTTCTGTGGTGAAACGTTTTTTCTCATTGGGGGAATCCCTCTTTCACCCACCATTGCTGACATAGTTCTAGACAATTTATTGGACGTAGCTTTAGCTGAATTACACAACAAGGGTATCTATATTAAGTACATAACCAAATACGTAGACGACATATTAGCTATTATAAATATTGAAAACAAAAACGATATTCTTAATACGTTCAACAATTACCACCCCAAAATTAAGTTCACCATAGAAGTAGAGAAATGAAGAAAAATAACATATCTAGACACCACTTTACACAGATTAGACGACAAAATATCTTTTGATTGGCACACAAAAACATTTCATCAGGAAGAATAATTAACTACCATGCAACCCAACCAAAATCGCAAATGATAAATACAACCAGAAATCTAGTAAACAAAGTCTTAAAAATCAGTGATGAACAATTTCACAATAAAAATTTGAAAAAAAGTTTCTAACATATTAACGGACAATATCTTCCCAACATATTTAATAAAAAATCTCACAAAATCCAATAAAAATCCCGCAAACAATAGAATTGGCAACTCCTGCACTGAGCGCAAACAATTTTTCAGCGTCAAATATATACCAGGCCTAACGTACAAACACAATATAAAATGTGCAATAAACAAAAACAACACAACTTTAGCCTACAAACCAAACAAAACTTTAAGTACAATATTTACTAATACAAAAACTCCAATTGACAAACTTCAACAAAACAACGTCGTCTACGAAATTCCGTGTAAAGGTGATAATCAAAACAGTTGCGATCTTGTTTACATTGGCACAACAAAAGTAGTTTAATAACACGAATAAATGGACATATGGTAGACATACATAAAAATAAGGAGAGTACAGCATTATGAAACCATGCACTACAAACTAAACATGTCCCTGATTTTGACAACATAAAAATTTAGTATTCGAGAACACTGAAGATGGCACAAAGCCGAAACCGGTCTGTTCATAAACCAAATTTGACGTGGGATGACGGAAAATCGTTCCAAAAACATAAAAATACTAAATAAAGAAAACAATGAGAAAAAACGTTTCACCACAGAAAGCTTAAGAATACAACAAAAAATAAACAGAACTATGAACAAAAAGGAAGATACAGATAATTTGAGCGCCGTTTACAATGTCATTATAAAAGAAAGTACAACAAACAAATTTTAATGTTCACATAATATTATCTGTATATATATGTGAATATTTTTTGTTTTTACTTTTAATAGAAACATTGTAAGTAACGATTTAAGTATATACTTATTTATATACATATATGTAATTAGATGTTTTGATTATTTTTATTAAATAGACGTATCCCCTGAAGAAGTGGACAAAACATACACGAAACGTCGGGATTAATATGTAATAAAAAATAACTGCATTTTTTATTGACATAGCAATATATTAGGCCTCACCAGCTGAATTAATACGTAAATTATTATCAAATTAAGTTGGGCAAAAATATTAATTAATAAAAGCATTTATTGTTTTTTTTTAAACTAAAATTTATTTAATTTCAAATACAAGGTAGCACAAATAATTTGAATTCGCCGCAATTATACCAGATGGCGCCAAGAGTCACTGTGCGTTGTAATTTATGATAAAGATATATATATATATATATATATATATATATATATATATATATATATATATATATATATATATATATATATATATATATATATATATATATATAGATAATTAGTTATCAACAACCCATGGAGAAATGCACACCTCAGGAACGTGGAATTATTGATATTGCTTATTTGACAAGTTTTCGGTCTGTTGTTTTAAGGCAGCGTGATTTTTGTCTCCGTTTTTCATATGCTCAAACAATTAACCGTTCAGCTGAGCGACTCGTGAGATGATGATGTACACAATTAAACACCAACAGACGTTCGTTGCAACGAATTTTGGTGAAAGATTTGAAAATATTTACCTACAAGGTGTAAATGTTCACGAATTGATACCTGATAACTGCCGTACAATGTTAACTTACTGAAATACTATGTTAAACTTGGTGCAGGAAGAGGATGATTTCGTATCAAAAATCATAATGGAGAGATGAAGCACATTTCCACTTAAGTGATTATGTTAACAAATAAAATTTGCCTTTCTGTGGCACAGAAAGTCCACATGAAATGGAGGAAGAGCCATTGCATCCCTTCAAAGTGACAGTTTGGTGCGAAATTTGCAGTGAAAAAGTAATGGGCTCTTATTTTTTTAAACGCCGATGGCACCACGGTGATCGTAAACGGTAAGCGTTACAGGGAGATGATGAACTAGTTTGGTTTTTGCCACAAGTTGCTGCATTAGGTCTTGATCAGTGTTGGTTTAAACAGAATGGATCAATCGTTCAAACAGCTCTAGCAACGACGGAGATTTTGAGACACGAATTTCCAGGACGAGCGTTTCCCCGTTTTGGAGATTCGAACCGGTGGTTCCGATCGCCAGATCTAATAACAACAGACTTCTTGCTTTGGAACTTTTTTTAAAATTTCACGTTTACTGTAATAAACCACTAACCTGCAAGTCTTGAAAGCCAACATTGAAAAGGAAACGGCAAATTGAAGCCAGCTGTTTCGCGATAAAAAATTCAAAATGCAGTAAAAAACGCAATTATTCATCAACTCGAGCGATTACATTTCAGCAATAAAATTTTTTCCAAATAATTTCACAAATTTTACACTTTCGTTAATCTTTTTTATTGTATGTATATATTTCCCTACAATGTCACAATGAGCTGGAGAAATACTGGAAGTAGTAAAACCTAATAAATTAAAATATTCGAATATTCCTTTAACCACATATATTTAAATACGATTTTGATTTTAAATTTCGCGATCAAAAATGTAAAACTGCAATTATAATAATGCGGCTCTATTTTTTTTTGTTTGTTTCAGGATTCTTAAAACACCAACTGAGGAAATTTGGCCTGGAGTTACTTCCCTTCCAGACTACAAAAGCACGTTTCCGTGTTGGTCCACAAACCAACTACCTGATCAATTAAAAAATCTTAATAATGAAGGGCTCGATTTAGTTCAAAAAATGCTTATCTATGATCCAGTTCATCGCATATCAGCGAAGGACGTGCTAGAACATCCATATTTCGATGGGTTTGATAATAAGCTCATAACATTGCGTTATAATAAAACGGAGCCCTGATTTTTTTATATAATAGATAGATGTATTTTTACATATAATATAACAATAATTCGTAATAAAACTAAAATCTTAAAAATTTATTCAATGAAATTGGCCTATAAATAATTTAGGCTGCTTAAAAAGGAAAACTAAGTTATTTCAAATAAATTTATACAAAAATATATAATTTAAAAACTGAAAAATATGGTTTTGTTACGCACTATTTATTTTATTATTTCCAATTATTGTTGAACCTTCTTAGTGAACAGACGTGTTAGCGGAGTTTTTTTTACATAGTAAACAAAAAAAAAAAAATACAAAAAAAATATTCGTAATAAGTACTGATTCGTAATAAGTACTCATTTTGTAAAATTGCTTTATTTGCACTAATAATATTTTTCATATAATCTGAAACAACAAAAACAAAGTGACTGAGGAATACTCTGCATGAGTACCTCAAAAACAAACAATTGTGAAGTGAGTTCTAACGGCAGAAATGCCTATTTTACTGTGAGTTCTGAAGCTCTTAATGCAAACAATAAAAATAAAATATCTGATGATAGTCTTTTTCTAACGGCAAAGCCAATTTTACGTGAGCGATCAAATTCGTTTACTCCGATACCAAGTAGTGATTCTCTAACATTACCGCTGCCTAGTACTTCTTTATTTAAATCAGCGCCATTATCCGCTCCGGGCTCGTGTTCTTCACTTAACCAAGTTATCACAATAGACAAGAGTATTCAGAAACCTAAGGTGCCTGTCGGAATGGACGGATATATTACAGTAGCAAACCGCGGGCGTAGCCCAAATTCATCTAAAATCTCATCGGTTCCCAAGATATCCAGGGATAACGACGCCGCCTCAGTTAACCGTCAAAACCGTTTTAAAATATTGCAGAATGACAACGAAAAACCCGAAGCATCCTCGAAAAAAACCTCCAAACCACCACCCATCTATTTGAGGCAAAAAAATTCTAACACACTTATCAAAAAACTAATCTCGGTCATTGGTGAAAAGGCATTTCACATTGTTCCAATTAAACGTGGTAACATTGATGAAACAAAAGTTCAAATATATGAAGAAAAAGATTTCCGCAAAATGGTTAATAAATCGGAAAAAAATAAAACAAGTTTTTACACATTCCAGCTTAAAGGCGCCAAGGGCCTACAGGTCGTATTGAAGGGCATAGATTCTTACGTTGTCCCTGCTGAAATAAAAGATGCTCTCACTCTGAAAGGATTCAAGGTAAAAAATGTATCCAACATAATAAACAGGGAGAAGATCCCCTATTTCGCGTTAAACTGGAGCCAAATGATGTAATATTGAAGAAAAATGACACCCATCCCATTTATAATTTAAAATATCTATTATACCGGAAAATCACAGTTGAAGAACCAGTGCCATAATTGCCAAGAATATGACCATACGAAAACTTATTGTAAATTACCTACTGTTTGTGTTGTGTGCGGTGAATTACACAATACTGCTATTTGCAATAAGTAGAAGGACCAGAAGGAAAAGAAGTGCAGTAATTGTGGAGGTAATCACACTGCTAACTACAGGGGATGTCCTGTGTTCTCTTTTGTTAAACAAGCTATGAACCAAAAGCCTAAAGTAACCCTAGCTCAAGCAGTAAATACGTACTCCGCTACTTATCCTCCTATGGCGCAACCAATCTCTACACAAGTATCGTATGCTGACGCTGTGAAGACCAACTCTTTTCCAGTGCAAAAAGTGTCACCACCAACTAGTACAACAAACGCAAATGCAAGCTTTAATTTCAGTCGCCTTGAAGCTACTATTGATAATCTGGTGCAAACTATAAACAACTTTACAACAAATATGACTAGCATGATGCAAGAAATACTGCGAATGCAGAGCACACTGCTTCTAGCATTAGTATACAAACCATGAACACGTTAAAAGTATGTTTCTGGAACGCAAACGGCATTCGCCAACACAAATATGAACTTGAGCACTTCCTCACGGTAAAAAATATTGATATAATGTTGGTATCTGAGACTCATTTGACTCCGAGAAGCCTTTTTAAAATGAGTGGCTACACCTTATATGATACAAAGAACCCGAGAGGAAGAGCATGCGGAGGATCGGCAATTCTAATAAAGTCAAGACTCAAACACTACATTCTTGAGAACATTTGTGAGGACCATCTGCAGGCAACAAATATTTGCATCGAAAATTTTTGTACAAATTTCGTGATATCATCAATTTACTCCCCTTCCAGATTTTCAATCACTGAGGATCAATATGAGGATTTTTACAAAACTCTTGGACTTTGTTTCGTAGCAGCTGGGGACTACAATGCAAAACATACGTTCTGGGGATCGCGTCTTATTACACCTAGAGGTCGAGCATTGTTCAACGCAATTTCAAAAATGGGTTTGGATGTCATTTCGAGCGGGGAGCCCACTTACTGGCCTACTGACACACAAAAAATTCCGGATGTTATAGATTTTGGCGTCATGAAAAATATCTCTAGGGATTTAATTCATGTTGAAGCTTCTCATGATCTGTCCTCCGATCACTCTCCCACGATCGTTTCAATTTGTAGCCCACTAAGAAGTGAATTAACGCACCCATATGTGAAGATGATAAATCATGTTAATTGGCTGGGGTTAAAAAAATATCTCAGTAGTCATTGTACGGAAAACATCAAGCTTAGAACTTCCGATGATATTGAATTTAACATTGGCAATCTTACCGAAAATATTAAACAGGCTGCTAAGCATGCCACTACCTCCCATCCGCAGACTGGGTTTAATAGAATTTATTCTGCGGATATTGAATGTCTCGTATGTGAAAAGAGAAGAGCTAGAAGGGAATGGCAACAGCACAGATCACCACAACATAAAATCAGACTTAGAGAATGCACTAAACGACTCCAAGAGTTGCTTGCATCTGAAAAATATGCTTCTCTTAAGAACTATCTGGAAGGTCTCGATGTCACAGCAGCATCTAATTACTCCTTGTGGCACGCTGCTAAAAAACTTAAAACACCCGTTGAGTCCAAACCACCCCTGCGCACTTCTACCGGAGGTTGGGCAAGAACTAATACTGAAAAAGGTAACATATTTGCTGAGCATTTAAAATACGTCTTTACCCCAAACACATCTACTGGTGCTGTTGATTTGCCGAGTGTAGTTGCCCTACCCCCTCGACCCATGAAATTTAAGATGCGTGATGTACAAAAACTAATTGCTGAAACCAACCCGAAGAAAGCTCCGGGTATTGATGGAATTAGTAACAAGATGCTGATGCAGTTGCCTCGTGTTGCTATTAAAATCCTGTTGTTTATTTTTAATGGCATTTTACGACTGTAGTATTATCCACACAGCTGGAAACTTGCCATGATCAAAATGATTCCAAAGGCGGGCAAAGATCTTACCAAGGCTGAGTCATATAGGCCAATAAGTTTATTGTCAACAATTTCAAAGCTCTTCGAAAAGCTGCTAATGACTAAATTGTCCCCAATTCTAACTAATAATGGGTGTATGCCGGATCATCAATTTGGTTTTAGAAGTCAGCATAGCACCATTGAACAAACTCATAGATTGGTTCATTTCATAAGAAGAACATTTGAAGAAAAGAAGTATTGTTCTTCCCTCTTGATGTTTCTCAGGCATTTGATAAAGTGTGCCATGAAGGCCTAATTTTAAAACTGAAGACATATTTACCAATAAACATTGTAAATCTTTTGGAAAGTTACATTCTTGCCCGGAAGTTCACTGTTGTGGAAGAAGACTTCATGAGTGTGCCTGAAACTATCTCATCCGGTGTGCCACAGGGTAGTATACTGGGGCCAGTTTTGTATTTGATTTATACCTGTGATATGCCTTTGAGCAGTAATATCCACTTCTACATTTGCCGATGATACAGCCTGTCTTAGTATGCATGAAAACCCTCACGAGGCTACCCGTTATCTCCAGGAACACATTAACCTGTTGGAACCGTAGTTGAACTTATGGAGAATAAAACTAAATGAACAAAAGTGTGTTCATGTCACATTTACCCTACGAAGAGACACTTGTTCCCCCATTCGAATCAACAATTAAGTTGTTCCTCAACATTCACAGGTGAAATACCTTGGTATATACCTTGACCGACGGCTTACATGGAAACACCACATTGACTCTAAGCTTACACAAATGAAGCTTAAATTAACCTAGATACATTGGCTGATTGGTAGAAATTCAACACTCAGTCTGGGTTGTAAGCTTTTAATATACAAGTCGCTTTTGAAACCCATATGGTGTTACGGAATTCAGCTATGGGGCACTGCTTCAGCTTCCAATGTAGAGAGAATCCAACGAATGCAAAACAAAATATTAAGGTTAATAACATCGGCTCCATGGTACATGAAAAATTCAATTTTACATCGTGATTTAAATATGCCACTTGTGACCGATGAAATTGCAAAATATGCAGGCAAATATTTAACAAAACTCGAGTCCCATCCTAATCCCGTTGCTCGTAATATCTTGAACTTTACTGGACACATCCGCTTAAAAAAGAGGGACACTACGGCCTTAATACGCCACACTTCAGATGGAATTTTTTGAATATTTTTGTGCTTAACACATTTATGTATTATTAATTACTATCACTAAGTTTATGTCCGACACTGGTTGGTCCTAATTATTATATTTATAGTTAAGATTTGAACACTTATTGTTAGTTCAGTTTTGAAGATACAATAAATAAATATTAGTGGAAAAAAATTTCCACCTCTCGGAAGCCATACTTTTGTTTTGGTGATAAGGAATTGAATCCAAAAAGAAAAAAATGTGTTTGATTTTGAGTATTTTTTAATATAAACTTGAGTTTATTTTGCGTTTAAAATCAAGTTTTGTAATACAAATATCTTTTTTGTTACAACATATCTTATAGATGAAAAGCCGGCGGCAATGCAACATTTCAACCGTACTATCTGGGATGGAGAATTGAATAATAACAGCATGAGTACAACTGGAACAACAACTACAAACAACTCCTTTAACATCTTTCCCAGCATATTTTACCTCAAAATAATATTATTTTGTACCTACGAGACGTCTGCCGTGAGCATTATTAAATTGATTTTTAACATCCTATCATACATAAAATTATATAATATTAATAGATGAAGTTTAATTAAATTAAATGAAATTGTACATTTGTAAGGTTAAATAAAATTATTTCTAAATATCATGCATGAAATTTGAATTATTAACAACATAAGTGATATTTAAAATAAAACACACTTCACACTTAGAATGACAATGACTTTTATTTTTATTGAGAATTTTATTAAGCTTTAACGCTCGCGAAGTATTCCAACTTCTCTTCACCAGGTCCAACACGTTGTTGAACAAAATAATATATAATCTAAACTGTGTCAAATGCTTACCGAAACGCGTGCACATCAAAACAAGGCTGAATTTGTGTGCGATTAAAACAGAAGTGCACTTACAAAAACAACAAAAGAAAACAGAACACAGACAGTGGGAATAGCATCAGACGTGTTGCTACCAAGCCTTTATTTAACCGGAGTTCCCACTAAGCGCATTATACTCTACAGTTTAATTCTCGCATCGTTAAATAAATGCCCGAATACAGGAGAACCCATGTTGAACATCCGTCTTCTTACCAATCCAGGCCATTGACATAGGAATTGTTAGTTGCATACTCCCTATATCGTGTGGCAAGTGAAGTCATTGCGTTGAACTCTTTAGCTTTTTTGCATGTCCGCTAGTGATAAATTGTCCGGTTATCAAAGAGACCAATATGGCACCAAATGACCACTATGTTAAACAGTTCGCTCACCTCAGTAAGTGATAATAGACAAAGAAAGACTATTTTCGCGCTTAGAAACGGGCCATTTTAGTTGACGTGCCCCATTGTATGACTGTTGAACCTAGAAGATCAATCGTTTTACGAAGGTAATAGTCTTTAAAAAAGTCTGATATTCATCGCTATTGTGCCGGAGTTTTTGCTAACTCTCATACCTCTGAAGCAACTATAACTGCAAGCCAATCTAAGACAACTTGTATAGATCATCATTGTCCAGAATAAATTTGGCATAGGCAATATGCTTCAATTAGATTATCATCTAGAAATTATTTGCGAAGTGAGTGTTGAATAGAATCATTAAAAGCTGTCCAAGTTCCATCGGAGTCCTGTATGTACTCATATGTACAGAGGGTAGTGAACAAGATTTTTCTGAAATTAAAAGGTTTAAGATTTCTCTTTATTTATGAACATTTTTCCTTTTTGTTTGTGTTTTTAATTTAAACAGGCTACTTCCTTCAATCGTATTTTATAAGCCAAATTACATGTGATAGTTATTAAAGAACAAATTACAACAAAGACAAATGTGTAAATTATTCTGACAAATTTTTGTTTTTATTTTTATTCCGGCTCTAGGTCATATATTAAATAAAACTCTTTTTTTTTTTTTTGTTTTATTTAAATTTTTATTTTTTTATTCCATATTTCGATCACCATCGGTTCTCTTCTTTAGGAATTTTAAGTAAAGCAAATTACATGTGATAGTTATCAAAGAACAAATTACAACAAAGATCAAATGTGTAAATCATTCTGACAAACACTAGCAGAACGGAACAACATGCTGTTTTCGAAAGCCGCTACACTTTCATCATCAGCGTTCCTGTGTTTGGTCCACCTCTGTGGTGTCAGTTGATGTATATTTCAGCCATTCATACCAATCTTCACTGCAAATGTAATACGAGAATTGTTTTTTATTCATCGTATCATAATCTGTGAAAACTTTTTTTTTTGTAATGAAGAGTTTTCACAGATTATGATACGATGAATAAAAAACAATTCTCGTATTACATTTGCAGTGAAGATTGGTATGAATGGCTGAAATATACATCAACTGACACCACAGAGGTGGACCAAACACAGGAACGCTGATGATGAAAGTGTAGCGGCTTTCGAAAACAGCATGTTGTTCCGTTCTGCTAGTGTTTGTCAGAATGATTTACACATTTGATCTTTGTTGTAATTTGTTCTTTGATAACTATCACATGTAATTTGCTTTACTTAAAATTCCTAAAGAAGAGAACCGATGGTGATCGAAATATGGAATAAAAAAATAAAAATTTAAATAAAACAAAAAAAAAAAAAAGAGTTTTATTTAATATATGACCTAGAGCCGGAATAAAAATAAAAACAAAAATTTGTCAGAATAATTTACACATTTGTCTTTGTTGTAATTTGTTCTTTAATAACTATCACATGTAATTTGGCTTATAAAATACGATTGAACGAAGTAGCCTGTTTAAATTAAAAAACACAAACAAAAAGGAAAAATGTTCATAAATAAAGAGAAATCTTAAATCTAAATAAATTAATAAAAAGCTAATGGCTTGTAGCAAAAATTAATAAATATACATACTTATAGTAACAAACCAAACAAGTTTGTCATAAGTAAAAAACAAAATAAGCAAATTAAAAAGCATGTGTGGTTGGTAAAGAATAGGTAACAATGGCAATACCGTTGTAAATTAGTGAGGTGAAATTTGAGCTTTTCATTACAAAAAAAGCTTTCACAAATTGTGATACGATGAATCAAAACAATTCACGTATTACATTTGCAGTGAAAATTTGTATAAATAGCTGAAATATGCATCAACTGACACCACAGAAGTGGACCAAACACAAGAACGCTGATGATGAAAGTGTAGCGGCTTTCGAAAACAGCATGTTGTTCCGTTCTGCTAGTGTTTGTCAGAATAATTTACACATTTGTCTTTGTTGTAATTTGTTCTTTAATAACTATCACATGTAATTTGGCTTATAAAATACGATTGAACGAAGTAACCTGTTTAAATTAAAAAACACAAACTAAAAGGTTTTCTGTTTCAAGAAGATCCCCCAGCTGAGTTGAAGGTGTTGGTGATACTCTCAACCTCAAGGTATATATTAGAGAATCATGGGCATTCAAGATTGGATAAACCCTAATTTATCCTGAATACCTGGCAAACGGAAACCTATGCTTCGGCTGAAATTATGAGAGACTTCTAGAAGAGTCATACTGTCTTAGAGATCTTTTTCCATTAACTATTATTGTTTCCGAAATCGACCATACTCGTATTAAGTAAACAAAAATTTTGGTAATCCCTTTTTTTTAATTTTTAAGCTTAAGGTCTTTTATTTTTAAAAAATTTAATTAAAAATAACAATCAATATTTCGATACTCATTGAGTATCATCTTCAGCACAATTCTCTTTTTTATAAATTAAAAAAACGGATTATTATAAAAGAGGTCAAAAAATATAGATACATTATTAAAAATTTTGGTATTTATGTGTATTTCCAGTTGATTAATTCATATTCATTGTATAAGATATTGACAATGACAAATATCTTTAGCCGTGTAGGCCTAACTTTAGAGATCGTCTTTTGGTTGTGAGTTTCCTATTCTTGTTTTTTTATGGTCTTATGGACACCATTGTGTTTATGGTCGGTTTTCTATATTATTTTTTATATCGCAATTGTTTAAGTGCATTTAACACTTTTGGACTGATTTTGGCAAAAGGTATTTTCAGCTTTTTAAGTAGCATGGTGGCCTCGGACCTACGTTGGGGATATCTACTATGATGTTTTGCTTTTCTTTCTTTAGTAGTCTCCTCCAGTTTTCTTTGGCCACCTTAACTGCTTTGCACTTTCTGATTACATGTGGCGATATTACACCTTCTTCTAAATAAATGTCTTACCTCTTTAAGTTATGAAAGTGGAGTATTTTACACAAAGGAAATTGCTTTCAATACATTTGTGTCGGAAAAAACCAATTGTCAATGTAATATTAAAAAATCTATTTTAAATTTATAACAGATTTTTATGAGAAACATTATACATATAACAGCGCAAATTAGTGATCGGCTACTAGCTGTACCGCATGAGCTAAGAATTTTAAATGCAAATGAAAATACAGGATTAAGAAGTGTTCCTACAATTGCTAATACGGCCGCAGATATGGTATTCCCCCCGGGGGGCACGGTTTATACATCTTGTCATGGTGGCTTGGTGTTGTGCTTCCTGGGGTATAGGGTTATCAGGTTTCCGGACCTAGGCCTTTTTGCTGATAACCCCTAAAAACCTGTATGTTGCTACACAATCCCTGAATTAACAGGGCAACGGGCGCGCATGCAAGTAAGTTAAAGGTAAAAGTGGGTTCGCCCGCTCGTCCGGTAAGTGGGTAATATGGTCTTTCCAGACCTTTACCTTTGGCCAATTACCCCTTGAACTTAATATGTTACTACCCAATCCCTGAAATAACAGGGCAACGGGCGTGCATATAAGTAATTTAAGGAAGTAGCTCTGCCTATGCTTGTCTGGGTAGAGGTGCTACCGATACCTCAGGTTTGCATGAGACCTAAAATCGGAGGTGTTTTTAACACAAGGCTGACCAGAGTCCCATCTGGTCCCACGGGAACCAGTAGCCCCTAGGACTTGTCCTAGACTGATTATTGGTGAGGCCCCTTCGGGGATCACGTGGTGGCTGTGGTTAAAACCCAAAGATACGCGGGAAGTTATGGGTCGGATGAGTGTGTCTGCAATATGGTGCTAGTGACCGGTTGTAGATGCTCTCTTCAGGCCATATATCTCTGTGCTGTTGCTATTCGACAGAGCTGCCCTGATGGTTGCGGTTATCAAGCCCCAGGTAAGATAGGGGGCAATATTTTGCTGCTGGGCCAATGTTGGGGTGGTAGGAGGTTAGATAGCTCCAGCACTCTAGCAAGGTTGTCTGTGCATGGTTCTGCAACCTGTACAGAATTTGCTACCATGTCGCCCCTATTAGGGGCACATTTCTTTTGCCCGTACTTGTGCCTCTGGAAGGGGCGACAGGGACGGTGGTGAACGGCTTTATTCACCCAGTGCGAAGAGCACCGTCAGGTTAAGTTTATGACAGGTACTGACGTAAAATCTTTGACATCTGCAGATGTGGTAGATATGACGAAGAAGTAGGATTTGAATGAAAGTGAAAATAGTTCAGACAGCAATGCTATTTCTTACTCTCCACCAGCCCTAACCACCATTACGTACCCACTATGCAGTCAAATGTGTAGAAATTCATGATCAGCTGCCAGATGTGCCGGATGATCTAAGAAAAAATGGAAATATAGGACTAAAAAGTATTCCTACAGTTGCCAATGCGGCTGCATATACTTTAGAAAGTGGAAATAGTGTATACAGCAATGTTGTTTCTAATTCCTAATCTGAAAGCTGTTATAAGTATTAAAAAATAAAATTCATCTTATTTACAATAAATTCATATTAGCAAAAAAAAATCTAGTTATTTAACTTCATTGTAAAATAAACACACACGTATTTTTTGAAATGTGGCATATGATAGATACCCCTTAAGTACGCCACATATTTTTCGAAAAATGTGTGTTTACGTTTATTCTCCAATGAAGTTAAATAATTGGCAAGTGTAATATAGATAGGCACTTAGATCGCAGCTAATACAAATCAATCACCCCTATCGTAAACGTTTTTTTCCCTCGAAATATTTTCCCTTTTCCCCAAGTTGCAATCGTGAATAATTTTTCCCTTCAAATGTGCGAAATGTAATTCAGTGGGGAATAACATGACCAAATTATTCCCATTAAAAAATTCGCCATATGGTGAACGACTCTTTCAAAATTATTTTTCCCCTTTTTTGTGTTAGTTTGTTCACTTTGTTTTCTCTAGGGAACTGGATAAAAATTTAACTGCCTGGCCCACGATGTCGAACGACATCGTTCGCTTGCATAAATACGTTTGAAACAGCAACAAATTTTAAAATGTTTTTGGTTTGAATGTATTTAAGCACGCGAACGATGTCGTTCGACATCGTGGGCCAGGCAGTAAGTAATTTTTATTTTCTTTCGAATATTCTGATTATTTAAAATTATTTTTAGGTCGAAATCAACAAATAAAGTGCAAAGCGACATCTACTCAATAGAAAGTAAAACAACCGACCCATTGCTAGTGGTTTTGTAAGTTTCCAAAAATGTGATGGGCGAATTCTGGAGTTCTCTTGTAGAAGATCTAAATAGTGCTGGTCCTCCTCTGAAAAGAATCCGTGAGTGGAAGAAGGTAGTCTTATTTTATATATTGTACATTTTTATACATACATACATAAGTATATAACTTGTATTAGGTGTGGATAGACCAAAAAAGGTATGTCCGGTCAAAGGCTGCCGCTAATTTGAAATGCCAACGGGAAAAAGGAGGTGGACCATACAATACCAAAAGTTTGTCAGTTAGCGAGCAGTGCATATATGAATTAATAGGAATGAAAGAGACGGTAGAGGGCTTAGAAAATTCCTTCAGATTTGGTTTGCCAGAAGACTTTTATGGAGGAGAAAACTTGAATTGTTAATTTAATTATTTATTGATTTTAAATAAATACTTTTCAATTTAATTTGAGACATAAATATTTGTATTTATTTACCTTTCTAAAAGAAAATACTTTTTTAAATGCATATGTACATACATACAATTTGAAATTACATACATATACATATGTATTCTTATTCCCTGTTTATACATTCTTCTCATTTTACATTCACTACCTATTGATAACGGGAACAAACATTCCCATAAAATTCACGATAGCAAATTTCCATTCATGGGGATTGAAAATTACATGGGAACAAAAATTTCACATTTTATTGGCGATAGGGGTAAATATTATTATTTTATAGTATTTAGTGCGTAATGAAAGCACTTTTTATATATTTTCAACCACCGATTTTTTTAATTTTACAAACATATTTATTAAATTCACTTTTTTCCATTTCCTACCCTCAAATCACGCGGTAATCTGCTATTATATATAATGGCTGTCAAACCTGGCAGGAGGCAACTTACAGAAGCCTCTTGACAGAAGCAGTGTTGTCCTTTCAGTTAGAGGTAGGAAATTCGAAAAATCACAGAATTATTTAGCCACCTTGGTTATACCAAAGATTTTCCGAAAACAAAATATAAATATAATTATCTGACTCACTACGCTAAAATAAAGAAGTCAACAATGCAGATAGTTACTGGCAGCTATAAATTTCTGGTTGCCGAATATCAATTTAACGGAGCAGATTTGTTATTATTATTTCAAGCGATTGAGTTTCACAATCATCAAAACAAGGGAAGTTTTGTTGAGAATTTGCACCCTTTAACACAAACTGATGATGTTAAGATGCATTAACCACGACGTCTTTATGTATGATGGATACGACTGCTAATAGCTGTAGACTTCAACGAAAATATACTAAATGAATCTTATTTCACAAATGATTTATTTTCGTTTATCTTTGTGCCTGTTAACGCAACCATTCCAACCCACTTTTCAATACACAACTCCGTCGGAAGAAAACCTGGTCAATTATAAAGATTTTAACCGAATTAATTACAACGTACTATGCCAATTCCGTCAGTGTTCATTGGAGTAATTGTAGTGTACCCACAGCGCCATACAACATGACTGTGTATACTGGCCAACTTCAAATGTGTAGAGTGACTACCAATTGACATACGATCGGGTTACACCTTTGAAGTGTGTCAAAGACCATTGTCCGCTTTCATGTTGTATGACACCCATAACCCAATATTTTTATTCATATTTTGTAACCCAATATTTATTAGTAACACATTTTCTTTGTATGTAAACATGTGTTGTAAACAAACATGTGCTAGTCATTCTAGATGACTAGAATGATTCTCAAAAGTAGTATATAAGAAAGTGAAAGTAGTAAATAAAATCAGACTTAATTTAGAAAAGACATAATTCGGCTGTTTAGCCTTGTTGCATTCTTTATTTAAAGTCTCAAACTCTTTTGGCAGTTCTTTTGAACGCCTAAGTTTTAGCTGATCCCCTACAACTGTGTAAATATATCGGGTGTGTTCTAGAATCCGAATTCACTCGAAAGTGGATTACTTTAGCATTTTTGGTGTTCTGCAATTCACATCCCCATGTTTTTATTCGTTTTCAATTCGAGTAGTAAGGGGTGGGTGAAAGTAAAACGAATCGTACTTTATTCTTATAAATGCTAACATTATTAAAAAAAATACAATTTTGGTTTTTAGATTGAAGTGTTTTTTATTGAACTTCATCAAAAAAGATCAATTTTTCACAGAAATATTAATGCAAACAATTTTTTTTAAACTTTGCCAAAAATTTCAATTTGGTTTTGGCAGATCTCAGTTGTGTAAAAAAACATGAAAAAATACAACAATTTTGTTTATGTTCGAAAACACAAAGTTGCCCTACATAATAAAGTTTGATATGTCAATCTTTTTTGAACTAAATCTCAATGCATTTAGATCTTATTGATAAAGAAAAATGAATTTTTTTGAAGGAAATTAAAACTAATTTCATATATATAAATCTATTTAAACAATAATTATAATAATTCGAATGCATTTAGTTGTAAAATCGCAATGTAATAATCAGGCAATACTTTGTTTTAACAACAAATGGTGCCAGAATAACGTAGTCGATATGTCTATAGCCGGCAAACAGCCGCGCTGATAAATAACGCCAGGCAAACAGACCAACCAAAAGCAAATAATTTTAATTTCGTTCGTTGTCTTTTTTGAGAGTATTGAATAATTTTATTTTCATTCTGTTTCTTTAAGAATATTAATTTTGTTTTTATTCGCGTTGAAAATTAAATGAAAAATTTGAATATCTTTTTCATACTCTGTAAATTGTTTTACATCAAATTTTCACGATGATTTTTTAAGACATGTCTTTTTTTATTTTCTTTTAAAGTTGCTCCCAAAATCATGTCACATTTTCATGATGATTTTTAAAACATGTCTATTTCTTCACTGTTGTTGTAAAAAAAAACTCTTATTTGACAGCCAGAGTTGTTTTTTTTACTTTATCTTTAATTCCTTTTATTTCTATAATTTGGGCGCCAAAAACGGAATTTAATAATTTGAGAAGTAAAGTATTTAAAAAAGTAAATTTTCTTAAAAAAAATCAAAATTGGATGCTATACAGAAAAACCTCGAAGAAAGCAATGGAGGTAAAACTAGTTGATTAAAACTAGTGAGTGGGTGAAGCAATGGCGGAAATGCTGAGTGGAGCGAGATACATTTTCGTTTCTTATGAACGACTTCTTGGGAGATAAGTCGTCTTTTCTGAACTATATCAGAATAAGCCGAGAGACATTTAATTTGATACTCGCAAAAATCGAAGGTGATATAGTGAAACAAGATACCATCTTGAAAGAAGCGATAACTCCAGCAGAGAAACTGGCAGCTACACTCCAATACCTCGCTACTGGAGAGTCCATCAAAAGCACAAATTATCAGACGAGACTATGTGAAACCTTTCTTTGTCGTGCAGTTCCGGAAGTATACCAGGCAATTTGGAAACACTTTAAAAATGAATATTTAAAGGTTTTTGAGTAGGTACATATGTATATGAAAAATATATTATTTTATTGTGCCTATTCATAGAATGAAATACTTTGGTTTATTATTTTGAAATTAAAATAAAACAAGTTAAATTATAAGTACATTAATTGAAATAATTTCGTCTTTTATTAAAATATAACTTTAAAAAGTATATATCATTAGCTCTTGGCAGATTGTGAACAAAGAGCTAGATCGCTTGACACGGTCCATATATGTAGGATTACGTACATCATACAAGTTTTCGTGTTCCTGATATTTAGATATTAAAAGCTCCACAATTTCGTTTTTCCACATGGTTAATATTTATTTGAACTTTTTATTTATATTTATTTTATTTATATACACACAAAACAAAAAACAAGCACTTGTCGCTTTAAAACAAGAAAAATAAAGAAGAACACAGAGAAATAACCACCTTAACAGACGAATGCAAATAAAATATAATAGTAAAATTGCGAATGACAGCTAAAAGGAAGAGATGTATTTTTCTTCATTGTTGTTGTAAAAAAATCACGAAAACAGAAACCACGTTTCTTTTGCTACCCCTCTTTCTTTTCTACCTAGTATGCCTACAAACAGAAGACATGTCTTAAAGACAAGTAAAAAAATCATCGTGAAAATTGGGTGTTGCTTTTGTAATTTGTTAATTTTTTTGCAACTTTTTTGCCGACCGCCGTCGATTTTTGCGTAGCTGTGGCCGTTGACATTTAGATTTTTTTTTCGAACATAAACTTCGAATGTGGAAAAACATGCTGAATTCAGAACACCATTTTATAAATTATGGGGATTCAAAAAATTTTTCGTTTTCAATCCGAGTCGAAACCTGGAACATACCCGTATATTGGGCTATAGGAATCTGCACTAACTCTAACACAATTTCTACATGCCGATCCTCTTAATATCACCACATGGCGATCCACCCAATATCCCCACATGGCGATCCTGCAAAAATCGGACCAATATAAAACAGTCTGATCCTGCCAAAATTCGAACACTGAGAAGCAATCCTGCGGACATTTTATAGGACAACTTTTGTTTAAAATAACCACATAGATCCTGCAAAATTCAAACTACTGAGGAACGGTCAAATCCTGCGAACATCCTTATGTCAGAAGCCAAACTTACAATCAACAAAAAGATCAAAGATTTATGCCCCTATTGCGGTTCACCACTTTTGTGGCAGTTTAGTCGTCTTAGGTGATTTCGCATTGCCGTTCTCAACTAAACTTCCAGTTGGCTATTCAGTTGTGTATCTATTTTTTCGTGGTATTGCCGTTCTCAACTTTGTAAAAGTTTGGTCGTAAAAAACGTTGAATACACACAACTGCTTAATTGTAGTTGTGTCATTATCAGTTAGAATGAAATTTTTTAAAAACCGTGAAAATTTAAATCAAAATGGAGAGATCGTAAGTATAAATTTTTGTAATAATTTTTTCACAATTTTTAAACACTTTTATTAATTTGAAAATAACAACGAAAGTCCAATTTGAGCGGCTTGTTCAGATTATGGACAGGAATCCGGAAATTGCTCGAGGAAAACCAAAGTTTGGTGCAACGAAAAATACGTGCAAGTAGTTATGGGAAGAGTTTGCTGTAGAATTAAATAGTTTGGGACCACCGACAAGAACATCTCAAGAATGGCAACGTGTAAGTGTGTCAATAAAATAATATTGAACAATTACAATATTCTTAATATAATTGTAATCTTGCACAGGTTTGGATCCAATATAAAGCAAGCATTAAGAAAAAACTTAAAGAAACACTCAAGCGACAGGTTGAGGCCCATCACAAGAAATCCCATTAAATAGCCTTGAGGATACTGTTTCACAACTCTTGTCTTTGCAAGAGCAAGCGGCACCATCTGGCCAAGTTTTTGGCGTTGCAGCATCAACTGCAAACATTAAAAAAATTAGGAAAAAATTTGCATTGTTGGAACGACAAGCAAATGAGGCTACTGATCTTCACAATCTTAAGGTGGAGTGCGTTAAATTAAAAATAGAAAAACTTAAGAATAAATTTAAAAATTAATAATATTTTATTTTTTGCTGTTGTAGATAAATTTCATTTTATTTTTT
Organism: Germaria angustata; assembly: GCA_963681545.1. NCBI lineage: Eukaryota > Metazoa > Arthropoda > Insecta > Diptera > Tachinidae > Germaria > Germaria angustata. Next base: position 54,335,404 of record OY812999.1, on the reverse strand, counting down.
TATATATTAAAATTCACAAGTGGTATTATTTTTTAAGAATTACAAGTTTTGAAATATATGTACAGAATTCTTTTTATTAATCTTTTAAGACTCAATTAACAAATTGTTTCACAATACATTAATAAAATATTTTATACTTTTTATTCGCACAACAGTTAAAAAAACACTTTTAGTTTAATTTTCTTCAAATTTCACTTGTCAAACGTGATATTTAAAGTTGGCAATTCGATATTTTAGGTTGGCAACTTTATGAGAAACTCAACTAAAAACAGTTGTGTATCGCAATAACTAAAATGAGTTTGGTTGTGGTTAAGTTGGGTTGACTCTCACACGACCAAACTGAGTTGAGTGGTGAAACGCAATAGGGGCATTAGAAAATAAAACAGATGGTAGTAGGGCCCATTTGGCGTAATAAAGTCAACAATAAAATGGGAAAACCGCAAAGCAAAGTGGAAATACAGGAAAATATTACAAATAATGGCAATAGTGAAAATGATAAATTCATGCCCCCACAGTATATTACAACATTAATTATTATAAGCATAGCATTATACATAGCATATAAAATTAATAAATATTTCAAGAGCTATGTCAATAAGTATAGAGATAGAACAAATAATAATGCTATAACAGATGTATAAAAATTTTTTATAAATAATTAATAAGGTAAATTCTATAATTCTATAGACAATAAACAAATAGAGAAAAAATTAATAAAGATGTCAAATGGATGAAAATATCCAAAAATTAAAAGAACTATTTAAAAACTTAAAAAAAAGTCCAGGTAGAAAGTACAGCGAAAAAACAATAAAAGAAAAACTACAAACTATAGAAGATATAAGACATGATTTCTTAGAAAATGAAATAACAGAAGCGAAAGAAGAAAACAAAGCAGCACTTACTATAGAATTCAACAATATTCATACAAAAGTCAAGGAATATTTACTAGGAAGTAGAAAAGATACTGAAACAGAAATGGCAGCGTTTAATTTAGATACTGTTGCAAAAGCACTACCACTATTCGCTGGTAACTATGTAGAATTAAAAAGTTTCTTAATAACCGCAGAACTAATCAACAAAACTTTGTCAGATACTGCAAAAGTAGATTTCCTTCAATATGTTTACTATGCCAAACTAACGTCTAATGTTAGAACAGCAATAGGTAGCTACAACAACCCAGAAAATTTTGAAGACACTATTGGAAAACAGGTATAGGAACACAAAGACAATTCCAGAACTACAGAATAGACTAAACAACTTGTATCAAGGAAAAATGTCTATGAATTCTTATAAAGAAAAAATTTTGGCAATAGTAGACAACCTCAATAAATTAGGTATAGAGGAACTAGGAAATGATTCTACACAAGCTGAGAAGAATGTGATAATCAAACTAAACAATAAATTAGCGTTAGATTCATTCAAAAAAGGATTAAATGAGAACCTTAAATCGACCATATATGCATCTCGACCAACAACATTGCAAGAAGCATCAGAACTTGCAATTGAACTTGAGAATGAAAGTAAGGCAATTCATAACGAAATTTTACAGGTCAGAAGAGAGAAACCACGGTATCAACAACAAAATCACAACAGAAACAACACTTTTACTAACCACAACGACAAGTCTAACTATAATCAAAATTTCAACAGATACAATTACACTAGAAACAACAATTTCAATAATAATTCACTAAGAAACACTAATTACACTAGACACAACAGATTCAATAACAGTAACACTAGAAACAACAACAACCACAATCACAACACAAACAGGAACAATAATAGACACGTACATGCCATACAGAACTCGGGAAACCCAACAGGCTCGGAATATATCAATATTCCGGACAGCCAAAACTGAGAATATGGAAAGTTTCAGATAATAACACAAATTTCATTATTACAAGCTACAAAAATAGAAAATTAACATTTCTTGTCGATACAGGAGCCGACATATAACTCTGTCGTATGCAACCGGAATTCGAAGGCGAACCATATAAACCAGAAGAAAAATGTAAACTAACAGGAATTACCACAGAAGAAATCAATTCTTTAGGTACAATAAATTTAGAACTAACATTGACTGACGAAAAATGTAATCATTCCTTCCAACTAGTAAAATCAAATTTTCCAATAGAAACAGACGGCATTATAGGTAGAGACTTTTTAAAGAAACATCTCTGTAAAATAGATTATAAAACATTTACAATAGCTCTTTTTGTTAATAACAATACCATAACTCTTCCAATGCATACAAAAGCAACCACATCAATTCAAATAAAAATTCCACCAAGAACAGAAATAATACAAGCAATAAAATTAAACTTAACAGAAGACAGCGTAATTTTCAATAATGAATTAAAACCAGGTGTATTTCTAAGTAATTCGATAGCCCCCAAAAGCGGCATGACACATTTAAAAATTTTAAACACAACAAATGAAGAAATAACTTTACAGGGCATTACACTCCAAACTGACCCACTTAAAAATTTTGAGATATTGAGTTACAATAACATAAACAATAACGAACGTTTTGAAAAAGTATTAAATGAACTACAATTAGAACATAATGACGAATATGCAAAAACACAAGCGTCAACAACTTATACAAACAGAAAATCACAACTTCAGAAACTACACCTGTTTACATAAAAAACTACAGGCTACCACATTCACATACAAACATAATAAATGAGCAAGTACAAAAAATGCTTAATGAAGAAATAATAGAACCATCAATTTCCCCGTACAATGCTCCACTCCTCCTAGTACGAAAGAAAAATATAGAAGACAAAAAGAAATGGAGACTTTAGAAAACTAAATGACAAAATTGTTAATGACAAATTTCCTCTAACTAGATTAGAAGATATTTTGGACAAATTAGGTAGAGCTAAATGGTTTTCTACGCTCGACATGACTAGATCCTTTCATCAAATAGAACTGGATAGAGACGCCAGACCTCTAACTGCTTTCTCTACACCACAAGGACATTTTCAATTTAAAAGACTACTATTCGGACTAAAAATTTCATCCAATAGTTTTCAAAGAATGCTTACAATAGCATTATTCGGACTAGAATCTGAAGCATTTCTTTATGTAGATGACATAATCGTGTACGGTTGTAGTTTAAATCATCATAACCAAAATTTAATAAAAGTTTTAGACAGATTGCAAAAATACAACTTGAAGCTAAATCCAAAAAAAATGCAATTTTCTAAGACGAGAAGTAGTTTACCTAGGACACTTAATAACTAAAGATGGTGTAAAAACAGACCCATCTAAATATGATGTCATAAAGAATTACCCAATACCAAAGAACGCGGACGAAGTACGACGACTCGTAGCATTTTGCAATTACTACAGAAAATTTATACCAAACTTTGCTGACATAGCCAAAGACCTAAACGCTTTATTAAAGAAAAAAAACAAAATTTATATGGACAGAAAAATGCCAACATGCCTTTGAAGAATTAAAAGAAAAATTAATTAATCCACCGGTATTGCAATATCCAAATATTGATAAACCTTTTATTCTAACAACAACGCTTCGAACTACGCATTAGGTGCAGTTTTATCACAAGGCGAAATAGGACAAGATTTACCTATTTCTCATGCCAGTAAATCATTACAAAAGCATGACATTAACAAACCAGTAATTGAGAAAGAACTTTCAGCAATCCATTGGAGTATAAATTTTTTTAAACCTTACCTTTATGGCAGAAAATTTATAGTTGTGACCGACCATAAACCACTAATTTCACTCTTTTCACACAAAAATCCTTCGTCAAAAATGACTAAAATAAGGTTAGATTTAAGTGATTATGACTTTACGATCGTTTATAAAAAAGGCAAAATGAACACAAATGCTGACGCACTTTCCAGAATAGAAATTAACTCTGACATACTAAAAGAAATGATACCGCAAGAAAATGACGAAAAAGAGAAAAAAGTATTAGTAACAACGGGTACCATGCAAAATAAACTGAATGAGGCAAATAAGAATTTAAATGAGGCAAATAATATAATAAACAATGAAATGAATAATAATAAACATAATAAAACACGTGTAGAAGAAGATAATATGGAAACATGCATCTCTCAGATGTCTGATCAACTTCACATATGGGAATGTACATCCATCAATGACGTCAAAAATATGAAGAAATTGAAATTTAGTAAACTCGAGAATATAGAAGATATCGCTATAATAATTGAAGATAATATTGTGCACATAGGACGTAGTGATAATTCATCGAAACCAGTTTCGACCATGAAGACATTACGTACCCAACATAAGAATAATACGAATAACGGATTTAACGATAATTCATCGAAACAAGATTCGATTATGAAAAAGTTACATGCCGAAAATATACAAGAAAATAATATGCATGCAAGAATCAGCGATAACTCAGCGAAACTAGATTCGATTCTGAGTAAACTGATATCCAAAATGAACAAGGAAAACATAAAAGAATTAGCGCTTTCAAATGAAGATGAGATATTTAAAGTATATACAAAAGAAGAATTAAAAGAAGCATATGCGAAGATAAAAATTGATAACAAAAGTCCTCAACTGAAAATATTAATATACAACGCCCCAAAAAGAATAGCAGCTGACATCTTAAAATATAAACTAATAGACGAATTCCATAATACCACACACTCAGGTCACTTAGGAATTAGAAAGACAATTATCAAATTAAAACAGCGATACGTTTGGAAAAACATAAATAAAATTGTAAAGAAATTTGTATCATATTGCGACACTTGTAGTAAAAATAAACAAACAAAAAACACAAAAGAACCACTTATGCTAACAGACACACCAAACAACAGTTTCGAAGTGATTTCAATTGACACAGTTGGTCCTCTTCATATTTCAAATGATTACCGATACATATTAACGATGCAATGTGAGCTTACTAAATTTGTTGTTGCATATCCAATGCCAACAAAAGATGCAATAACTACAGCAAAAACACTAGTCGAGCAATTCATTTTGAGATATGGTCAATTTAAGGTACTTAAATCCGACAGAGGGACAGAATTTAATAACGAACTTATGAAAAACATATGTTCGCTATTACAAATCAAACAAACATTTTCAACACCATACCGCCATGAAACATTAGGTTCAATAGAAAGAAACCACAGGGTTCTTAATGAATTTTTGTTAACTACAGCGAATGACTATGAATGGGACAAATGGATTCCATATTTTACGTTTGCCTATAATACGGCACCACATATTGATACAGGCTACACGCCTTTTGAATTAGTTTATGGACACTTACCAAGTCTACCATCGGATATTTTAAATAACAAAACAAAAATTTATAATTATGAAGACTACGTACAAGAGCTGCGAGCCAAATTACAGTTTGCCTTAGATAAAGCAAAAGAATTAATAATAAAAAGTAAAGAAAAAAGAATTCTAGAGAATAAACGACAAAATAAATAAAATTTAAAAATAGGAGATTTAGTATTAATAAAAATAGAAAATAGGAAAAAGCATCAAAGTCCATACAAAGGACCATACAAGATAATAAGTAGAAACGGTGTAAATAGTACAATAGATTACAATGGAATAGAAAAAGAATTTCATAACAACAATTTAAAAAAAATAATACTTTAATAACATAAGAAAATCTATATTTATAATTATTAGAATATTTAATTAAGACTATTATAATGTACATATAAATTAAGACTTATAATACACACAAAATTTAATATTATTAGAACATACACATAATGATATAGTGTTAAACAAAAAAATTTATTCCCGTAAATTTTTCTTAAGGGTGAGGGTGTAGTGTACCCACAGCGCCATACAACATTCACCCTTATTACTGCCATACCTAAATTGGCGCGTCAAGCGTTGTCTGGCTGTCAAAAGTTCTCATGCCCATACATTTTGTATGGAGCATACCGAAATAACGCGGCGTCAACGCATTGCTATTGGAAAATCCGATTTTGACAACGCGTTAAGAAGTGAAGTTGACTGCAGAAGTACTATTGTTTATTTTTTTAATGTGTCATTATTGCTCAGTGCTGCCACAACCAAAAAATTTTTACAACCAAAATTCGCTTTAAAAGTTAACAAATGAGAAAAAAATCTTCTAACTCTTCTAAATAACTAATTTTTTCAGATTTTAATTATTTTATTTTAATTTTAATTTAAATAACAAAATTTTAATAACAAAATCACAAACAACAATGTCGTCCGGCAACCTGTTAAAATAATCAGGGTTGTTTTATTTGTTTGTTCGATAACCCTGTTTTAATCGTTTTGACATAACGTTGACGCTTTTATTTAGGTATGGCATTTCAGCGTTAAAGCTCGGCGTAAAAAACGTTGCGCTTGACGCTTTAATTTAGGTATGGCAGTTATGAAAACCGTTTCCCAACAATTTTGTTCCCATTTCCCACTGTTGGTATTACGCCCCCCCAGGGGGCGCGGTCAATGCATCCTGTCTTGGTGGCTTGGTGTTGAACCTCCTGGGGTAGAGGGTTATCAGGTTTCCGGACCTAGACCTTTTTGCTGATAACCCCTAAAAACTTGTATGTTGCTACCCAATCCCTGAAACAACAGGGCAACGGGCGCGCATGCAAGTAAACTAAAGGTAAAAGCGGGTTCGCTCGCTCGTCCGGAGGGGTAGTTGGTCTTTCCAGACCTTGACCTTTGGCCAATTGCCCTAAAACTTAATATGTTACCACCCAATCCCTGAATACCAGGGTAACGGGCGTGCATATAAGTAATTAAGGAAGTAGCTTGCTACGCTAGTCTGGGTAGAGGTGTTACCGATGCCTCAGGTGTGCAAGGAACCTAAAATCGGAGGTGCTTTTAACACGCGGCTGACCAGAGTCCTATCTGGTGCCACGGGAACCAGTAGCCCCTAGGACTTGTCCTAGACTGGTTATTGGTGAGGCCCCTTCGGGGATCACGTGGTGGCTGTGGTTAAAACCTAAAGATACGCGGGGAGAGGTATGGGCTGGATGAGTGTGTCTTCAATCATGGGTTAGTGGCATGATGTGGATGTTCTCTTCAGGCCGTATATCTCTAGGTGCTGTTGCTATTCGACAGAGCTGCTCTAATGGTTACGGTAGGTGAAGCTTCAGGTCAGATTGGGGTAAAAGTTCCACTGCCGTGCCATTTTTGTAGTAGGAGGTTAGATAGCTCCAAGCATCTTAGCAAGGTGTCTGTACATGGTCCAGCAGCCTGTACGGAACTTGCTACCATGTTGTCCCTGTTGGGGGCACATGTTAGTTGGCATTTCCTCATGTGCCCTTGGCGGGGGCTGCTGGGGCGGTGGTGAACGTGCTTTATTCACCCTTGTGCAATAGTGCACCGTCAGGTTGGGCCTTCGGGCAGGTACTGGCGTGAATCTTTTGCAACTCTGTTGGTATTACGAAACTCTTTTTCTCCAATCTGGCATCTTCGAATGTGAATTCCCTTATTATGAAATTAAATTTCATTCGATTTTTTTTTATTTATCAAACATTCGTTCCCTTTGAATTTTGATGTGAGCAAAATGTAAGTATTTCTTAAAAAATATAAAAATTAGCAATTTGAATAGAAATTTTTGCATTTCTAAGGCGGTAAATAAAATTCAATTGCAGATATTAGTTGAGAAAATGGAAAACTGCCCAAGTATTGCTAGTGGTTATTCCAAAATAACCAAGGAAGAAAGTGACCCGTTTTGGGCAGATGCAATAACTTCTTTAAATAGTGCGGGACCTTCAAAAAGACTTTGCCAGAATGAAAAAAGGTATTCAGGGTTTTTTTTTATAAATTTGTAAAGGGTTCAAAAGGATTGCAGGCATCTCGCAACTTCTTTCGGTGAAGTTTTTCATTTCTGTTGACGTCTTCATCATTTTGGAGCAGCAAATGCAAAGAGGCTCTTATTGGAAACATTTTTTTTTTAAATTTGGAGTTTTTAAAAAGATTTTGTATTTGTTAACACAAGAATTTCACAATTTTCAGCAAATCGGTCATATAAAATTTACTTTAAAAAACAGCTGACAGCACTTAAGTTCAATGTTCGAAAATGTGAGCTGATTTGGAATGTTCCCATTATTTCATAATAGCAAATTTATGGGAATGGGAATTCCCATACAATACATTTTTGGGAATTGGAACTCACATTCCCTTTGTGAATGGGAACTCCCAATAATTTTGTAATAGGGGTGATTACTGTGTAAGCTAACGAATCTGTTGATATACTTTTTTCGTTAACTGTACGGGATCTTTAATATTTTAGTTTTGATACGTTGCTATGTTGATTTTTTATTGAATTATTAATATTATGAGTAATTGTATAAAAGTAAATAAATGTAAACCGTTAAGGTACTCTTTAAAGTTGAAACTTCAATGTACTCTCTAATTGATTTTTCTACTCAATATTTTAATTTGGATTTGTTGCTAAGTTGATTTTTTATTGAGTTATTAATATTTAAAGTGATTGTAGAAAATTAAATAAATGTAAACCGTTAAGGTACTCTTTTTTTAAGTTGAAACTTCAATGTACTCTCTAATTGATTTTTCTACTTTTTCGTATTCACTTTCTTAGCCTAACTCATTTATAAAAATAGAATACTGATTTATTAATAATTCTGACGTTAATTGAGCTGCTTCATTTTTAAATAATAAAAAATATTCCTTAAACTAAAAATTAAAAAGTTAAAGGGAAAAATTTAAAAGAAGTTATTATTTTGAATAATTTTGTTAAAAATATTCTTTAAACCCAAAATTGAAAAGAATTCTACATAGTGGAAAATAATTTTAAAAATATTGAAACATTTTGAATAATTTTGTTTAAAGTCGGAACTCTTAAACAAAAACATCGGAAGACTAAAGTTAAATATTTAAATGTAAGAAAAATTTGTAATTTAAACAATTTAAATGGAAAAATTTTGAAACAAAATTTTTGAATATTTAAAATTCTACATAGTAGAATATAATTTTAAGTAATTTGGAAACATTTCAAAAATAAAAAATGAAATTAAAACATGTGAAGTAAAATACAGAAATTTAAAATAAAGGTGTTTCACTTCCCCTGGAAAATACCATTTCCTTATTAATTGGCGCCCAACAAGGTAACCCATTCTTCGGATTTTTGAGAGTCTTACAACGGTAAAATGCTGATGCGGGATAGAAACTTCGAGCTTTGTAAGTAAAAAACAAAAATGACCAAAGAATGAGCATTTGAAACAACGGGATTTCCATCATTAACTTTAAACCAGCCTAAACAGAAAATTTATGCCAAAGAAAGATAAAGGTACAATTTATATAATTTAAAATTTTTTTGTCATACATATTAACAAGTATTTAAAACTATCGACTGTATAATTTATTCAAAATCTAGTATTGAAATTAAGATATTACTATAAGTAAGTTAAAAAATATTTGAAATGCGAATGTAGTTATGAGCTTAGAAAGTTTAATCGAAAGTTTGGATAGTTTGAGTTTTGAACGCGACCAAAGAAGGAATATGGATTCCCAAACCATACAAGCTTTGATAACGGCTGCTATTAGGGAGGCGACCGAAAGCACTCGTCAACAATTTCAGACTTCTGTTACTGACTTAGAACGTAGTTTAGCGATATTAGAAACACCCTCAGCTGTAGAGGATTATAGGGAAATTGAGATAGTTGAAGGAATTGAATGCAGCGAGACCTTGGACGTTGTTAAATCTATACCAGAATTTAATGGCGATGCGTCTAGATACGTTTCTTGGCGCCAGGCAGCTCACAAAATTTACGAAAAATATAACGGTAGTTCCAAATATTATCAGGCGGTGGCCATTCTACGAAACAAAATAACAGGTAAGGCGGACACAGTGTTGAGTTCTTACAATACCGTTTTAAATTTTTACGCTATTTTGGACCGTCTCGATTTTGCTTATGCGGACAAAAGATCAGTGTTTACTCTCGAGCAAGAGCTTTCTACTCTTACTCAGGGATCTAGAACTATAGTTGATTTCTATAATGCTCTATAGGAAAAACTTAATCTAATTATTAATAAAACCATTATGAGCTATGGTGGAGATTCACATTTGATAGAATCTTTAAACAAGAAATATAGACAAGATGCTCTCCGAGTATTTATATCAGGCTTACGGAAGCCTTTGTGCGATGTTATCTTTTCCTGTAATCCTCCTAATATGCCATCGGCATTGGCTCTGGCACAAGAAATGGCAGCAAATCAGAGTAGGTATAATTTCGCAAGGAACTTCAATGAAAATTTGGGTAGACAGGTACACAGTAATTTTCCTAGACCTGCAGCGAATCATGCTGTTTCAAGATATCCCTTTCCTAGTCAGTCAATTCGGAATAATTCTGCTATATTCGGATCTCAACCTCAACAAGTGCCATTTTCATCAAATTTTCAAAATGACAAGGTAAATCGAGATGGTTCTCGTTGGCCAGCCTCCACAGGCTTTCAACCCCAATCTTACGGTTATGTGAGACCCTCGCGAGCTTTTTTACAGAGCAATAATTTTGAGGCACAGCCGCTAGATATGGATGTAAGTATGAGAACAGTAGGTACTGCTCAGAATAATTCTTTTAGACAAAGGAAAACATTTGGTAACGAAAGAGGTCAGAGTATTTCACAACAGGTTAACCACTTAACAGAAGACCAGGGTGATAGTTTCCTTTCATCCGAAAAACAGAATCCCGAATTTTTTGAGGACCAGATTAATTTTTTAGATTTAGGTCCCTCTTACCCTATGTTGAGAGGGAATACAATGGAAGAAAACTAAAATTTCTGATAGATACTGGTTCTTCAAACAACTATGTTAAAGACCTAGATTTCTTATCTAATATTACCAGCGTTAAGAATCCAATTTTAGTCAGGTCCATTCATGGAGAAAATTTCGTCTGTCGTAAGACGCCAATAACACTATTCCATAAAGTTTCCGATTTTTTTATACTTCCTTGCCTCATTACATTTGACGGAATAGTAGGTTTCAATCATCTTAATGAAATAAAAGCACATTTGGATATGGAGAACGGAGTTTTAAGCTATGAAGATGGCGTAGAAAAGTTGTTGTTCTTTTATTATAATGGGACGAATCATATTTCTGTCGATTCAGCAGATGTTCCAAAAGCAGTTCGAACGCAATTTATAGAGCTACTAGAAAACTTCAAAGGAGTTTTTGCGAGCCCAGACGAATCGCTACCGAGTAATACCAATGTTATAGCCAGCATAAGAACAAGAGATGAAGAACCGGTCTATTCACGTTATTATTCTTATTCCATGGCAATGGTGGACTTTGTAAACAAAGAAATAGCTGACTTGTTAGCAAACGGAATCATTAGACCATCTCGATCGCCATATAATAATCCCCTTTTGGTCGTGGATAAAAAGGGTTTCGATGAGAATGGAAGACCGAAAAAGCGTTTGGTTATTGATTTTCGAAAATTGAATTCAAAAACAGTTAGTGATAAGTACCCAATACCAGAAAGTTCGGTCATATTGGCAAACCTTGGTAAGGCCAAATATTTCACAACTTTTGACTTAAAATCGGGGTTTCATCAGATTAATTTGAGGGAGCAGGATAGAGAAAAAACTGCTTTTAGCGTTAACAATGGTAAGTTTGAATTCTGTAGGCTTCCATTTGGCTTGAAGAACGCACCTAGCATTTTCCAACGTGCTATAGACGATATATTACGTGAGGAAATCGGTAATTGCTGCCACGTCTACACTGATGACATCATCATATTTTCTGATTCTGAGCAGAAGCATATTGATGACATTGGCAAAATACTATGGAAGTTATTTGATGCTAACATGAGAGTTTCCATGGAGAAATCAAATTTTTTTAAAACATCGGTCGAATTTTTAGGTTTTGCAATTTCAGCCAGTGGGATTAGAACTTGCCCTGAGAAAATAAAAGCGATAGTCGATTTCCCAGTACCATCAACTCTGAGAAGCTTGCGATCCTTTCTTGGCCTTTCTGGATATTACAGAAGATTCGTAAAGGAATAGCGAAGCCATTGACGAAATATCTTAGAGGCGAAAACGGTCATATTAGTGCCCGACAGTCAAGAAATTTTAAAATCACATTGGATGATGAAGCATTGGAATCTTTTAACAAAATAAAGAGAATACTTGCATCAGAGGAAGTTTTGCTGCTCTATCCAGATTTCTCGATGCCATTTGACCTTACCACAGATGCGTCTTCACATGCAATTGGAGCCGTTTAATCGCAAGGTGGTCGTCCGATAACAATGATCTCTAGAACCTTATCTCCAGCAGAGGAAAATTACGCGGTCAACGAGAGAGAGCTATTAGCTATTGTTTGGGCTATAAAAAGTCTCCGAAACTACCTTTACGGTGCCAATAAGCTTAATATATTTACCGACCATCAGCCGCATATATTTGCAGTGTCGGAAAGGAACCCCAATTCAAAAATTAAAAGATGGAAAGCATTTATTGAAGAATATGCACCAACGTACCATTATAAGCCTGGTGAAAATAAAGCGGTTGCTGATGCGCTTTCCAGGCAGTACAACAACATGATTTTTCATATTTCTTCTAGTTCGTCTCTTGAAGCTCAAAATAGTGAGATGTCCTATACTGAGGTAATACCGACAGTTGAAAATCCACTAAATTGTTTTCGAAACCAAATAATTTTAACACCAGGATTAGAAAATAGAGAACAAACTAAAATAATTTTTAAAGATCGGATACGTCATACCATAACTTTTTCCAATTTTAAAAACCTTTTAAGATGCTTGAAACAAGTTATCAATCCTAACGTTGTAAATGCTATTTATAGTGACTTGTCGACGTTAGCCCAAATACAACACTTTATGGTTACTGCATACCCATCTGTAAAATTTCGATACACCGATAAGTTTGTTACCGATATATTTAACTCAGATGACCAATTGGAAATTCTAAACAACGAACACAATAGAGCCCATCGCGGACTAACTGAGAATACTAAACATATATTACAAGATTATTTTTTCCCAAATATCCGAAAAAAACTGAAAGATATTATTCGAAATTGTAAAATTTGCAATCAAGCTAAATACAATCGGCATCCTAGGAAACAAGAAATAATGGAAACCCCTATACCTTCTTATGCAGGCGAAATATTACATGTAGACATTTATTCCACGGATGGGAAATTTTTTTTAACATGCGTGGATAAGTTTTCAAAATTTGCCATAGTAATGCTTATATCTTCAAGATCTATAGTTGACGTTAAACATGCTTTGCAGGGAATTTTAAATATATTTAATAATACCAAAACTATAGTTTGCGATAAAGAAAAGTCTTTAAACTCCGAATCAATCAAAAGTTTATTGAGAAATTTCTATGGAGCAGAGGTTGTTGCCGTTGCTCCTTTACACAGTACATCAAACGGCCAGATTGAGAAATTTCACAGCACACTTTCAGAAATATCTAGATGCATAAAATTAGAATATTCTATAGATGATATTACAAATCTTTTACTTCTGGCTGTTTCCAAATATAACCAAACTATTCACTCTGTGGTCAAGCACAAACCAATAGATTTACTTCACTCAATACCAGACCAACTGAAAATATTTGTTAAGAATCAGTTAATAAGTAAACAAAAGAAAGATTTAGAATTCCATAATAAATCTAGATGCAATCGATCTTTTCAATTAGGGCAGAAAGTTTTTGTCAAAACTAATAAAAGGCTAGGTAACAAATTAAGTAAAGTGTACCTTGAGAAGGAAATACAAAAGGACTTGGGTTCCACAGTCCAAATTGAGAACCGGATTGTTCACAAGGACAATATCCGTTAACTTGTAAGCTACATTTTTAATATAAACTCAAATTAACTTAAACCTTCGATTCAGCTTTTAATTTTATTATAAAAGATTATCTAAATTTAGTATTTACAGTCATAAGCAGCAACAATTTTTGATTAGAGAATTTTTGTATTTCTTTACATATACCTTAACTATTAAATTTGTATAAACAAAACTGAATTAACTAAATTCTTAATTAAATCGGAAAAAATATTTTTTTATTATTATTATTGAAATTTATTTATTTTTGCCAGTCGAGGGCGACTGTTTTGAATGGCGGGAGAAGTTAACGAATCTGTTGATATACTTTTTTCGTTAACTGTACGGGATCTTTAATATTTTAGTTTTGATACGTTGCTATGTTGATTTTTTATTGAATTATTAATATTATGAATAATTGTATAAAAGTAAATAAATGTAAACCGTTAAGGTACTCTTTAAAGTTGAAACTTCAATGTACTCTCTAATTGATTTTTCTACTCAATATTTTAATTTGGATTTGTTGCTAAGTTGATTTTTTATTGAGTTATTAATATTTAAAGTGATTGTAGAAAATTAAATAAATGTAAACCGTTAAGGTACTCTTTTTTTAAGTTGAAACTTCAATGTACTCTCTAATTGATTTTTCTACTTTTTCGTATTCACTAAGAAATAGAATACTGATTTATTAATAATTCTGACGTTAATTGAGCTGCTTCATTTTTAAATAATAAAAAATATTCCTTAAACTAAAAATTAAAAAGTTAAAGGGCAAAATTTAAAAGAAGTTATTATTTTGAATAATTTTGTTAAAAATATTCTTTAAACCCAAAATTGAAAAGAATTCTACATAGTGGAAAATAATTTTAAAAATATTGAAACATTTTGAATAATTTTGTTTAAAGTCGGAACTCTTAAACAAAAACATTTGAAGACTAAAATTAAATATTTAAATGTAATAAAAATTTGAACAGTTAAATGTAAAAATTTTAAAACAAAGTTTTTGAATATTTATAATTCTACATAGTGGAAAATAATTTTAAAAAATATTGAAACATTTTGAATAATTTTGTTTAAAGTTGGAATTCTTAAACAAAAACATCGGAAGACTAAAGTTAAATATTTAAATGTAAGAAAAATTTGTAATTTAAACAATTTAAATGGAAAAATTTTGAAACAAAATTTTTGAATATTTAAAATTCTACATAGTAGAATATAATTTTAAGAAATATGGAAACATTTCAAAAATAAAAAAATGAAATTAAAACATGTGAAGTAAAATACAGAAATTTAAAATAAAGGTGTTTCACTTCCCCTGGAAAATACCATTCCCGTATTAATTTGTATACTGGCCAACTTCAAATGTGTAGAGTGACTACCAATTGACATACGATCGGGTTACACCTTTGAAGTGTGTCAAAGACCATTGTCCGCTTTCATGTTGTATGACACCCATAACCCAATATTTTTATTCATATTTTGTAACCCAATATTTATTAGTAACACATTTTCTTTGTATGTAAACATGTGTTGTAAACAAACATGTGCTAGTCATTCTAGATGACTAGAATGATTCTCAAAAGTAGTATATAAGAAAGTGAAAGTAGTAAATAAAATCAGACTTAATTTAGAAAAGACATAATTCGGCTGTTTAGCCTTGTTGCATTCTTTATTTAAAGTCTCAAACTCTTTTGGCAGTTCTTTTGAACGCCTAAGTTTTAGCTGATCCCCTACAGCTGTGTAAATATATATTGGGCTATAGGAATCTGCACTAACTCTAACACAATCTCTACATTCCGATCCTCTCAATATTTTTTTCGCTTATATTTATTTATTGTATCTTCACAAACAATACAATACAATAAGTATTTAAATCTTAAATATATAAATAATTATTAGGCCCAACCAGTGTCAGACATAGACTTAGTGATAATAATTGAAGATACATAAGAATCGTACTTAGCATAAGTATATTTTTAAAAAATTTCATCTGGAGTGTTGCATACTAAAGACGTAGTATCCCTCTTTTTTAAGCGGATGTATCCAGGAAAGTTCAAGATGTTACGAGCAAGGGGATCAGGATAAGACTCGAGTTTTGTTAAATATTTGCCTGCATATTTTGCAATTTCTGCAGTCACAAGTGGCATATTTAAATCACGATGTAAAATTGAATTTTTCATGTACCAGGGAGCCGATGTTATTAACCTTAAAATTTTGTTTTGCATACGTTGCATTCTCTCTATATTGGAAGCTGAAGCAGTGCCCCATAGCTGAATTCCGTAACACCATATGGGTTTCAAAAGCGACTTGTACATATATTAAGAGTTTACAATCTAGACTGAGGGTAGAATTTCTACCAATCAGCCAATGTATTTGGGTTAATTTAAGCTTCATTTGTGTTAGCTTAGAGTCAATGTGCTGTTTCCATGTAAGCCGTCGGTCAAGATGCATACCAAGGTATTTCACCTGCGAATGTTGAGGAACAACTTGATTGTTGATTCGAATGGGGGAACAAGTGTCTCTTCGTAGAGTAAATGTGACATGAACACACTTTTGTTCATTTACTTTTATTCTCCATAAGTTCAACCACAGTTCCAACAGTTTAATATGTTCCTGAAGATAACGGGATGCCTCGTGAGGGTTTTCATGCATACTAAGGCAGGCTGTATCATCGGCAAATGTAGAGGTGAGGATGTTACTGCTTAAAGGCATATCACAGGTATAAATCAAATACAAAACTGGCCCCAGTATACTCCCCTGTGGCACCCCAGATGAGATAGTTTCGGGCACACTCATGAGTCTCCTTCCACGACAGTGAACTTCCTGGCAAGAATGTAACTTTCCAAAAGATTTACAATGTTTATTGGCAGATATGTCTTCAATTTTAGAATTAGGCCTTCATGCCACACTATCAAATGCCTGAGAAACATCAATAAAGAGAGAAGAACAATACTTCTTTTCTTCAAATGTTCTTCTTATAAAATGAACCAATCTATGACATTGTTCAACGGTACTATGCTGACTTCTAAAACCAAATTGGTGGTCCGGTATACATCCATTATTAGTTAGAATTGGGGACAATTTTGTCATGAGCAGCTTTTCGAAGAGTTTTGAAATTGTTGACAATAAACTTATTGGCCTATATGACTCAGCCTTTGTAAGATCTTTGCCCGCCTTTGGAATCATTTTGACCATGGCTAGTTTCCAGCTGTGTGGATAATACTCCAGTCGTAAAATGCCATTAAAAATGAATAGCAGGATTCTAATAGCAATACGAGGCAATCATCAGCATCTTGTTACTAATTCCATCAATACCCGGGGCCTTCTTCTGGTTGGTTTCAGCAATTAGTTTTTGTACATCACGCATCTTAAATTTCATGGGTCGAGGGGGTAGAGCAACTACACTCGGCAAATCAACAGCACCAGTACATGAGTTTGGGGTAAATACGTATTTTAAATGCTCAGCAAATATGATGTGGTTTAGACTCAATGGGTGTTTTAAGTTTTTTAGCAGCGTGACACAAGGAGTAATTAGATGCTGCTGTGACATCGAGACCTTCCAGATAGTTCTTAAGAGAAGCAGATTTTTCAGATGCAAGCAACTCTTGGAGTCGTTTAGTGCATTCTCTAAGTCTGATTTTATGTTGTGGTGATCTGTGCTGTTGCCATTCCCTTCTAGCTCTTCTTTTTTCACATACGAGACGTTCAATATCCGCAGAATAAATTCTATTAAACCCATTCTGCGGATGGGAGGTAGTGGCATGTTAAGCAGCCTGTTTAATATTTTCGGTAAGATTGGCAATGTTAAGTTCAATATCATCGGGAGTTCTTAGCTTGATGTTTTCCGTACAATGACTACTGAGATATTTTTTGAACCTCAGCCAATTAACACGATTTATCATCTTCACATATGGGTGAGGTAAGTCACTTCTTAGTGGGCTACAAATTGTAACGATCGTGGGAGAGTGATCGGAGGAGAGATCATGTGAAGCTTCAACATGAATTAAATCCCTAGGGATATTTTTCATAACGCCAAAATCTATAACATCCGGAATTTTTTGTATGTCAGTAGGCCAGTAAGTGGGCTCCCCGCTCGAAATGACATCCACACCCATTTTTGAAATTGTGTTGAACAATGCTCGACCTCTAGGTGTAATAAGACGCGATCCCCAGAACGTATGTTTTGCATTGTAGTCCCCAAGTCCAAGAGTCTTGTAAAAATTCTCGTATTGATCCTCAGAGATTGAAAATCTGGGAGGGGAGTAAATTGATGATATCACAAGATTTGAACAAAAATTATCGATGCAAATATATGTTGCTTGTAGATGGTCTTCACAAGTGTTCTCAAGAATATAGTGCTGGAGTTTTGACTTTATTAGAATAGCTGATCCTCCGCATGCTCTTCCTCTCGGGTCCTTTGAATCATACAAGGTGTAGCCATTAATTTTAAAAAGGCTTCTCGAAGTCAAATGAGTCTCAGATACCAACATTACATCAATATTTTTTACCGTGAGGAAGTGCTCAAGTTCATATTTGTGTTGGCGAATGCCGTTTGCGTTCCAGAAACATACTTTTAACGTGTTCATGGCTTGTTAACTAATGCTTGAAGCAGTGTGTTCTGCATTCGCAGCATTTCTTGCATCATGCTAGTCATATTTGTTGTAAAGTTGTTTATAGTTTGTACCAAATTGTCTATCGCTTCAAGGCGACTGAAATTAAAGCTTGGGTTTGCATTTGTTGTATTAGTTGGTGGTGACACTTTTTGAACGGGAATAGAGTTGATCTTCACAGCGTCAGCATACGATACATGTGAAGTGATTGGTTGGGCCATTAGGGGATGAGTAGCGGAGTACGTATTTCCTGCTTGAGCTGGAGTTACTTTAGGCTTTTGGCTCATAGATTGTTTAACAAAAGAGAACACAGGACATCCTCTGTAGTTAGCAGTGTGATTACCTCCACAATTACTGCACTTTTTTTCCCTTTGATCCTTTGACTTATTGCAAATAGCAGTGTTGTGTAATTCACCGCACACAACGCAAACAGTAGGTAATTTACAATAAGTTTTCGTATGGCCATATTCTTGACAATTATGACACTGTACGGATCCTGAGCGCTTGTGTGGTTCTTCGGCTGTAATTTTCCGGTATAACAGATATTTTAAATTATAAATTGGATGGGTCTCATTTTTCTTCAATTTTATATCATTTGGCTCCAGTTCAACATGAAATAAAGGTTGGGGGATCTTCTCCCTGTTTATTATGTTGGATACATTTTTTACCCTGAATCCTTTAAGGGTGAGAGCATCTTTTATTTCAGCAGGGACAACGTAAGAATCTATGCCCTTCAGTACGACCTGTAGGCCTTTAGCGCTCTTAAGCTGGAATGTGTAAAAACTTGTATTATTTTTCTCAAATTCAGTAACCATTTTGCGAAAGTCTTTTTCATTATATATTTGAACTTTTGTTTCGTCAATGTTACCACGTTTTATTGAAACAATGTGAAATGCCTTTTCACCAATGACCGAGATTAGTTTTTTTTATAAGTGCGTTAGAATTTTTTTGCCTAAGATAGATTGGTAGTGGTTTCGAGGTTTTTTTCAAGGATTCTTCGGGTTTGTCGCTGTCATCTTGCAATATTTTGAAACGGTTTTGACGGTTAGCTGCGTCGATATCCCTGGATATCTTGGGAACAGATGATATCTTTGAAGAATTTGGGCTTCGCCCGCGCTTTACCACTGTGATATATCTGTCCATTCCGACAGGCACCTTAGGTTTTTGACTACTGCTCTCTGTAGTGATAACTTGGTTAAGTGATGAACACGAGCCTGGAGCGGATAATGGCGCTGACATAAATAAAGATGAACTAGGCAATGGTAATGTTACCGAATCACCACTTGGCATCGGAGTAAGCGAAGTTGATCGCTCGCGTAAAATTGGCTTTGCCGTTAGAAAAAGACTATCATCCGATTTTTTGTTTTTATTGTTTGCATTAAGAGCTTCAGAACTCACAGTAAAATAGGCATTTCTGCCGTTAGAACTCACTTCACAATTGTTTGTTTTTGAGGTACTCATGCAGAGTATTCCTCAGTCACTTTTTTACAGTTGTTTTTGTTTTTTTTTTGTTTTTCTTGTTTCAGATTATATGATATTTAATTTAAATTTGCAAATAAAGCAAATTTCACAAAATATGTACTTATTACGAATCAGTACTAATTACGAATACTTTTTTTGTTTGTATTTTTGTTTGTTTAGTATGTAAAAAAAAAAATGCGCTAACACGTCTGTTCACTACGAAGGTTCAACAAGACTCTCAATATCACCACATGGCGATCCACCCAATATCACCACAAATATATTTCGTATGCCTTCTGTCGGTAAGCAGCTATATTTTTTGGAGGAAAATATTCATCACCTTTTCAATAATGCTATTCCAATGAGAACATGTAAAACTACACAATATAACCGCGCCGTGGTTTCCTAAAGCTATTGCGCAATAAGCGGGATTTTGCATATTTCAATTGAAAGCGTTTTAGTACTCCTGAATAGCTACGTGACTATCGTACTGCTAGAATCCTTATAAATAATATAATGAAATATTTAAAGGGAGAATATTATTCTTTTTTAGTTTTATTTTAGATCCACACTATACTCGAAAAATATATGAAGAATACGTGATATCAAAATCCGTATCGTAGATAGTATTACAAATCACTATCATGTCGATGCCAATGAGCTTAACCATTCTTCCACGAATATATGAACGTTGCAAGCCATCTTTATCAGTGATATATTCGAGATTTCTTTTATCAGCCAACCAATTTTGCAGCCGTCAAATCCAATGCAGTTGGGTGTCATAACATCCATCCTTGATTTATTAACACCATTCTGCCGTAACATTGGCTGACATATACTACATACAAAAAAAGCTCGTAATAAGTACATACAGTTGCTATACATATTTACCACATAATTTTGAAAACAAAAAAACTTACTTCAACTGGATCCTTACCGCTAAACCAGTCTCCCGAACCATGTTCTCCTTTGCTTCCAGGCAACTGTAACCATGAGTAAATTTGTGAGTACAACTCTACTCAATAAAGCAAAAGTAGTGACAACGTTAACTCAACACCGGTAGAAAAAACTAATACTCAGCAATCTATCTGTGTTCAGAGTCAAAAGTTGAGTATGAGTAAGAGTAAAAAAAATTTTCAATTGCAGAAAGTCATTACAGTGAATTTTATAAATCACTACGCCCACGTTTTTTTTGTCAACACTAAAAGCATGCGTTTTAGGCATCACGATACAATTTCCTCTGTAGTATTGATTTCGGAGTTGTAAATGGTGTGTAGTGATTCAAGCTGAGCCTTCTTTAGGTATATCTTCAGACCATGCAATTTAGGAATGACAACCACATATATTGATTGAGTGACCATTGCATGCAGGACATCCGATTAACACTCCTACCGATATAGATGACTCAATAAGAATTCTTGATACAAGCCTCAAGCAAGCTGCTCAGAATGCATCTTCTACAAACCGACAGGCGAAATAGAATACAATTGAATACGCAGGCGTAGGAAACATTCTACATTACAGACGCTACACTCGGCTGAGAAATAGGTACACATGCTCTTATCTGAACACGAGAGATGTGAAGACAGCATGGGAGAAATCATGGAATCTAATAGTTTTTGTCTGGCATTGGCTGGACTTCAATAGATAATAGTTTAGATTAAGATTTAAATACTTATTGTTAGTTCAATCAAATTGAAGATTCATAAATAAAAATATTTATGAAACTTGTTATTCGAGATATTCTCCAAAATAGCTATTTAATATTTTATTGTTTGTTGTTGGCTTAGCTAGATATATGCCTGCATTTCATTGGCGCTAGCCAAATCATGATTGAAAATCATTCAAGCTCGTATACTTATGCCAAAGACGACAAATACTATATGAGAATCCAAACAGAAATCAATCATATTTTTTCTATTTGTAATCAACAAAAAACACATAAGTATAATAACTTTAGAAAGCTTTTGTTCAAACACAACACAACAAACAATTATAATTGACTTGGTTTTTGCTTTTCTTTTTACGTCTTTATACAATTAAGTTCGGCCTCACTACCAGGCACTGTGGAAGAACTACGCAAACGTTTTGCCAAATTCTTGGCTGCAGAACACGAGCCAGAAAAAACAATGAGGCTCCTACAACTGCAAGCCCATCACGAAAAGATTTTACCGTTGCCAGCCGGCACCAGCTTACCTATTCCCTGCCGTTTTTCCTACATATCCAAGTCAACATTACCATCAAACTATGAACCAGCCGACACCCGTTCCCCACTCCTCGTCGACAAAAGCCTGCCGACTAGAGAAAAGGAGTATAGCGTCATCGACCTGGTTAAAAAATGGGGCATGAAATACGATGGCCGCAGTACTACGAGAAACTCGAGGATGAAATTCCCAAACGCACGCAATGGCCACGGGAGTGCTTTAAGGAATATGTGCTCAGCCTGCATGATTTAATGTGACACACAGACTTAAGTCTATCGCAAAAGCTCGAGATGGGTGTATCGTAATGCGATGCCCGACTACCAATGGTATATCCGCGGAGAGATTTCTCAACCCTATATGAACGCATCCATTTAGCCGCAGACCTGGAAAGTATTCCAGGCAATTCGGGCCAGACTAGAGGTGAGCATCACAGTTTATTATCTGTACAAGTCGCAAAAACTCCATGCCAGTTAAAGAGATGGAGAAAGGGCCGTGACAATAAAAATCAAACATATTTGTCGTGGGAGGATGATAAGTTGAAGGCAGTGGTCAACATTGGGGGTAAGCTGGTCACCGCCATAGCAGACACCGGAGCGACGAAGAGCTTCGTAAGACCAACACTAGTTAACGAGTTATCACCAGACCCGGAATATGTCCAAGTAGACATTGATGCGCTGACGGTTCGAAAAGAATGGTTACCCGGGCTGTCCAATTCCTAGTGGGTCTGGGTAACCTGACTATGAACCACAATTATCTTATAATGAACGAAGCTACCGAAGCCATTATTCTAGGGCTCGACTTTATAAAAAGCTGCAACACAACAAAATGGGACTTGCCGAACGTGCATGGATTTCCGACAGTTGAATGCGAGATCGACACCTGACCCCTACCCTTTACCCCGCATTGACACCATCTTGAACAGGTTGAGGAATGCAAAGTTCATCAGTAGTCTCGATTTGAAATATAGCTGTTGGCAGATTCCTCTGTCCAAAGAAAGCAAAAAATATACCGCGTTCGCGGTCAGTGGAAGAGGACTATTTCAATGGCGGATGATGTCTTTTGGTTTGCACTCAGCTACCGCCACGTTCTAGCGTGCCATCGACCATTTCATCGGACCTGAAATGGAACCACATGCCTTCGCATATCCCCCCGGGGGGCACGGTCAATACATCTTGTCTTGGTGGCTTGGTGTTGTGCTTCCTGGGGTATAGGGTTATCAGTTTTCCGGACCTAGGCCTTTTTGCTGATAACCCCTAAAAACTTGTATGTTGCTACCCAATCCCTGAAATAACAGGGCAACGGGCGCGCATGCAAGTAAATTAAAGGTGAAAGTGGGTTCGCTCGCTCGTCCGGTAAGTGGGTAATCTGGTTTTTGCAGACCTTGACCTTTGGCCAATTACCCCTTGAACTTATATGTTACTACCCAATCCCTGGACATAACAGGGCAACGGGCGTGCATATATTTAATTTAAGGAAGTAGCTCTGCCTATGCTTGTCTGGGTAGAGGTGCTACCGATACCTCAGGTTTGCACGGGACCTAAAATCGGAGGTGTTTTTAACACGCGGCTGACCAGAGTCCTATCTGGTGCCACGGGAACCAGTAGCCCCTAGGACTTGTCCTAGTCTGGTTGTTGGTGAGGCCCCTTCGAGGATCACGTGGTGGCTGTGGTTAAAACCCAAAGATACGCGGGAAGAGTTATGGGTCAGATGAGTGTGTTTGCAAGAGGTGCTAGTGACTGATTGTAGATGCTCTCTTCAGGCCGTATATCTCTAGGTGTTGTTGCTATTCGACAAAGCTACTCTGATGTTTTGCGGTGGGCGAAGCCTCAGGTAAGATGGGGGCACTATTTTGCTGCCAGGCCATTGGGGTAGTAGGAGGTTAGATAGCTCCAACACTTCAGCAAAGTGTCTGTACATGGTTCTGCAGCCTGTACAGAATTTGCTACCAAGTCGTCCCTGTTAGGGGCACATGTTGTTTGCCTCAACCCAGCATGTGCCTCTGGAAGGGACGACGGGACGGTGGTGAACGGCTTTATTCACCCAGTGCGAAGAGCGCCGTCAGGTAAGGCCTTCGGGCAGGTACTGACGTAAAATCTTTGACATATATATGCCTTCGCATATGTAGATGAAATACTTGTGATTAAGACCACAAACGCAATCTTCGCGAAGTCTTCCGACGTCTCCGAGCATCCAACCTACGTATCAACGCTGAAAAATTTGAGTTTTTCAGAAAGGAAACCAAGTACTTGGGGCATATAGTGACACCGGAAGGAATTAAAACCGACCCAGATAAGGTGGCCGCCATCGCAGAAATGACTCCTCCTATCAACGTGAAGGAAACACGTCGATTTTTAGGCGTGACATCATGGTACCGTCGTTTCGTACAGAACTTCGCATAAATTGCGCAACCACTCACGCACCTTCTTAAAAAGCAGCGACATTGGAAATGGAGAGCCGAACAACAAAGTGCATTCGAAACCCTCAAGGAGAAACCAACCAAAGCCCTGGAGCTTGCCTGACCAGATTTTACGCAAGAGTTCACACCGCAAACCGACGCCAGCGATCTAGGGCTCGGTGTGGTGTTGACTCAAGAGTTAAATGGCACCGAGCACATCATTGCCTATGCCAGCCGACACGTGTTAGATGCCGAAAAAAATTACTCTGCCACAGAAAAAGAATGCCTTGCCGTCGCATGGGGTATCCGGAAAATGTGACCAAACCTCGAAGGGTATGAATTCAAGTTAGTGACCGACCACCTTTCGTTAAAATGGCTAAATTCCATCAAAAATCCCACGAGCCGACTTGCGAGGAGGGCCTTTGAATTACAACAGTATAGGTTTTCCATCAACTATAGAAAGGGAAAACAAAATGTGGTGGCCGATGCGCTATCACGACAGCAGGTAGCGGAGGCGAGGTACCTCTATGCTGAACCCAAAAAATTACAGAAGTAAGCCAACACCCCGAAGCATATCCTAACCAACAATTATACCGACACCTAAACCGGGAGCCATATGGCGAGGATGATATACCCAGGAAATTGTGTGTGGCAAAACCTTTGCGACGACAAGTGTTGCGTGAAACACACGATGATATCACCGGAGGACACCTAGGCATCCGGAACAAAATACATAAGATAGGCAGCCGTTTTTATTGGCCTGGGATGACCAGAGACATCTGTTACTATGTACGTCAGTTTAAATCCTGCGAGCTCCACTAGGGAACACAGCGAAAGCCACCAGGAAAAATGCTGACATGTATCCCAGAAGAACCATGATCTTGACTGTGCGCTGACTTAATGGGATCTCTACCCAGAACTAAACACGTACTCACCATGTTAATGGTATCCTTCGACAGTTTTTCATAGTGGTGCGAGCTAGTGCTACTACGCAGAGCAACGGCGGAGGGAGCAGTAAAAGCACTGAAGGAAAAAATAATAGCACGATATAGCGTGCCAAAAACAATTATTACAGATAATGGCGAACAATTCACTGCGCATGTTTTTAAAAACTATCTTATACGGCTCAGAAAATCCTACAGAACGTGTAAAGCGAACCATAAAAACCATTATGGCGCAATTCTCGACACAACAGCATAACACGTCGGCTGACTTGACTCCAGAAATTATGTTGGCGATCAATACTAGTAAATCGGAGTCAACAGGATATTCTCCCGCGTACCACACACAAGACAGAGAACCGCGATTACCCCGTGCTTTATATGATACAGTGACAATAGGTATCAGAGCGCGCCAAGTAACGCCCCGGTAGCAGGTATTAAAAGAAATATTCGAAATTGTTCATCGTAACATAGAGAAGGTTTCCCAACGACAAAAACATTATTATAACCTGCCACGGCGTGATTGGAAGCCAAATATTGGAGATCAAGTGTTAGTGCGCCAACATATGTTATTCAAAGCCACGGAGAATTTTGCGGCAAAGTAGGCCCCAAAATATGGGGGCCCTTATATCGTCAAGGGGTTTTTGTCCCCCGTCATAAAAGAAATTAGTAAAGTGGGTAGCAGGGAGCTGCGCACTGCGCATATCGGAGACCTAAAGCCCTACGTACCACCATTTTATTAATTAACGTGTGTCCTTTTTGTGTATCTCCTATAGATTATCCAGAGAAATATAAAGAAAAATCAGCCGACGCAAACCCACAACATGAGTGACCAGAACGCTAAGTTCCATGCATCCCGGAAGAGATTTCAACAAAATATGAGAAGAGAAAAAAAGGGACGACGAATCATTTTCCTCGAGATGATGAAATACCGAGCACCAGCCGAAGCTGCCGAGGTTCGACACCGAAGGGGTGCGGTCGGGCAAGATTCGCTAAAGTAACAAATAAATCGCCAGCCACGGAACCATACACCGCCAAGAAGAGACAAACGGCTGAATACACAACCACCGGAGAAGATAACACAAATACCATCGCCAGCACACCACTGCGAAGTTTTCGAGGTGGCCGGTAAGAGAAACGAAACCATTAGCTTAGGCCAACCCACTGCCGAAGAATTGGTGGTAAATGACGTGGTATGAAGAGGTAATCGATGAAATCCACCGCACTTTTTTCGGGTTCTATTACAACACACTCGTGCTTCGTCCACGGTCACCTTCCTCACCTTTGCCTCCAAGCTACCTTTCATCGCTAGACTGGGAGAACGAAGAAATTAGGTCACCTACAACATACCAGCGACAGGATTTGGGCTACGTCGAAGTGAAGGATCGCCAGGGGATCAACTTGCCTTGTTCAAGACCACAACCGACAAGTACGTCCCAAAAATTGTACCAAGTGGAGGACGACCCTTATGCTGAGTGGTTTATACCGAACTCGGACCAAATACCGAGAACATCTGGACGGGGTTGGATCCGCCTACGGTTCACGACAGAACACGCCTCGGTGGAGAGCCAGCAGAACCGGGAAGCACAGTTAGCTGACTGTACAGTAATGAAAACCACCACCTCTACCATGAACGAAATCGCAAGAGAAACGCCAGGACCATGTGTTTCCGAATCCACGTCCCTGGTGATAACCTCATCTCCGGGTACAAATTCACCACCGGCGGCAACAACTTCTTCGGCCACAACCTCAAGCTCCTACGTAACTGCGTGTTCATCTGGCGAGACTTACAAACTCATAGATCCCCAGTCGTCGCCAATACCAAGTGGGTCCCGGGAAATCCCGTTTTCACAAGCGTCCGAACGCTTGCACCAGGAGATAGTCGAACCCATCGGAGCGGGACTAAACCAACGACGTAACCGGATTGTAATGTGGTTGGGGGGGGGAAACGTACCGAGTAACAATTCTTCGTAGCGGTATAGTGCGTATTCTACCAATCAACGCCTAAACCTTCTCGCTGACGGCGAGGGGGTCGTGTAAAGAGAAAATGCGACAGACTTGTTTTTGTCACCACTGAATTTTATTTTTATATATATATATATATATATATATATATATATATATATATATATATATATATATATATATATATATATATATATATAATCTTCGTGGCTAAATCCACAAGGAGTATTTCGGCTTCACGCCTGCCACAGTGCTCTGCCTGGGAATTGCAAGGAGTACTTGTAGTATTCCAGGCTCTCCCACTGATAGTTGGCGCTCGTGAGGGGTTTTGGCTCGGGCTGCAAGGAGTATTTTTGTGGGCTGATCCACACTGAGCACAGGCTCCACGCCGCCATAGTGACTGGCTTGAGTACTGCAAGGAGTATTTCTTGTAGTATCTCAGGCTGTGCTACTATTGGTCGGCGCTCGATAGAGATTTTGGTGTTTAATCCACAAGGATTATTTCTTGTAGATTGTGGCCTTACTCTCACCAAAGAGACTCTGAGTAGTGTAGTACTCTGTGCGAGAGTATCACGCGCGCTCGGTTCTGATTAAACAGACGGCGTTACTATCCGTCCTGAATGTGCTCTTAATAAAGAGTTTTTATAACGTTTAGTCAAATTCCCCTATTTGGGTTTTCTTTTATTTACTTACTGTACAAATACAACGACCCGGGACCTCGCTGAGCTTACCCCAACAACCAGCAGAAACGTGTCGTTACACATGTTGGCAGCGACCAAAAACTTTAAATGGGTGTTGAAAACGAAATACTTCAAGAAATGTTGCTTGCGGAACAAAGGCAGTGGATGTAAACCGTTTTAGGATAGTCGCAAGCTGAGACTTTATATATTGAAACCTTAGTGTGCGGGTTCTTTATCAGTTTTATACTCTACCATGGGACTCGTATGTAGAACAACTTAAACAATATTTTGCCGCATATTCTGTACATATTCTCCCATTCAGCAATGCGGTTATTTCTAGATGAATGGATATGTCAACAAACAACATTCTCGAATTTGGAAAGATACCACTCCACATGAGATCCAAGAGCATGCAATGCATCCTGAAAATGTTACTGTTTGGTATGAATTTTGGGCTGGCGCCATCGGTCCATATGTCTTTGAGAACGACGTTTGCCAGGCCATCACCGTCAACAGCGAGCACTATAGCTCGATGATTACCAACTTCTTTTGGGCTAAATTTCATGATGTGAATACCAAGGACATGTGGTTTTAAAAGGACAGCGCTACGTGCTACAGAGCTCATGACGTATTGGATATAACACATGTTATCGGCAAAACTCAGACCGATTTATGTGCCAGAGCCGTGAAAATTTTGACATTTTGGATATGTGCCACCCATCGAAGCTACAGCTGAAATTTGCACTATGTTATAGGCCCTTATAATGAGTTGCATTCGATGTTCGATCTTCGCTGGCTATTGAAAATCAAGTATCGAATGTTAAAATCGTACTGTCGAAAATTTCGTCTTACAAGGAATTTTAAATCGGAAATAATTTTGCTTGCGATGCTGTATGGCGGTTTTATATAACTTATTGAAAATGTATGTACATAAGTATTAGATAATTTTTTTCTTTCTTACAAATATCAGTTGTAAAGTATTTTATTTTCATACAGGTCTAAAGTTATAAGTACAAAACTGTTAACATGTAATGAAAACCCTGTCACTGTATAACAATAATTATAATAGAATAGAAACAAAGAGAAGAAGAATAACTGTCATGAAAACAAAAATAAAATAGATTGTTCTGGATCATATATAAGTTAATAATTCTGAAAATTCCTAACCGCTTACACGGTTTTATAAATGAAACTCACAGTTCAATTGTCTAAATGTGACTAACTTTTTATTTTCTTTTTTTTAAAATCTTTGACAAAAAAATAATTAAATAATTTAAAAAAATTATATAAATTTACAAAGGTAGAATTTTATAATTACAAGATAACAAGTATGAAAATTCTTATGAAGCAGTTAGATGTGTTTGCTGTTTTAGTTTGTTTTAGTTTTGTGTTAGTAGTATGTGTTAACTTCCCCCCTTCTCAAGAGTGGAACGTCCTCGTTTCAATGTACACTAGTAGCTTAGTGTTAGTGTAGAATATTAATGTAAGAATTATGTAGAAAATTATTTGAAAGATTTATTTTTTTTAAATGTATCTGTGCAAAAGAGAAAAATTTATAACAAAATGAAAAAGATAATTTTAAGATTATTATCTTATATTATTTTTGTGTACTTGTTTGCCGTCTATTATAACCTTTGTACCTAAGTCTTTTTCAACAACCTTTTCCAAATATAACTTATCCGTTTTATTGCCCAATCTTTTATTTTGTCGAACAAATACAATGTCACCTGTGTTAAATTTCCGATTTTTATTGACTACTTTTGTTTCAACCTTTGTTTGTGCTGCTTCTATTTTTTTCGTACGCTTTCTAAGTTTTCAGTATGAAAAAATTTTAGAATATCAATTGGCTTTTCCTTTGTAATTGAGTGTATTGTGTTATTATATCTTTGAGTGGCAAAAAGTATTAAGTCTAATGTATCACTGACATCATGCTGCGCTCTTAGACATCTTGCAATTTCAAGCAAAGTCGAATGGAACCTTTCCACTTGACCATTGCTTTCACTGTGTAAAGGTGGTATGAAAAATTGTTTAATCCCAAAAAAATTTCGTAGCATATTTTTAATAGTATTCGACTGAAACGACTTTTCGTTATCAGAAACTATAAGCTTAGTGTTTTTAAACCAGTTAAGGATTTGTAAAAGACCACTTTTAACATCAATAAGAGCTCTAGAATTTATTGGTATGGAAACTGCGAATTTTGAGAACTTGTCGAGGCAAGTAAGAAAATGAACTTTATTAGTTGCAAAAAATATCTATGTGAGGAATATGGCCAAGAAAATCTGGTATTGGTGGTAAACCGATTACTGGTTTTAGTGGTTTTCTATTGTATTTATTTTGCAAACATATTTTGCAGTTTTTAATGATTGTATGAAAAAAATATTGCGATGTAATTTGTTTGTAATTTTCATGTACAGATCGGTGAGCGCGGTTATGCTCTAAGTTTAATGTTTCTAGTTGATCTTCTTTATTAGTTAAATCTATTACAAATTTTTGTGAGTAAACGAATTTTATAGATGGAAAATGATGAAGTACTTCATCTTGAATTTCTGCTAACGTGCTTAAATCGCAATATATTGCGTTTACTAATCGATGGTTAACGCAACTTTGCAAATTTAATAAAAGCTTTTGAACATTACTGTAGTTTATAATATGTCTTTTATATCGCTTAAATAAAATTTTTGTTATTTTGTTATCATCAGAAGCTTTTGAAATAATTAATTGATTTGGAAATTGATTAATAGGTGCAGCTATTAATTTAATTGTCTTTGAAAATGATATTTCACTATGTACTGTTTCTGATTCTGTACTATTGAAATTGTGCATATTCTGTCGTGATAGTGCATCAGCTACAACGTTTTCTTTGTCTTGTTGAACCTTCGTAGTGAACAAACGTGTTAGCGGAGTTTTTTTTTCTCATACTAAGCAAACAAAAAAAAATATTCGTAATAAGTACTGATTCGTAATAAGTTCATACACACATATTTTGTGAAATTTGCTTTATTTGCATTATTAATTTTTCATATAATCTGAAACAAAAAAACAACCGTAAAGAAAGTGACTGAGGAATACTCTGCATGAGTACCTCAAAAACAAAAAATTGTGAAGTGAGTTCTAACGGCAGAAATGCCTATTTTACTGTGAGTTCTGAAGCTCTTAATGTAAACAATAAAAATAAAAAATCTGATGATAGTCTTTTTCTAACGGCAAAGCCAATTTTACGTGAGCGATCAAATTCGCTTACTCCGATGCCAAGTAGTGATTCTCTAACATTACCGCTGCCTAGTACTTCTTTATTTAAATCAGCGCCATTATCCGCTCCGGGCTCGTGTTCATCACTTAGCCAAGTTATTAAAATAGACAATATTATTCAGAAACCAAAGGTGCCTGTCGGAATGGACCGATATATTACAGTGCTAAAGCGCGGGCGAAGCCCAAATTCTTCAAAGATCTCATCTGTTCCCAAGATATCCAGGGATATAGACACCGCCTCAGTTAACCGTCAAAACCGCTTTAAAATATTGCAGGATGACATTGACAAACCCGAAGGCTCCTCGAAAAAAACCTCCAAACCACCACCCATCTATTTGAGAGAAAAAAATTCAAACTCCCTCATCAAAAAACTAATCTCGGTCATTGGCGAAAAGGCATTTCACATTGTCCCAATAAAACGTGGTAATATTGATGAAACAAAGATCCAAATATACGAAGAAAAAGATTTCCGCAAAATGGTTAATGAATTCGAAAAAAACAAAACAAGTTTTTACACATTCCAGCTTAAAAGCGCTAAAGGCCTACAGATCGTACTGAAAGGCATAGATTCTTATGTTGTCCCTGCTGAAATAAAAGATGCTCTCACCCTCCAAGGATTCAAGGTAAAAAATGTATCCAACATAATAAACAGGGATAAGATACCCCAACCTCTTTTTCGTGTTGAACTGGAGCCTAACGACGTAATATTGAAGAAAAATGAGACCCATCCAATTTATAATTTGAAATATCTATTATACCGCAAAATCACAGTTGAAGAACCCCACAAGCGTTCAGGACCCGTACAGTGCCATAATTGCCAAGAATATGGCCATACGAAAACTTATTGTAAATTACCTACTGTTTGTGTTGTGTGCGGTGAATTACACAACACTGCTATTTGCAATAAGTCGAAGGACCAGAAGGAAAAGAAGTGCAGTAATTGTGGAGGTAATCACACTGCTAACTACAGGGGATGTCCTGTATACTCTTTCGTTAAACAGGCTATAAGTCAAAAGCCTAAAGTAGTCCCAGCGCAAACTGGAAATACGTACTCCGCCACTTATCCTCTAATGGCCCAACCAATCACTCCACAAGTATCGTATGCTGACGCTGTGAAGATCAACTCTGTTCCAGTGCAAAAAGTGTCACCACCAAATAATACAACAAATGCAAATGCTAGCTTTAATTTCAGTCGCCTTGAAAATACTATTGATAATTTGGTGCAAACTATAAACAACTTTACAACAAATATGACTAGCATGATGCAAGAAATGCTGCGAATGCAGAACACTCTGCTTCTAGCATTAGTTAACAAGCCATGAACACGTTAAAGTTATGTTTCTGGAACGCAAACGGCATTCGCCAACATAGAAACGAACTAGAGCACTTCCTCACGGTGAAGAATATTGATGTAATGTTGGTATCTGAGACTCATTTGACTTCGAGAAGCCTTTTTAAAATGAGTGGCTACACCTTATATGATACAAAGGACCCGAGAGGAAGAGCATGCGGAGGATCAGCAATTCTAATAAAGTCAAGACTCAAGCACTATATTCTTGAGAGCATTTGTGAACACCATCTACAAGCAACAAATATTTGCATCGAAAATTTTTGTTCAAATCTTGTGATATCATCGATTTACTCCCCTCCCAGATTTTCAATCAGTGAGGATAAATACGAGGATTTTTACAAAACTCTTGGCCCTTGTTTCATAGCAGCTGGAGACTACAATGCAAAACATACGTTCTGGGGATCGCGGCTTATTACACCTAGAGGTAGAGCATTGTTCAACACAATTTCAAAAATGGGTTTGGATGTCATTTCTAGCGGGGAGCCCACTTACTGGCCTACTGACATACAGAAAATTCCGGATGTTATAGATTTTGGGGTCATGAAAAATATCCCTAGGGATTTAATTCATGTTGAAGCTTCACATGATCTCTCCTCCGATCACTCTCCCACGATCTTTACAATTTGTAGCCCACTAAGAAGTGACTTACCTGACCCATATGTGAAGATGATATATCGTGTTAACTGGCTGGGGTTCAAAAAATATCTCAGTAGTCATTGTACGGAAAACATCAGGCTTAGAACTCCCGATGATATTGAACTTAACATTGCCAATCTTACCGAGAATATTAAACAGGCTGCTAAACATGCCACTACCTCCCATCCGCAGACTGGGTTTAATAGAATTTATTCTGCGGATATTGAACGTCTCGTATGTGAAAAAAGGAGAGCTAGAAGGGAATGGCAACAGCACAGATCGCCCCAACATAAAATTAGACTTAGAGAATGCACTAAACGACTCCAAGAGTTGCTTGCATCTGAAAAATCTGCTTCTCTTAAAAACTATCTGGAAAGTCTCGATGTCACAGCAGCATCTAATTACTCCTTGTGGCGCGCTGCTAAAAAACTTAAAACACCCGTTGAGTCTAAACCTCCCCTGCGCACTTCTACCGGAGGTTGGGCAAGAAACAATACTAAAAAAGGTAACATATTTGCTGGGCATTTAAAACAAGTATTTACCCCAAACACATGTACTGGTGCTGTTGGTTTGCCGAGCGTAGTTGCTCTACCCCCTCGACCCATAAAGTTTAAGATGCTTGATGTACAAAAACTAATTGCTGAAACCAATCCAAAGAAGGCCCCGGGTATTGATGGAATTAGTAACAAGATGCTGATGCAGTTGCCTCGTATTGCTATTAGAATCCTGTTATTCATTTTTAATGGCATTTTACGACTGGAGTATTACCCACACAGCTGGAAACTTGCCATGGTCAAAATGATTCCAAAGGCGGGTAAAGATCTTACTAAGGCTGAGTCTTATAGGCCAATAAGTTTGCTGTCAACAATTTCAAAGCTCTTTGAAAAACTTCTCATGACAAAATTGTCCCCAATTCTAGCTGATAATGGATGCATACCGGACCATCAATTTGGTTTTAGAAGTCAGCACAGCACCATTGAACAATGTCATAGATTGGTTCATTTTATAAGAAGAACATTTGAAGAAAGAAAGTATTGTTCTTCCCTCTTTATTGATGTCTCTCAGGCATTTGATAAAGTGTGGCATGAAGGCCTTATTTTAAAATTGAAGACATATCTAGCAATAAACATAGTAAATCTTTTAGAAAGTTACATTCTTGCCCGGAAGTTTACTGTCGTGGAAGGAAACTTCATGAGTGTGCCCGAAACTATTTCATCTGGGGTGCCTCAGGGGAGTATACTGGGGCCAGTTTTGTATTTGATTTATACCTGTGATATGCCTTTGAGCAGTAATATCCTCACTTCTACTTTTGCCGATGATACAGCCTGCCTTAGTATGCATGAAAACCCTCACGAGGCATCCCGATATCTTTAAGAACATATTAAGCTGTTGGAACTGTGGTTGAACTTATGGAGAATAAAAGTAAATGAACAAAAGTGTGTTCATGTCACATTTACTCTACGAAGAGACACTTGTTCCCCCATTCGAATCAACAACCAAGTTGTGCCTCAACATTCACAGGTGAAATACCTTGGTATACACCTTGACCGACGGCTTACATGGAAACTCCACATTGACTCTAAGCTGACACAAATGAAGCTTAAATTAAGCCAGATACATTGGCTGATTGGTAGAAATTCTACTCTCAGTCTGGATTGTAAACTTTTAATATACAAGTCACTTTTGAAACCCATATGGTGTTACGGTATTCAGCTATGGGGCACTGCTTCAGCTTCCAATGTAGAGAGAATACAACGAATCTTAAGGTTAATAACATCGGCTCCATGGTACATGAAAAATTAATTTTTACATCGTGATTTAAATATGCCACTTGTGACCGCTGAAATTGCAAAATATGCAGGCAAATATTTAACAAAACTCGAGTCCCATCCGAATCCGCTTGCCCGAAATATCTTGAACTTTCCTGGACACATCCGCTTAAAAAAGAGGGATACTACGGCATTAATACGCAACACTGCAGATGAAATTCTTTAAAAATATTTTTTGTGCTTAACATGACATTTATGTATTATTAATTATTATCACTAAGTTTATGTCTGACACTGGTCGGGCCTAACAATTATATATATATATATTTAAGATTTTAATACTTATTGTTAGTTCAGTTAACTGAAGATGCAATAAATAAATTTTATTAAAAAAAAAAAAAAAAAAAGGTTTATGATAAAATTTTGGGCAAAAATCAGCAATAAATGCTTGCCATCTTTTAATTTTAGAATTTGGATTCTTATCAGAAGTTGCGAACGTTAATGGCTGGTGGTCTGTAAAAATGTTAATATTCTTAACTCCGTAAAGAAAATGTCGTAACTTTTGTAATGACCAAACGATACATAGCAGTTCCCGCTCATTTGTAGCATAATTTTGCTCGGTAGGCGAAAGTGTGCGAGATATCATGCTAATTGGTTTATCATTTTGCGACAGTACAGCTCCAATTGCGTTGGAGCTGGCATCAGTCGTCAACTCAAATGGCTTATTGAAATCCGGATGTTGAAGCAATACATCCTCCGAAGCTAATATACGCTTTACCTTTTCAAATGCCGTAAGTGCTTCTGGAGACAAACTAATTTTAACATTTTTTGACATATTTGCTTTAATATTGCCGTTTTTTCCGCGAAGGTATGTTGTTAGTGGTTTTACTACGTCAGCATAATTTTTAACAAACCTTCTATAGTATCCGGCTAGGCCAATAAAAGATCTTAACGACCTAAGGGTTTTTGGTGTTTGGAAATTAAGAATGTCTTTTACTTTATCTGGAGAAGTCTTGATTCCGTTTTGTGCAACAACGAATCCTAGAAACTCAACCTCGTGTCTAAAGAATTTAGATTTTTGATATTCGCATTCCAACATTTGAAAATTTTTTTAATATTTTATCAACATGAGAGGTATGATCATATGCGTTTTCCGAAAAAATTATTACATCGTCCATATAGACAAAACATGTTTTTCCGATCTCATTTCGTAAAATATCGCCAATTGCTCGTTGAACAATGCTTGGAGCATTTCTTAGCCCAAAAGGTAAGCGACAAAATTCATATTTTCCGTTGTTTACACTAAAGGCAGTTTTACACCTATCTTTCTCTGCTAACAAGATTTGATGAAACCCAGATTTTAAATCAAGAGTTGTAAAAACTTTTGATTTGCCTAAATTTGATAAGATTACTGCAATGTCTGGTATGGGATATTTATCAGGAACTGTAAAATCATTTATTTTTCGAAAATCTATTACCTTTTGTAAATTTTGTTTACCGTCAGAATCAACTCCCTTTTTATTGACAGATTTTCTATTTCTGTATTTATAAATGTTGATGCTGAAATAGGATACGGTTAGCTCCGAGAATAAATTGGTTCTTTTTTAGTTAAATTTATTGTAGCTACAACTTGTGTTTTGGCTAGTAACGCTCTATCTGGGTCAGTAAATGCTACTTCATTGCTTCTAATAAGGTTTTCAAAATCACCATGTAATTCGAGAGGAACATATTTGTTATCAATATCTATTGAATTCACTTGTTCGCATAAAAAATGGTTAATTTTTTCTTTTCCGGTTTTATGAAAAAGTACACCAGACTTAGCATCAATAACAGCCTCTGTTTAAGATTATACAGATAAATTAACATTAAAATATTTGAACTATTCAAATTACATACTATTGTGAATTAACTTTATATGTGA
Organism: Germaria angustata; assembly: GCA_963681545.1. Lineage (NCBI taxonomy): Eukaryota > Metazoa > Arthropoda > Insecta > Diptera > Tachinidae > Germaria > Germaria angustata. Next base: position 54,298,437 of record OY812999.1, on the reverse strand, counting down.
CAGGTTCCGAGCGGAACTGCAACAATTACCTGACTTGCGCATACAACGATGGCTCGAAATGACTAACGATAGCACAATTGAATTTCACACTTTTGCTGATGCATCCCAGTTTGCTTACGCGGCTTGTATTTATGTACGATCAGTCAGAAAAAACGTCACTTCAGTGAATTTGGTCATGGCAAAAACGAAAGTAGCACCACTTAAAAAATTGACAATACCGCGCCTGGAACTGTGCGCAGCGGTCTTAGCTGCAAGGTTGCTAAAAAAGGTTAAAGAAGCACTTTCACTGCCTAACGCATCCTCAGTCTTTTGGACCGATTCTACAACGGTGCTGTGCTGGATTCGATCTCCTCCAATAAAGTTAAAGGAATTTGTTGCCAACCGTGTGGCATTAATACAAGAGCTTACAACCACTGACAGCTGGAGGTATGTGCCCACTAACCAAAATCCGGCAGATTGTGCTTCAGGGGTTGTTTTTTGATTTGGCTAGTTTGCCAATCAGATGAATTGAATTACCAAGAGCCGAATTGCTTTGGTCGTTTGGATTGTTTTCAAGGTGAATCACCAAGAAAACAGTTAGTTCAACTCGAGCACTTGAAACCCGGTTGATGCGGAGAAAATGGAAAGAAATAGTCGATTTAATTGTTTGATTACTTCTCTCAATGTTTATTAAAAATTCATTGGCTTAAATACTAAATTAATGCTTATTTGCGATTTATGGTAGAATACATTTTTTTACATTTAGTTATTTTGCTGAAGTTCATTGCATTCACATTGTAAAAAGAAAAGCAATGAACTCAGGTAATAAATAAAATTATGCTGAATTTGGATTTTGACTGAAGCGATCAAATTCTGTTGAAGTTCATTGCATTCACATTTGCAGTCTGTCATTCTTACATACAGAAAGCAATGAACTCAGACAGCAAATGAAATTATGCTGACTTTGGATATTAACTCAACGATCGAATTCTGCTCACAATGTCATGCAAACTTATGCACATACACATGTATAAATGTGCATGTGCATTCAATGTGAAAGTTTGAACATACACCCGGCCGTTGAGCTATGATCAACTAAGAGGAAATTGCTGATTTGACAGAACCGAGTCGCTTCAGTGTTATCAAACAGAATGACTTACTTGCTAATGAAACACGTTTACTTAATATTTAGAAACAAAAAAAAAATATTAAAAATAGAAGACAATACAAATTGCGAGTACATAAAAATGCATTGAATAATGATTGATAAATTGTGCATTCTTTCGGATTGCTTCGGAATCTTCCTTACGTAACCGTAGTAATAAACTCGGACTGTGTGACGTGTTGATGGACAGCTGGACAAGGTTGTTGACTTGGTTGCACCTTTCGACACTGTATTTTTCCATGATGTGAGTCGGACAGTGATGGAACTATTGCTGATTGTATTCGATGTAGTCTGGAAGATATCACAGAAAGCTGAACCGATAGTGATATAAATATATTAAATAGCTTAGTTTGTTAGTTTTCTTCTTCTCTTAGTCGGCATTTCATCGGTTGACAATGAAGGTTGCTGTCTCTGACTCTCTTTTGCATGATTATCATTTGACGTCATCGACAATTGTTGAATTGGTTGATCCTGGCACTCGTTGCTTTCATCATCAGATGTAGGAAGTGGTGCCAGATAACGAATCGCGCGTTTAAATACACCCGAAGCTGTTTTGACATCTGCAACTCTGACGATATCGTCGCTTCCCTTGTAGGTTTTAATTACACGTCCCAAAGGCCATTTCATAACCGGGGTATTATTTTCTTTGAGTATGACGATGGCTCCAGGCTTAAGAGTTTCTGATTGCTTTTGCCATTTGTTACGATATTGTAATTCATTCAGGTAATCTCGCGACCATCTATTCCAGAATTCGTGTTTGAGACGAGATACCAAATTCCATCTTGTCGCCAGCTTGACGTTGTTTGACTTGGCTTGCGCATCGATTTGGGCAGTGAGAGGCTCTCCAATAAGGAAATGCCCTGGAGTCAAGGCACCGATGTCGTTTGGGTCGTTTGATAGCGGTGAAATTGGTCTGGAGTTAAGAATAGCTTCGACTTCGATGACTAAGGTTTCGAGTTCTTCATAAGTCAACGACGCGTTACCTACACTTCTGACTAGGAGATGTTTGGCAGATTTTACCGCCGCCTCCCATAGTCCGCCAAAGTGTGGTGATCTTGGCGGTATGAAATTGAATTGTATGCCCCTTTTTCCACAGGCGCTTGTAATTGCTTCTTGTGATTCTGATGTGTAGATTATGGATGCCAGTTCGGGTAGTTTATTTTTCGCTCCAACGAAATTCGTTGCGTTATCGCAATACAAATTTTGGCAGTGTCCACGGCGGCTGATAAATCTCTTGAGAGCACCTATGAATGCCTCTGTGGTGAGATCGCTCACTAGCTCCAGATGTACAGCCTTTGTTGCGAAACAACAAAATACTGCAATATAAGCCTTGTGCGGCCTTTTCCCTCTCAGTTTGTAGTGAACTTCAAGTGGACCACAGTAGTCGACTCCAACATTTACGAATGGCCGAGCTGGAATTACTCGTGTTGCAGGCAGATCTCCCATTATATGTTCAAACATTTTTGGTTTAGCCCTGCTACATATTGTACAGCGATGAACTGTAGCACGAGCCATAATTTTTCCTTTTACTGGCCAGTAGCGTTGTCGGATGATGCCTAGGAGCGTTTGCGCTCCGCAGTGTTTGTTGTCTTTATGAACCATTTCGAAGATTAATTTTGAAATGGGATCATTATATGGAATGACAAGTTGATGCTTCGAGTCATATGCCAATGAGGATGCCTCAAGCCTGCCTCCAACACGAATTAAACCATTTCGATCTAGAAAAGGAGACAGGTTGCACAAGCTGCTTGTTTTTTGAACTTCGTTGTATTTTTTTAAGTGTAGAATTTCATCCTTGAAATCTGCTGCTTGCATTTGCTTAATGATCGGAATTAGGGCTTGATCCAGCTCAGTTGTTGTTAATGTTCTGTTAGGCTGTCGATTGTCCTTTTGGCATCTGGTGTGAGTAATAAAACGCATGACGTACCCAATTATTCGCTGTAATCGGAAGAACGAATTTTTGTGGTTGATCTTGTAGACGAAATCCTGTCCGTCTATTACTGCCACATATGATTCTACTGATTTTCTTTTTCTTTCTAAAGTGGTCGGAATGCTCAGGCTTGGATTAAATTTCAATGGCCATGCTGCTTCTGCTCCATGCAGAAATAAGGGTCCACAAAACCACAGTGTGCATTCCTTCAGGGCCCTTGGCGATATTCCTCGAGATAAAATGTCGGCTGGATTGCATTTTGAGCTGACGTGACGCCATTGATCTATTTGAGTTTCTGCCTGAATGATTGCAATTCGATTGGCCACAAAGGTGTTGAATGATGCAGATGATGAATTTATCCATGACAGCACAATTTCTGAATCGGTCCAAAACCAAACCGGGCTGGTCCACTGCAGATCAGATCTAATTTTTGTAGCTAACTGCGCTCCTAACACCGCTGCACATAGCTCCAATTTCGGTATTGTTTGCCTTTTGAGTGGAGCTACACGGGATTTAGCACAAAGGAGTCGACTCATAATGGTCCCGTTTTTGAACACTGACCGTATGTAGGCTGCTGCTCCATACGCCTTTTCTGACGCATCCGTAAAAATATGTAGTTGGACTGAAGCTGGGATTTCTCCCTTAAAGATGTGTCTCGATATTTCCAAGGTTTTTAGCTCATTTAGATCGGTGCGAAAAGAACTCCATTTGGTATGTAACGATTGAGGTAGAGATTGATCCCAATCTAATTTCAATTCCCATAATTCTTGGATGAACATCTTGGCTGTCACCACAATTGGAGAGAGGATTCCCAGTGGGTCGAAAAGTCTCGCAAGATCTGATGTGACTGTACGTTTGGTAATTTTGTTAATTGCCTCGATGTTAACTTTAACACAAAGCTTGTCCTCCTTCGGCAGCCAGATGAGTCCTAATGTTTTTATAGAGTCAGCATTTGCGCTTTCAAAGTCCAAATTTACTTCCAGATCACCTTGTGGTATGTTTTGGAGTAACTGTGGATGATTTGCAGACCACTTGCGAAGATTAAAACAACTTTCTTTCATCATTTGTGTTAGTTGATTTTGCAAATCTATTGCAGTCACCAAACTATCTGCTCCACCAAGCCCATCATCAACGTAAAAATTCTCTTGCAGAAATTTCGAGGCAAGAGGGTAACGAACAGTGTTTTCTTTGGCGAGTTGTTGCAGACATTTAGTTGCTAAATACGGAGCAGCGCGTGTACCATATGTAACTGTGTTGAGTTGATAGTAGGTTATAGGTTTTGTGGTGTCCTTTCTCCAAATAATGAGCTGAAAGTGACGATCTTCAGGAGAAACTAGGACTTGCCTATACATTTTTTCGACATCAGCGGTGAAAACGAATCTTGGTAATCGAAACCTCAACAGGATGGAGAACAATTCGCTTTGCACTGAGGGTCCTGTGTACATTAGGTCATTCAAAGACTGCCCTGATGATGTTTTGCAAGACGCATCAAAGACTACACGAAGCTTAGTGGTTGAACTTTCAGGCCTCAGTATGCAGTGGTGTGGTATGAAATAGTTTGGTGTGAGGATTTCATTTGCTGATATTTTTGTCATGTGTCCCATCGATTCATATTCGTTCATGAATTTTGTGTATTGTGCCTTCAATTCGGGATTTTTCTGTAGCCGGCGTTCGAGGGCGAGAAATCTGTTAAGTGCAATTCCATGTGAGTCTCCAAGAGCAGCAGGACTTTGATGAAAGGGTATCTTCACTATGAATCGGTTTTGATCGTTCTTGGTCGTATGTTGTGCAAAGTGTTCTTCGCATTGTTTATCTGCTATCGAGAGCGGTTTGTCGTTTGATTTAATTTCTTCCAATTCCCACAGTCGGGCGATAGACGTTTCGAGGGCTTCATCCGTAGTACAGATTCCACATGAAATATCCGTTGGACAATCTCCATTTATTTTTCCTGCCACTATCCAGCCGAATACCGTGTTTTGTAAGATTGGCAGTTGATCGGATGATTTTATTTGTCCGATTGCCAGCAGTTGATGATAGTGCTCTGCACCCAATAATATGTCGATTTTTTCGGGGCGGTTGAAGCCTGGGTCGGCCAATGTTAGGTTCTTTGGCAGCGACCACCCTTCAGTGTTGATAAATCGTGACGGTTGTGGTGAAATAATGCGAGGAAGAACATATGCCTCAAACCGTGTTGAGAAATTGTTAATACGAGAGGTCAAGGATACATTTACTCTGTGGTGTATTTTTGTGTTAGTAGCTCCAATACCATTGATGTTTAACGATGAAGGCTGCATTGAAATACCCAGTCGTTTTACTAAACGTTCAGTAATGAAATTTGCTTGGGATCCGGAGTCAAGGAGGGCGCGGCATTCAACTTCTGTTGTATCAGTTTTTACCTTAACTACTGCTGTGCTGAGTAAAACATATGAGTCCGCGAACTGGGTTTTGGCTGTAGTTAGCGAAGTGACTTGCGATTTATCATTTGCAGGAAGAGTGATTGTCGCCGATGATGTCAGGTGGGAGCTGTTTTTATTGACTGTTTCACTCGTTGGTCCTTCCTTTTGTGGATGATCCCTTTTTTCCAAATGCAGTAGTGAATTGTGTTTTTTGTTGCATTTGGCGCATGACCTTAAGGTACAGTATTTGGCTGCATGACCTGATTTTAAGCAGTTCACGCATAATTTCTGTTTCTGTGCATAATTCAGGCGTTGTGGTGGTGTTAGTTGTTGGAAATGTGGACATCGGTACAGTTGATGCGAGCCATTTTTGCACAGACTGCATGCCTTTTCGGATTGTTTTGATGAAGCAGCAGATGCACACACCTTTGAAGGTGGTTTTTCCTTTTGTCCCATCGCTTCCATGGACTGAAAGCGTGTTTCAAGAAAGCCCAAAAATTCTTTCACTTGCTGGAGCTCCTTTGGATTTGTGATCGACCTCTCGTATAGAACATGGGTGCTACGATCCAACTTTTTGGTAAGTAAATGCAGCAGAATTGGATCCCAGGAGGTTGTGTCGATCCCGATGTTTTGTAATGCGTGTAAGCACTCCTGAGTGGTGTCATGCAGGTGTTTGATGGCTGCTGCTGATGATCCGCCAGACGGTTGATCGAGTAGCTGCTGGATTATCGATGCGACAAGAACTCGCCGATTGTTGTATCGCTCTTGTAAAAGCGTCCAGGCTGTTGCGTAGTTTTCAGCAGTAGCCGAGAGGTGGCTGATCAATTTTTCAGCTTCTCCTCCCAGATTGGACTTCAAATACCACATTTTTTGTACTGGCGAAAGCTGTTGTTTGTCTATTAATTCTGAAAATAGATCAAAAAACGCTTGCCATTTTAAGTACTCGCCGTTAAACTTCGGTATTATAATCTTTGGTAGTGGTAGGACATTATTCTGACCATATGCAAAGCTTTGTGGCGCTTCAGCTGATGACGTCAATGCGAAATTGTTCATGGTCAGCCTTTCAAGATTTTCGTATGACTCCATGTCGTATCCTTCTTGCAGAGGATCTTGACAGGACTGCCATATTGTGAAATGCAGATCTTGTATCTGTTCCCAAAGTTTTTCTTTGAGCTTCATGTTCTCAGTTGTTGAATTTATACTGAGTATCCTCTTTAAAGACGCTATCATTGCATTTTGTCTTCGAATTAAGGAGCTTGTTGCAAATGTAGACGATTGCGTTGTTGTGCCAGTAACTGTAGGAACCGCATGTTGATTGACTTCTTGTTGAGCCATGTTAGTTGCCTTGTTGACTTAAGCGTTGTATAGATCCTGTGCCAAGTTACAGGATGTCAGGGGTCACCAATGGGTTTTTTTTTTTTTTGATGATCACGTCGGGGTCACCAATGTTTTTTGATTTGGCTAGTTTGCCAATCAGATGAATTGAATTACCAAGAGCCGAATTGCTTTGGTCGTTTGGATTGTTTTCAAGGTGAATCACCAAGAAAACAGTTAGTTCAACTCGAGCACTTGAAACCCGGTTGATGCGGAGAAAATGGAAAGAAATAGTCGATTTAATTGTTTGATTACTTCTCTCAATGTTTATTAAAAATTCATTGGCTTAAATACTAAATTAATGCTTATTTGCGATTTATGGTAGAATACATTTTTTTACATTTAGTTATTTTGCTGAAGTTCATTGCATTCACATTGTAAAAAGAAAAGCAATGAACTCAGGTAATAAATAAAATTATGCTGAATTTGGATTTTGACTGAAGCGATCAAATTCTGTTGAAGTTCATTGCATTCACATTTGCAGTCTGTCATTCTTACATACAGAAAGCAATGAACTCAGACAGCAAATGAAATTATGCTGACTTTGGATATTAACTCAACGATCGAATTCTGCTCACAATGTCATGCAAACTTATGCACATACACATGTATAAATGTGCATGTGCATTCAATGTGAAAGTTTGAACAGGGGTATTTCCGTGCAGCGGCTTATTGATCATCCATCCTGGTGGCACGGGCCCTCGTGGTTAATTTTAGAAAAGCCTCAGTGGCCTGCATTTACGTTTGATACTCTAAAGACGGTTCCAGAGTCTAAGGGCGTACAGGCATTAACTTCTCAAATTATACCTAATTTGTATAATCTCCTTGAACGCTTTTCAGATCTAAATAAATTGCTCGCAGTTGTGGCATGGTGTTTTCGCTTTTTTAAAAATTGCAAAAAAACATCAGCGAACTCAAGTTCATTTTGCGACTGGTCCGAAAGGTATACCGCACTTAAAAGATTAATCAGCTTGGTACAGCATATTGAATTTAAAGAGAAGTTTCTAATCCTTCAGCAAAATAAGTGCCTCAATAGACGCAGCAAACTTTTTAAATTGAATCCGACACTAGATTCCGAAAACATTTTGCGACTAGGCAGTCGTCTAAAAAATGCAGACATACCGTACAACGAAAAATGTGCCATGATTTTACCAAAAAATAATCCACTGACCACGTTATTAATAATTAACGCTCATCAACGTGTTATGCATGGAGGAACTCAAGCTACTCTCGCAGCAGTTCGACGCCAATTTTGGGTGATTGATGGACGCACTAGCGTAAAGAAAGTAATCAAAAGCTGCATGCCCTGTTTTCGACAAACCTGTAAGCCAGTACAAAGAACGTAAACTCTTTCTTGAACAACTTAAAGCTGGTGCTCGGTACTCGTCGCACAACGGAATTCAATGGCATTTCATTCCGACAGGTGCTCCCAACTTTGGTGGCCTATGGGAGGCAGGCGTCAAGAGCATGAAACTCTTATTAAAACGTTCAGTCAATACTGCCACGTTAACTTTTGAAGAATTCTACACTGTATTAAAACAGGTGGAAGGGTGTTTGAATTCTCGGCCACTAGCGCCACTTTCTGATGACGCGAATGATTTGGCAGCCATTACGCCAGGACACTTCTTAACTGGCAGAGCGATAACAACCATTCCTGAGCCGAATTTATTAGATCTTAAAATTGGCATTACACGTAGATGGAAGCAAGTTTCGCAAATGTATCAAGATTTCTGGAAAAGATGGTCCAGTGAATATTTACACAATCTTCATGCGCGGACAAAGTGGCAAACGCAGCACAACAATGTTAAAGTGGGGCAATTAGTCTTAATTAGAGATGAGCGGCTGCCTCCGAGACAATGGCTATTAGGACGCATTATAGAAGAGCATCCTGGTACCGATGGTGCAGTTCGAGTCGTTACCTTAAAAACGCATACGGCAATATTGCGTCGGCCAGTTTCGAAAGTATCGTTGCTACCGTTTGACAGTATATAAACGTCTTCAGACGGTGGGCGACGTGATGTATCAGATAAATAATTTCCAAATCTGTACTTTGTTATTTAAAATTAAAGAGTATTCACTTAGTCATACTTCGTCGCTTCTCGACGAGGTGGGCGATAAATGCTTAAGATTATACAGATAAATTAACATTAAAATATTTGAACTATTCAAATCACCCATTTACATTACATACTATTGTGAATTAACTTTATATGTGACAGGTTAAATGTGACAGGTACACAATGTATTATTTTTAACTTCCTTTTTTTTCGGTCATTTTGGGCTTAAGTTCAGTTGTTCTTTCTTTCGTTAACATAGTAAAACCCATAATATAAGATTAGTAATAAAAATCTAGTTGTAAACTAAATGAATTGTAAAGGCTACTAAATAAAAATATTTGGTGGAAAAGTGAAGTAACTAATTGTGGTCTTTTGCTTTACTGTTGAATGGAAGCCTCGTGGCTAGCGAAGCACTTTTCTTCGGTTCGACTCAGAACATAACCTAACAGCCTCAATTTCTTTCAAGAAGTCATAGCCTAAAATACCGTCAAAAGAACATAAACATTGCAATACAAAAAAGGTTGTGGGTATGGTTCAAAATATTTATAGTACATTTTTCTTTGATAACCGTAGATCCGTTTATTGATTTGATCTGAAAAGGTTCAGTTACTGGCATAATAGCTTTAATAAAACTGAAATTTCTAATATAATTTTTGGAAGTGCCCGTATCTACTAAAATATTTAGCTCTTGACCATTTATTGCTTTTTTGACAATATATGGCAAGAGCGATTTTACACTAAAAAATTCAAGGTATCAATTGCATCGCCTTCAGATTCGTTGCAAGATAAATCTTCTTTTTCATACATATCATTAATTTCTTCATCATTTTCAGCGTAATTTATTCTTTGAATTTTTTGAAATGGAGACTGACCGGAGTTATTACCTAAAAATTGACGTTTAGGCCTATTTTCGTGAGAAATCCCTTTTTGTATATTAGTATTTAAATTCAAGTTTTGAGGTTGATGCTCTAATCCACTTGAATGTGCAGTTGGTTTTTTTAAGTACGACGTGTTTTTATCAATATCCATTAGAACAGGCGGTACATATTGCGATAATCGTTTGTCAATTGATATTTGTTGAAAAGCTTTGGCTGAGTTATTATTCGAATAAGGGGAATTTATTTGGGTTAAATTTTTTGAACTAGCAAAAGCATTTGCAAATTTATAGCGTTCATGGTTTTGCTCAAGATATTGAGCAGTTGCTAAGGCTGATGGCAAATCGGGTGGATTTGCGGAAAAACAAATATCACATAAAGGTTTACGAAGACCCGATATAAATACTCGTAGCGCGTTCATTCTTGCTCGCTCGTTTAGAGCTTCGATAACCTCATATTTACCCGTATTCGTCATGAGAATTTTATTTACGATAAGACTAAGTTCTTTGTTAACTTTATCATAATACTCACTTATTGACAATTTACCTTGTCTTAAAACACTGAGCTCATTTTCTAACAAGTACAATGGTCTTTTATCAGAGTAAGACCGATCTAATCTCGATATTATAGCATCAAAATTAAAAATTGTAGTAGGTTAGGTTAGGTTAGGTTGATTGGAGGGGTGTGATAGCCCATATCATACGACATACACTTAAGCCAGTGAAGGCTTGTTGTGCGCTCCCTTTAATTATCAAACATAACTGCCAGAGTTCTCCGGCGGGATTCGAACATGGGACCTTCGCACTACGAGTCTAGTACACTACCTACTAGTCTACGAAGGTCAAAATTGTAGTAAACGAACCTAAAGTGGAATTTGCTTCACCTATTATCTTATTTCGTAAAATACCCATGGCAACATAATATGATTCAGATCCCTTTGTATAATAATTTATGGCAAACTTTGCGGATTCTCTCCATGCTGGATATTCGCATGCATTTCCGCTAAACTGTGGAAGTGATTTTATGAGATCTAAATTTATATTGCCAGCGGCAGCACCAGGTTGAATAGTTACTGGAATTAAAGGTTCCACTCAACTTGGTTTTAATTGTTCGACAGCATGTGGTAAACTCTGAATTTGCTCTAAAATCTCTGCTCTAGCTATATCTACTACAGATATAACCAGATTAATAATAAGTAAGCAATAAATAATAAAATCTCAAATAAATAAACAATAGAATATTTGTAAAGTTAAATTTTAATATTAAAACTAGTGAATATATAAGTTGGTTTAATTCTCTTTTCTTACTCTGCGATGAAAATTATGAATATCAATCTTGAAGTTATGAACGTCAATCTCTCGAGCTTTTTTTCTCAGCTTGTGTCTTGAAAATTCTCTGCGATGAAAATGATGAAAATCAATTCTTGAAGTTACGCCAATCCTCTCGAGCTTTCTGTGGTTCTTATAGTTGTTAAGGTCACTCAGATATTAGCAGCTTGTTTCTTGAAAATTCCTTTTTCCAACGCAAAATAGGTAATAATTGCAATAGTTATCTTTACACGCATACAAATGTATATTGTTTCTTCCTTCGTTTTTTTTTAATATCTTTTTCAATTTTTTCGATTGTCTATTTCATAAGATTTTTTAATTATTATTTTTATAACTTTTCATATAAAAATTTTTCTCATTAATTTGCAATTACAAGAAACGCCTTTATTATTTGCTGTTCCTTTATTAAATTTTTTAAAAAACTTATATCTTTTAGACGTTGGGCGCCAGTTAATAATTCTGAAAATTCCTAACCGCTTATACGGTTTTATAAATGAAACTCACAGTTCAATTGTCTAAATGTGACTAACTTTTTATTTTTTTATTTTCTTTTTTTTTAAATGTTTGACAAAAAAATAATTAAATAATTAAAAAAAATTATATAAATTTACAAAGGTAGAATTTTATAATTACAAGATAACAAGTATGAAAATTCTTATGAAGCAGTTAGATGTGTTTGCTGTTTTAGTTTGTTTTAGTTTTGTGTTAGTAGTATGTGTTAACTTATATGTACATTGAATTAATTAATAAAGAAACCTAAAACTAAAAACCACGTGTTTGTTTGTCCTCTGGATATTCTACTGAAAAACCAAAATTAATTAAACACAACAAAAACAACAATTGGAAAAGCTGTGTTACAAGTAAAAAAAGAAAAATTTTGGTAGCTGTAGCTTGTTTCAATTCGCTTTATTAGTAAAAAAAAGTCCTACAAAGAGAAATATATGTACATTAATTTATTAAAATTTCAATGGTTAAATTAGTTACTTCAGTTTAACTTCCAGACTTTTACTTCGTCTTTTCCACGTGTCACTTGCTGATCTCGTATTTATTTTTCATTACTGACCACGTCATATGTAACCATTAGCGACCGATTATGTGGTTATTATTTTTTTAAGCCGGGGTTGCCGAGCTTTTCTTTCTAACACTGCCCCCCCACCGGTATGCCCCTCTGTGGACCTATCTCTTGATCCAAGGAAAGCACGGCCTCTCATATACTCCTGTGGCTGTCTTAACGAATGCACTACGAAGTTTGCGATCGGACCCCACTTTAACGTTAACGACTTTTCCTCTGGGCCAGCAATTGCGAGGGTTGTTTTGGTCGACATAGTATACTATGTCTCCAATTTTGATAAGCTCAACGTTCTGGAACCATTCTGTGCGTCTACTAATTGTTGGAAGATATTCTCGAATCCAACGCACCCAAAATTTTTTTTTTTTTTTTTTCCCACTAATTTTATTTTTGTATCTTCAGAACTGAACTAACAAAAAGTGTTCAAATCTTAAATATAGATAGAATAATTAGGCCCAACCAGTGTCGGACATAAACTTAGTGATAATAATTAAAAATACATAAATGTCGTGTTAAGCACAAAATTATTTTCAAAAAGTTTCATCTGCGTTGCGTGTTAAGGCCGTAGTATCCCTCTTTTTTAAGCGGATGTGTCCAGGAAAGTTCAAGATATTTCGGGCAAGCGGATTCGGATGGGACTCGAGTTTTGTTAAATATTTGCCTGCATATTTTGCAATTTCAGCGGTCACAAGTGGCATATTTAAATCACGATGTAAAATAGAATTTTTCATGTACCAAGGAGCCGATGTTATTAACCTTAAAATTTTGTTTTGCATACGTTGTATTCTCTCTACATTGGAAGCTGAAGCAGTGCCCCATAACTGAATTCCGTAACACCATATGGGTTTCAAAAGCGACTTGTATATTAAAAGTTTACAATCTAGACTGAGGGTAGAATTTCTACCAATCAGCCAATGTATCTGAGTTAATTTAAGCTTCATTTGTGTCAGCTTAGAGTCGATGTGGTGTTTCCATGTAAGCCGTCGGTCAAGGTGTATACCAAGGTATTTCACCTGTGAATGTTGAGGCACAACTTGGTTGTTGATTCGAATGGGGGAACAAGTGTCTCTTCGTAGAGTAAATGTGACATGAACACACTTTTGTTCATTTACTTTTATTCTCCATAAGTTCAACCACAGTTCCAACAGCTTAATATGTTCCTGAAGATAACGGGATGCCTCGTGAGGGTTTTCATGCATACTAAGGCAGGCTGTATCATCAGCAAATGTAGAAGTGAGGATATTACTGCTTAATGGCATATCACAGGTATAGATCAAATACAAAACTGGACCCAGTATACTCCCCTGTGGCACACCGGATGAGATAGTTTCGGGCTCACTCATGAAGTCTTCTTCCACAACAGTGAATTTCCGGGCAAGAATATAACTTTCCAATAGATTTACAATGTTTATTGGCAGATATGTCTTCAATTTTACAATTAGGCCTTCATGCCACACTTTATCAAATGCCTGAGAGACATCAATAAAGAGGGAAGAACAATACTTTTTTTCTTCAAATGCTCTTCTTATGAAATGAACCAATCTATGAGTTTGTTCAATGGTGCTATGCTGACTTCTAAAACCAAATTGATGGTCCGGTATACACCAATTATTAGTTAGAATTGGGGACAATTTTGTCATGAGCAGCTTTTCAAAAAGCTTTGAAATTGTTGACAATAAGCTTATTGGCCTATATGACTCAGCCTTGGTAAGATCTTTGCCCGCCTTTGGAATCATTTTGATCATGGCAAGTTTCCAGCTGTGTGGATAATACTCCAGTCGTAAAATACCATTAAAAATAAACAACAGGATTCTAATAGCAACACGAGGCAACTGCATCAGCATCTTGTTACTAACGCCATCAATACCCGGAGCTTTCTTCTGGTTGGTTTCAGCAATTAGTTTTTGTACATCACGCATATTAAACTTCATGGGTCGAGGGGGTAGAGCAACTACACTCGGCAAATCAACAGCACCAGTACATGAGTTTGGGGTAAATACGTGTTTTAAATGCTCAGCAAATATGTTACCTTTTTCAGTATTGGTTCTTGCCCAACCTCCGGTCGAAGTGCGCAGGGGTGGTTTAAACTCAACGGGTGTTTTAAGTTTTCTAGCTGCGCGCCACAAGGAGTAATTAGATGCTGCTGTGACATCGAGACCTTCCAGATAGTTCTTAAGAGAAGCAGATTTTTCAGATGCAAGCAACTCATGGAGTCGTTTAGTGCATTCTCTAAGTCTGATTTTATGTTGGGGTGATCTGTGCTGTTGCCATTCCCTTCTAGCTCTTCTTTTTTCACATACGAGACGTTCAATGTCCGCAGAATAAATTCTATTAAACCCAGTCTGCGGAGAGGAGGTAGTGGCATGTTTAGCAGCCTGTTTAATATTTTCAGTAAGATTGGCAATGTTGAATTCAATATCATCGGAAGTTCTAAGCCTGATGTTTTCCGTACAATGACTACTGAGATATTTTTTGAACCCCAGCCAGTTAACACGATTTATCATCTTCACATATGGGTGAGGTAAGTCACTTCTTAGTGGGCTGCAAATTGTAACGATCGTGGGAGAGTGATCGGAGGAGAGATCATGTGAAGCTTCAACATGAATTAAATCCCTAGGGATATTTTTCATGACCCCAAAATCTATAACATCCGGAATTTTTTGTATGTCAGTAGGCCAGTAAGTGGGCTCCCCGCTAGAAATGACATCCAAACCCATTTTTGAAATTGTGTTGAACAATGCTCGACCTCTAGGTGTAATAAGACGCGACCCCCAGAACGTATGCTTTGCATTGTAGTCGCCAGCTGCTATGAAACAAGGGCCAAGAGTTTTATAAAAATCCTCGTATTGATCCTCAGTGATTGAAAATCTGGGAGGGGAGTAAATGGATGATATCACGAAATTTGTACAAAAATTTTCAATGCAAATATTTGTTGCCTGCAGATGGTCCTCACAAATGTTCTCAAGAATGTAGTGTTTGAGTCTTGACTTTATTAGAATTGCCGATCCTCCGCATGCTCTTCCTCTCGGGTCCTTTGTATCATATAAGGTGTAGCCACTCATTTTAAAAAGGCTTCTCGAAGTCAAATGAGTTTCAGATACCAACATTATGTCAATATTTTTTGCCGTGAGGAAGTGCTCAAGTTCATTTTTATGTTGGCGAATGCCGTTTGCGTTCCAGAAACATACTTTTAACGTGTTCATGGCTTGTTAACTAATGCTAGAAGTAGTGTGTTCTGCATTCGCAGCATTTCTTGCATCATGCTAGTCATATTTGTTGTAAAGTTGTTTATTGTTTGCACCAAATTGTCAATAGTAGCTTCAAGGCGATTGAAATTAAAGCTTGCATTTGCATTTGTTGTACTAGTTGGTGGTGACACTTTTTGCACTGGAACTGAATTGATCTTCACAGCGTCAGCATACGATACTTGTGTAGAAATTGGTTGGGCCATAGGAGGATAAGTAGCGGAGTACGTATTTCCTGTTTGCGCTGGAGTTACTTTAGGCTTTTGGCTCATAGCTTGTTTAACAAAAGAGAACACAGGACATCCCCTGTAGTTAGCAGTGTGATTACCTCCACAATTACTGCACTTTTTTTCCTTCTGGTCCTTCGACTTATTGCAAATAGCAGTATTGTGTAATTCACCGCACACAACACAAACACTAGGTAATTTACAGTAAGTTTTCGTATGGCCATATTCTTGGCAATTATGGCACTGAACGGGTCCTGAACGCTTGTGTGGTTCTTCAACTGTGATTTTCCGGTATAATAGATATTTTAAATTGTAAATGGGATGGGTCTCATTTTTCTTCAGTATTACATCATTTGGCTCCAGTTCAACGCGAAATAGGGGTTGGGGGATCTTCTCCCTGTTTATTATGTTAGAGACATTCTTTACCTTAAATCCCTGGAGGGTGAGAGCATCTTTTATTTCAGCAGGGACAACGTAAGAATCTATGCCCTTCAATACGACCTGTAGGCCCTTGGCGCTCTTAAGCTGGAATGTGTAAAAACTTGTTTTATTTTTTTCTAATTCATTAACCATTTTCCGGAAATCTTTTTCATTATATATTTGAACTTTTGTTTCGTCAATGTTACCACGTTTTATTGGAACAATGTGAAACGCCTTTTCACCAATGACCGAGATTAGTTTTTTGATAAGTGTGTTAGAATTTTTTTGCCTCAAATAGATGGGTGGTGGTTTGGAGGTTTTTTTCGAGGATGCTTCGGGTTTTTCGTTGTCATTCTGCAATATTTTAAAGCGATTTTGACGGTTAACTGGGGCGGCGTCGTTATCCCTGGATATCTTGGGAACCGATGAGATTTTAGACGAATTTGGGCTACGCCCGCGCTTTACTACTGTAATATATCTGTCCATTCCGACAGGCACCTTAGGTTTCTGTATACTCTTGTCTATTGTGATAACTTGGTTAAGTGAAGAACACGAGCCCGAAGCGGATAATGGCGCTGATTTAAATAAAGAAGTACTAGGCAGCGGTAATGTTAGAGAATCACTACTTGGCATCGGAGTAAGCGAATTTGATCGCTCACGTAAAATTGGCTTTGCCGTTAGAAAAAGACTATCATCAATTTTTTTATTTTTATTGTTTGCATTAAGAGCTTCAGAACTCACAGTAAAATAGGCATTTCTGCCGTTAGAACTCACTTCACAATTGTTTGTTTTTGAGGTACTCATGCAGAGTATTCCTCAATCACTTTGTTTACGGTTGTTTTTTTTTTCTTTTTGTTTTTGTTGGTTCAGATTATATGAAAAATGTTATTAGTGCAAATAAAGCAAATTTCACAAAAACCCGTACTTATTACGAATCGTACTTATTACGAATATTTTTTTTTGTTTGTATTTTTTTTGTTTACTATGTAAAAAAACTCCGCTAACACGTCTGTTCACTACGAAGGTTCAACAAGACTGTGCACCCAAAATGAATCTGCTATTTGTTGAGCAGCTTTCCAACCACGTCTAATGTCATCTTTATCGGGTTTCGCCGAACGTTTTAATCCGTTCGAGCTGCCCAATAGGAAGTGGTTGGGTGTCCAGGGCTCGTCTTCATCATGTTCGATAGGTATATATATTAAGTGGCGTTTACGATTCAATAAACGGCGCTCGTAAAAGTTCATCTGTGACCTTATAACTTGTTAAAATGGATGATAGTGAGACTTTTACTGACCTGATTAACCTTTCCCATGATCCCCCATGTGCAGGGAAGAGGGTGGAATAAAATTCCATGTCATGGACAAATTCGTAAAGGTATTCAGTATCTCATTTTTGTCCATCAATTTGAACGCCTCGCTTAGCTCATGTTCCGCCCTACGCAAATTTGTCCCATTGTTGCTCCACCATTCACAGGAATGCCGCGTCGAGCCATGAAGCTTCTTATGGCAATTATTCAGTGGATAGCGAATACGCTACTTCTAAGTGTATCGCTCGTGTGGTCAGACAGGTGAAGAGCACACCGTAATGTTTTTCTGAATTTCGTCGAATCGCCACAAAAATTATCCAAAGTAGTCGACGCCTACGTGTATGAACGGCCGACAAAATGATGCCATCCTGGACGGTGGCAGCACAGACATTTTAGGTGGCTTTGGCCTGGTATGTTGGATATGGCACTTCTGACATGACTTTCGCACCAGTTTTAATACGCTTCTAAGTTTTGGAATCCAATAAGCTTGTCTGATTTCCTTTACCACAGTCTCGTGATTGCTGTGTAAATATCTGACATGATAGTCGTCCACCAGCAGGTAGTTAGGTAGTGTTTGCGTGGCAAAATTATTGGATCAGTGCGCCCGCTTATTTGTACCGTACTTCACATTCGTATTAGTCCGTCATCATTTAACTATGCTGACAGGCGATATAAAGGGCTTGATGACGGTATAGGACGATTTCTATTCATTATTATCAACTCATCTGCAAACACTTCCACTTGAGTACATTTCCAGATCATGGCTTCTGCGGCGGTGATATCATTTTGAGTTTTGGGATATGTGACCATTTTTTGTTGGACCTTAAACGTAATAATTCGGGCTATTTGCAATAGAGTAGATGTTGCACCAACAAACCTGGTCCAACGAGAGAATCGTTCGGGTTTTATGAGAAAGGCAGGTTTTGATAGTTCTCGATGGAATCCGGCGTACTTAGACCTTAGCTCCTCCGCTGTATCTTCACAAAGATCCTCCTGTCACACACTAAATTGCTTTAACAGAAATTCTTGGCCCATAAACCAGCGACTATTCTGAGAGAAATGCGATGTGTTTTGCCATTTCGTCGCCTCATCGGCTACGTTCTCCGTTGACGGAACCCACTTCCATTCTTTGACTTCAGTTATACTCAGGATTTCGCTCACTCTAAATGCAACAAACTGCGAGTACTTATGACGATCCGATTGTATCCAAGACAACACCGTTTTGGAGTCGGTGCAAAATATTTGCTGAACGAATTTCAATTTGAGAGATGAAATCATACCTTTTGCAAAACGAGCTCCTAGTAGTGCAGACTTCAGTTCCAGTCTAGGAACAGAACATTTTTATAGGTGCTACCTTAGTTTTGCTTCCAAGCAGACTACATCTCACCTCACCATCAACGTCGTATCTGATGTATGATACTGCTGCAAAGCTGTCTTTTGAAGCGTCAACAAACGTGTGTAGTTCCATGTTGTTAATTTGATCAGATTTTCCTAGGAAATAATGCAGTGAAATGTGCAGTTTTTCAATGTCTCGTAGATGTTGACACCAACACATCCACTCCAACATTTCTGGATCTTTTATAGGTTTGTCCCAAGAACAACCACTGCGCCAAATTTCTTGTAAAATTTCCTTTGCATATGTAACTTAAAAACCAATTAGACCGAAAAGATCGAATATACTCATAACTGCGCTCAGAATTTGTCGTTTAGTTGGGCCTAGCCAGCTATTATTCAATTCAATTAAGAGTTTAGGCTCAGCATCAACATACGATGATAGTGGAATATCGTTTAAGTAACCATAGTCCTTTTTTAGCCGACAAACGTCCAAACTTTCCTTTGGAAGATCCAAGTTTCTTACGATATGTACGTTGCGCAATTCGAAACACCTTTTGATAGGATCTTCAGATATTTTCAGATTAAGCACTTGAGAATCACCCTCGTAACGATGAGTGTCGGCAGTCCATTTGATGCATAGAGGACTTGGGGTACCTTTCAAGTTCAAATCACACAATAAACTGTCCTCCATCAATGTAAGTTACGACCCGTCATCGAAGAAGGCGTACGTTTTTATGCGCTTGCCATTTCCATGTAAAACTACTGGAAGTATCCGAAATAGCACTGCGTTGCCAGGTTTTATGACAACGTTGCAGATACCATGTATTTTTTTTTTTGTGAATCAATTAGTAATGTAGAGATTGCAAGAATCGACTCCGAACAATTGATTAGACTCATATTCAAATATAGAATGAGGCACTAAGCATCTTCGACACAATTTATAAGTGCGTACCAGCTCCCAGTTCTTAGCTCTACATAAACTGCGGAAATAATCACATGACGACAATTGGCTACACATGTTACCACATGCTATACATTTTGTTTTATTCTCTAATTCAGAGTATATGTTAATGTTACCGCGTTTAATAGATTTGTTGCCGCGGTATTCTGTCATTAACACGTTATTGGCATCTTGAGCTAACTGCAAAAGCCATGATGCCAATAACTTGATGATAAAAAAAGATTGTGCATGCCCCAGAAGGCAGAGATTAATCCGGAAAATGTCAGTACAAGGTCCTGCTCTATTTCTGGATTGTTTAAATAATTTTTAGATCTGCTGATTTCATGGTAGCAATTATATTTTGGACCTCTAAGACAAAATCAACTAAGGTTTATTTTCTTTTATGGGCGATAATTCTCGTACACGCTTAAAAAAATGTTAAGAACGATTTCCGGCCTACCAAATTTCATCTTTAGAGTGTCTATGATCTGCGGCACACAAGAAGCCTGGAACAATTAATTACGTGCAGCTCTGAAAGCTTCGCCTTCCAAAGAAGTTTTTAATCGAAGTAGGCTTTCACTATCGAGAACCCGCACATGTCCGTTGTTTGTTGGTACGTAGCCAGGAACATGGCCAGTCCTCTGGTTTGCCGGAGAATTTCGGCAGTTCTTTGGCAA
This sequence comes from Germaria angustata, assembly GCA_963681545.1. Taxonomy (NCBI): domain Eukaryota; kingdom Metazoa; phylum Arthropoda; class Insecta; order Diptera; family Tachinidae; genus Germaria; species Germaria angustata. The sequence goes on along the minus strand of OY812999.1, from coordinate 54,278,114 downwards.
GCTCTGCATGACTGCGATTTGTTCGCGAGAGAGATTGGTTGCTACCGTTGTAGGCTGCGGCATGCTTGCTGATGGCTCAGGAATAATTCCGGGTAACCATTGAGACGTAGAGCATTCAGCACGAGATGGATTACCTTTTAACTCTAAATCATTCATTTTGTTCACCATGGCGTCCATTAGCTTCTTCAGTTGCAATAGTTCTGGCCCGTTACTCAACTTTTCATGCGGCATTTCGAAAACTGTAGCTTTTGTTCAAGGCCTGACACATTACCTTTTTCACGTGCTTGACCACGCGGGTCGTCCTCGTCACCATCGCTTTCAGACTCCATTCGCTTTATCAATTATTTCTTTCTGGCCAATATTTTTTCTCTTTGTAGCAAAATCTCTTCTTCTTCCAAGTCTTTCATCTCCTCAGATAGCCGCTTGGCTTTCACAACGTGTTTTGAAGGAACAAATAGTCGGTCAGCACTAGATGGCCCATTTATCTGACAATTTGCTGACGATTTTATCACAGAGGCTTCTACGTTTTTGTCACTGGCTCCGTCCTTGGGATGTCGTGATTCATTATTTGCTGAATTCATCACATCCGTGCACAATTGGCAACTCCAATCCACCACTGCTTCAGTAACGCTCACAAACGAAAAGTGGAACCATCCATCGCACCTGTCACAACACACCATCTCATTGGTGTCTTTCTCAGAACAGCCCATACAGTTTTGGTCGGAAACGCCTTGTTCTGCAGGCATTATTAATGACGATGAGTAAAATGAAGATATTTAAAAGATGTTACAAGTAAAAAAAATTAAAAACTTTGGTAGCTGAAGCTTGTTTCAATTCGCTTTATTAGTAAAAAAAAGTCCTACAAAGAGAAATATATGTACATTAATTTATTAAAATTTCAATGGTTAAATTAGTTACTTCAGTTTAACTTCCAAACTTTAACTTCGTCTTTTCCACGTGTCACTTGCTGATCTCGTATTACTTTTTCGTTACTGACTACGTCATATGTAACCATTAGCTACCGATTATGTGGTTATTTTTTTAAGCCGGGGTTGGCATGTCTGCAATAGATTTAATTTTTTTCGGGGCAGCATTGACTCTATTTGCACTAAATATATGCCCTATGAATTTAATTTCATTTTTGCAAAAGTTCGACTTTTCTTTATTAAATTTCAGACCAACATGTTTGACTCTTTGGTTCTTTTAATATTTTGTTATGACCATCGATTGTGAGAGTGGATTAAAAAATCGTCGATATAAATAATTAGACCTTCAATATCACCGAAAAGATTTACCATTTTATTACGAAAAATTTCAGGAGTAGCGCTAATTCCAAATGGCAGTCGTAAAAATCTATATCGCCCGAATGGTGTATTAAATGTACATATGTAGCTCAGATGATTTTTCAGTCAACGGTTTTGCGGGAATATCCCAATCGATTGTCAACACAAATATAAAACAAAATTAAATTCAAAGTTTATATTTAAATATTAAAATTCCTGCATTATAAAACTAAGATTAATATAACATTTTAAATATATGATTGAATAAAATTTACATACTTTTTTAGTGTAAAACAGAGCGAGCTATAAAGGGAATAAATTCAATTACAGTGCAACTTCGATAATCCGGACACATATAGTTTTAGGGTCGCACAGAGGAGTATTTGACCCAAAAAGCTGGCCAAAAAGGCAAAAATTAATTTGATGAAATCCTAAGAAGTAATTACGCAGATCGATAGAAAACAAAATTCTACATCATATCGCGCATTTTAAAGATTGTAAGTGAAGATTTGTAGTTGTGGGACACTGTTACAGTCAGGAAAGTGAAGAAAATTGCATGCGTTTTTATTGAATTTTTTCGACTTCACGATATTTATATGATATTTTTTGTGGCTAAACGAATAGTGGTATTACATTGATTTTTTTTTTTTACCTGAAAGATTCCATCAGCATCCATTTTTAATATTTAAAAAGAAAAAATTATCTCAAATATTTATTTTAAAAATATTAATTATAAAAAAAAATTATACATACATATATACATATAAATTCTTACCAAAAAAAGAGGAAAAGTTTTTTGAAAGTGAAGGTAGCTGTTCAACAAAAAATGTTATATACCACAATAAAATATGAGATCTCTAATTTAAGAAAAAAGAAAAAGTTTGTGCAAGTTTGCGCCATTATTTTTGGTGATTTTTGCAAATGTCATTTTTTTATTTTTGCTCATAAGGCACTTCTTCTTATACTTTATTGTCGTCATAAACTTTTGTGTTTTTCGAATTATTGATGTGAAATATTATTTACATCACTGTTAATAACTACCAATGTGATGGATTATCCGCCCTTAAAAAAGGAATTTTCCTGATACTTGGAAAATTTCAAAGATTGTTCCTATTCAGAAGAAACCAAACAACTATGACATTAATAATTTGAGGCCTATTTCAATGCTTTCAAATGTAGGAAAGCTCTTTGAGAAGGTCTTAAGGATAAAAATGGATATCGGAATTAATGAACAGTATATTCCTGATTTACAATTTGGTTTCAGAAAAGGACATTCCACAGTAGATGCTATGCTTAAATTTCAAGATGATATTATCACCAACCTTCGAAAAAGACAATGTACTATAGCGATTTCATTCTCCAAAAAAAGCTTTACAACAGGTTTCCGATCATTTAACAGTTGTCAAAAATTATTATAATGATTGGGGAATTAAACTTAACACCGCAAAATGTGAAGCTATATGCATACGAAATGCTTCTGGAAAATGTCGCGGATTTGTAGTACCAGAAAGCAAAAATTTAAAACTTTTTCTTGAAGGTCTTGAAATCCCATTCAAAGAAGAAATAAAATATCTTGGTATAACTTTTACTAAACTTTTAAAATTCAATAAACATGCAAGATTGATGATAAAAAAATCATACAAACTTATGGGAACTTTTAGTAAAATTATTAATAATAAAAATTTATCGCAAAATTCTAAACTTTTATTGTATAAAACTTGTATAAGACCTTTAATTTTGTATGGTTTTCCTATTTGGTTTAGTATCTCCCCAATAATAATACAAGAAATTGAAATTTTGGAACGAAAATTTTTGAGATGCTGTATTGGGAAACATTTTGAATCTTTCTCCAAACGTTATTCAAATCAATATATTTATAATAAATCTAATATCACACCAATCGGCTTTTATGTTTGCGATGTATTAAATAGGTTTATAATAAGATCTAGTCTTCACGAAAACAAATTTGTTGTAAATATTTTTAATTATCAAAAAAACTTTAATTGGTCTAACACAAATTATCTTTCGCCAATTAGCTATATTAATGAAACTCAATCTTTCGATTTGAATTTGTCAATAAGACACAATTTTTATTTTAAGAATACTTTAGGATCACATAGAGGTTGATTATATATACATATAGATGTATAAATATGTATGTATTTATGAATATTTTTTTTCTTTTCTTTTCTTTTTTTTGCTTACTTTTTTGTTTGTTTTTATTTCCTAATCTTACCCTAGATATAAGTTAGTTCTAAGTAAATTAACTAGTTTAAGAGATTAACTCTCATGCTATTAAAAGCCCCGGGAGCAAGGGCATTGTGCAGAAATATATACATACATGTAATTTAATTAAAAATTCTCAAACAATCTATTGTAAGCAAGTTGCTATGTAACTTTTTTTATGTTTTAAGATATTACGTTACAGTCTTATGTTTTCATCATTAACAATCTAATTTATACAACTTTAATGTAAAAAAGAGGCTCAATAAAAAAAATTACTAATTACTAAACAAAAACGGTCAAAAAATAGAACATATAAATTGTTTATATTTTGTGGTATACATTTCACTGACATAAAAATGCGAATGAACAATTAAAAAGAATTTACCGATTAAAAATCAACCCTGTAAGAAAAAAATACGCGACGCAAAAATCATGGCATAAATGCAAGAAGATTTCAGATGTTTTCAAAAGTAAATAAAAAACATCCACGATTTTTACATCATGGTATAAATTGGGCCTTAATAATAGCATGTTTCCACGACAACTTGAATCTCCTGTTTCGCTTTCATCTACCTGCTTCGATTTTATAATTTTTTTTCTTTCCATTGTTTTTTAACTTTTATAAAATTTAAATAAATTAACTTTTCACTGAATTCAAATTTATTATTACGCCTAGGAAACATACACAAAAAACAATTATATTTTTTAACTTTTCACTTTTAAATTTGCTTTTTTACAAAAGTATTTAATTTTGACAATTAGTGCAGATAAACTTACGATAAAAATTAGAGAATAGAGGGTTTTTTTCTTGATTCGCAATATGAATCACCTGCTTCGCTCTCAAAATTTTGTATGGCGAATCAAGTTGATTCGCTCATGATTGGGGTGTGAAGCAAGAATAGAGAGCGAAGCAGGTGCCGTGGAAACATGCTATAAGATTTTAGGTCTGTTTGTTTACGTGATATTTTGTAACAAATTGTGTAAAATGTTACTGGATGTTGTTCGTTTACTTTCTCCATCAAGAAAATTTATTTAAATTGAGAGAAAGAGCCAGAAAATTGACATTTGAAGAACTGAGAACTTGCAAAATCTTTGCTGGAGAAATTTTGTTCAGTAAAACTTTGCAAGATAGAACAGATGTTTTGACTGCTCCTTCTTACCAATTAAAAAGTAAACAAAAAAGTTTTATTTGTGAAATATTTTGCAAAAAGTTTTCAAAGTAATAAAAAAAGAAAAGTTTAATTGTATTTGTTAAAATATTTTAAATTGAAATAAAAATAGGTGATTACTTTATATAAACAATGGAAGAGTAAGTAAAAGTTAAATTTGCGTTCATTATTTAAAAACTGTAGTTACAGATGGGTTTTTAGCCAAAATATGTAAGTATGTATTTATGCATTCACACTAGAAACCACAAAAACTTGAAACTATAAATATTTATTTATTTATTGAAAACTTTATTTTTAACACATATGAACATAAGTACACATGAGCATTCTTTTAAATTAGCATTACTCATCAGCTGTTCAGCAAAATATCTGGCAAAATCTTGCAAAATGCTTTTTCTGATCTTGGGAGGATTTTGTAAGAAATCCCAAAGCATACTGAATCTGTTGTTGGAAAGCTTGTCCGGCGGGCCCGGAGCCATTCTTTCATAGCGATTGTGTCTATGTGCAATTATGCAAAAATTATAACAAAGAAATGAAACTAATTTCTTCACACTTCTTAAAACAAAAGAAGGAAAAACTGATAATTGAGAACTTTTATTAGTTGTAATAGGAGAACCAGAAAACAAGCAAATCAGAAAAACACAACTGCACGATAGCAGCGCTGTTGATTACTGAATCAATAAATAAAATATACGCATTTCGGAGGTTTAACGAAATTTCGGGTTTTTGTTTTTATTTCAAGTGACTTGATATACATTATTTTCTCCAAATACAGGTTTATAAAACTGTACAGCATTTGTTTTTATTAAAAAAAAGACAATAAAAAGAATCTTACAAAAATGAAAATTCAAAAATTCAATAATTTTTTCTTTTTAGAATTTGTATGTATAATTTTTTGATACTAGCATATTATTTGCTAACATTTCCTTCCTCAGTACATGAATTATTAAGTTCATTATTACTAGATTCTCCGGAATTAAGAGCTACGTTAGCGACGTACAAAGCCGGGTCAATCACCTTGGGTATAGGTTTGATTTCAGTTCCTAGTTCTTTTTCAATTCGATGTAAATCAAATCTATCCTCGTAAGTTATCAAATTAATTGCAATACCTATAAGTGAAAATAAAGAATAGTTTTTAAAAAGATCTTATACGGTATATGAATGAATTTTTAATTACCTAAATGGCCAAATCGACCGGAGCGGCCAATACGATGCAAATAAGTTTCAGCCATTCTTGGAAAATCGAAGTTTATGACAACATTGACGGCTTGAACATCTATACCTCGTGTAAACAAATCTGAGCAGACGAGATTTCGACACAAGCCCTGTCTGAAGTCATGAAACACACGATTTCTGTGAGCTTGAGCCATTTTCGCGTGTATATAATAACAACAATATCCAAGTTCCGTAATTTTCTTTGCTAGAAGTTCTACGCGTTGCGTTGAATTACAAAATATGATAGATTGATTGATCTGAAGTTTTGAAAAAAGTGTGTTTAAGCAATGTACTTTTTGGCGTTCTTGAACAAATGCATAGTATTGCGTGACCCCTTTCAAAGTTAATTCTTCCATTAAGTTGATTTCGTAGGGCTCACGTAAATGTTTTTCCATAAAGTTTTTGACTGTCAATGGAAAAGTTGCAGAAAAGAGAAGAATCTGAGGATCCTTAGGTAATTTTAAAATAACATGATCCAGCATGCCTTGAAAATCAAGTGATAGAAGTTTATCCGCTTCATCTAGCACAAGTATCTTGCAATGGGACATATTCGCAACTTTTTTATCCATTAAGTCAAGAATACGCCCAGGAGTCGCAATAATAAGTTGGACTAAAAAAATTATACAGAGAAAGAGTTGTCTGGTTTTTAATATCATACTCATGTATTATTTTAATAATAATTAAATTAATAATTTGAGTTCAAGTTCGTTACCTTTTATTCATTGTATGAGAATTAAAAAAATGGTTTTAAGTGCTTAGAGAAATGAGGAAAAATACATTAAGATCGGTTGTTGGAACACGAGAATTATCTCTGCTACCACGCACTTTATCAGCCCCATGTTTACTTGCTTGGGCATATACGTATATTTCTATTATAAACATCAAATATTATACTTATTTCAAATCTTTTAGATAATTTAAGTTGTATTCCCAGCTAGTACATATCATAAAATTAAGAGAACAACAACTAATAACCTTATCATACATATTAGGGATGAATGTGCCGGGATTTAGAATTTAAAATATCAAATCCTGGTTTTCGGGTCCCCGGGATATTTACGAATTTTATTATAATAAATCAGATATTTTTTTTAGACATAATATAAAAGCTAGTTCATTTAACTAAAATACAAAGTATAAAATTTATTCTTGATTTTAGGAAGAATATATTCATTTGTAAATAGTACTATAAAAATACACAGTATGCTTTAGTAATACGAAGTCGTTTCAATAGAAAAGGTGAACTTTGAAATTGTTTGGGCTACGCGCATTCGATTAGCGATTTTTTTATATTGTCTCGAACATATGTTCTTAGTTGAGCTTGTTTGTGCTCAGCGATTGTATTGAACCATTGTGTTGTACAAGTGGTACAAGCTTTTCAAAGACGAAAATCGTTTTTCATTGGCCAAAATTCTGTAACTTTTGAACCGATCAAAATATTGAAGTAATTTTTTTTAATGGATAGATATTTAGTTCAGCTTAACTCAGTTTTAATTACATTAAAATTGATTAAGGACTTCTAGGTCAAAGTTGAACTTTTGATTTTTTTTTAACTTATGGAGTGAAATATGGGTTTATTTTTTTATTTGCATATTAAAAAATTTTATATTTGGAACTTAATAATAATTAATAACAATTATAATTATTTTTTGTGATAATGGAATTTTTTTAATGTTACACTCAAAAAAATTTTTACACTCAAAAAAATTTTTGCACTCAAAAAAAAAATAGTAAAATTAACTGGAGATTTTACTGTTACCGCAGAAAAATTTTTAATTTTTTGCTGTCAAAATAGTTTCTATTTATTATTATTTTTTACTAATACTATTATTTTTTACTAATACAATAGAAGGCAATTATAATTATTATTCATTTGACACAAATATTGATTGCAAATATTCTATATTTTTCTCTGTGCTATTTCTGTTCTTTAGTAGTTTTTTGGCTTCTTCATCTAAATCCCGAAGTTCCACTTTCCATTTATTTCGAATATTGGAGATGAACGGATCTGACGTTGCCAATAATATAATAAATAGATCTTCATTTGTGGAATTTCGTGAAATTTTTCTAGTATTGTGCTCTCTATAAAATCTGTAATCCTTGTTCCTTTTTTCCTGAGCCTCCTCTGATAGATCTCCAAGTGGCACCAAATGATATTTAATGATATCTTCTCCATGATAAAGGATTTTGTGAACTGTTGCAGACATATTTCTCCATGGGTAGTTGGTTGTATATATTTTTGCAGTTTCCTTATCATAATCTCCAAATTGTTTAGAGTCAATTTCTTCATTGCACGCAAGTACTTCTAGGATTATTTTAAATCTGAAAATAAGGTTTAAATCCACTCCTGTTATTTCAGATGCTGTTTCTGGATCTGAAAAGAATCTTCGTGCGGTATTGCCATCATTTGTTTTTGGCTGATCTATAATCAATCCAATTTTGCGATATTCATCTTGAACATGCATGTATTGGTGATAATCCAAATTCATATGCATCGGTATTATCTAATGATTTTGTCGGAACTTGGTTTAATTGGGTTGATGCTGCTTTGCATATAATGCAGCTGGATGCAGCCTTCGTGTTAGTCAAAGCTTGACCTACTTTTCCATCTATCATTGTAAGGACTAATTGGTAGCTTACTTCAATTTGCTGCCCATCTAACTGTAATTGTAATGGCTGTAGTGTTGCAATTTGGGCCTTGATATCACTAATTTCTTTGTTAATGGCATCACGAGGTTCTTTTTTGAGTTTCAAATTTGATTGGCCTGCAGTATTTCGTAGAAGATGGTGCCTCATTTTTCCAAATATCCATTGTTTGCCTTGTACTAGTCGAAGGCTCTGAATCTTCCAAAATCTTTTTCAATCGCAATGGTACAATTGATACCATGAACATATTCGAGTCCGAAATATTTTCACATACAACTTGTTTGTATTGGTTTTGTCCCGAAGAACCATCACATCCCCATTTGCAAAAAAGAATTAGCTTTGTGTTTCCATATTTCTTTAACGCATTTCCTGGTATTGATTGTAGCAAGCGTTCGGCTGTGTGATCAAGTAGAGATTGTAGTTGTACCTCTGCCGAAATTGGTGTGATTGTAATAGTGTCCTTTGATGGCAAACAGTCCATTTTAGCAGCAGTTATGTGATGATATGCTGGATAGATATTTGAGCCATTTCAATCGCACGCAATCTGAGCTTAATATATTGCTGTTTTGTTAATTTCAAATCCAGAAATAAGGCTAATGCCTCCTCATTTGTGCACTGTTTTGCATCGCTCGGAGTTGGTATACTTTTAAGAATTCGTTTTGTTCTCACTGGACTAGCTTTAATAACTTTTTAAATGATATCCACTTTTGTTAATTGGTTCTGTGATCGTAATTGATGTAGGAAAGATTCTTTTATATTTGTACAACCAATTGCATCGTTAACATCTTTAAGTTTCCGCCTCTTAGATTTATCGCTGCAGTTGTCCAATGATTTGCGTGGTCTTCCAACCTTATCTTGTTTTGCTGTTTCTGCAGCGACCACTTCTAAACACTTTTCACTTTTTATATAAAACTTTTGTTTACTGTAGCTAACTTCTTTGTAGCGTTTTTTTAGTACTTTTACAAAATTAGATAATTGCTCTTGTATTTCGGTGCTACACGAATTTAAGCTTAATTTTATTTTAACGTAAGTAAGAACTTCTTCCTGGTTTTCACTTCTAAAATACTCTTCGGCCAGTTCTTTATAACCGAAGCTCTACATATTTTTCTGAATATTTTTATTTGAGTCTGTTATGATTATCACTTGCAAATATACGTACGTACACGTAAAGGATTAACTTATTATTGAGTAATCCCTTTTCGAATCCGTAGTTTTATACATTTTTAGATACATGTTATTCACACATTGATCTTCAATTTCATAGCAGGTGGTACTTAAATTGAACAAAACTGCACTTGTTATCCAGACCTTAATATCAGGTAAAACTAATTAGTATCTCGCCAATATGGGGTTCTTTTTATCTTTAATGGTTTAATGTCGCGATTATTATTGTGAAATTGTTTATGACTTTGGCTGACCCTAACAGTTATATTAGAAAGAGATCATATGTTTACTGTAGAACCTATTGTGATATTTTTATGCCTGATTTTTTTGCTGATCAAAACAAAGCCATAAAACCCTTTCGCAGGTATTATATTTAATTATTTTAGTTTTAGGTAGTCTAAAGTAAAAAACATAAACCTTTAGGCAAAAAAGTGAAAATTTAATACACCATTGTATACGAGTAATTATAGGGCTGTTTAAATTATCGTAATTTGATTTTTTTTAGAGTAATTTCATTAAAATTAAAAAAGTGTTCTACCGGCGGGTCGTGGCGGGTGCAAAAGTATATATAGGGTTAAAGAAGACACCTTCACCTTTCTTCGGGTGGTATACTTTTCTTGTTCCCTTTTGTTCCCTAGAAGTTCTATTCCACTAAAGTTTAAATTTCCGGAAAATATAGTAGTTTCATAAATATTTCATAACACCTCTAATATTAAACGCTAGAGCGGTAGCCACTTACAACAACCTAAAGACTATAATCCTACCAACATTATAAAAAAGACCGCAGGCCATTATCGATGATAGCTTGCGAGTAGTAACCATTTATTTTTGACAAAAAACTGATAGAAAAACACCTTTTTCTGAAATAACAAAAACAGTTGAGTTTGACAGCATGCCACGCCCACAAATATCAATATTTTAACCTAATTTTTTGGCTACCTTAGTATGGATATATTAGCTCCAAAATGGCGTAAAAATTTTAAAAATCGGTGACAAAAAAAATTCGACTTTTGGCCAATGAAAAACGATTTTCAGCCACTGTGCGACGCCCTGGAAGCTCCATCACATCCAAAACCGATGAAAATGTTGAGAAAGAGAGTAAAATTATGGAGAATCGTCCAATCATTATATATTCAGGATTTGTGAATCACAAAAATTCTGGAATATTTGGTGTCGCGATTGGCATTCCTAGTACATATATGTATATTTATGGAAACTAAACCATTTCGATACAATGAGGACTTATATTCAGCATGATTATTTAAAGTCCTGAGATGTGCCGTATTCCTCATGAAACGCAAAAACATATTCATATAGAATATTTGAATATGTAGTATTTTAAAATGCTTAAATGAAGTTATTGAAATATTTTTTCTTATTAGGTTAAAAGTGCTTTCGAAGAAAATAAATATTTTTCTGCTTTCTTCATTGACGTTTCTCAGGTTTTTAATAAAGTATGGCACGAAGGATTAATCCAAAAACTAAAGCAAAATATTCCCTCAAATTAACCTAAGCATATTGCTTTTACATTGCGAAGAGAAACAAGTTCGGCTGTCCAAATTAATAACCAAATTATACCGCGATGCAGTGAAATAAAATAACTCGGTATTCAACTTTATCGCCCATTAACATGGAAGAGTCATGACTCAATTAAATTGCATGTCTGAACATAAATGATTCTAAACTTCTATTATACTTTTTGATCTTAAAACCTGTCATGGGGCACAGCCTCAGCTTCTAATATAGAGAAAATTTAAAGACGATGAGATAAATCCTACATACGATTACATCCGCTCCTTGGTATGTAAAAAATTCTGAAAAAGCAAAAGCTACAGAAACTAGATTTTTGTCTGACATTTGCTAGACTTAAATAATTATATAATATATAATTTTAGTGTTAAGATTTCAAAACTTATTGTTAGTTCAATTTATACTGAAAATTCAATAAATGATTAGATATAATAAAAATTAAATCGAAGAGCAAGAGGTTAATGTGACAAATACATACATATATAGCAAGACTGTACTGACTTAACTAGATAAAATTTAATGCAGAAGATATGAATTCGACAATAACAATGCGGCATTCGAGGTATTTTTTCAATTGACGATTCGATTTTGGGTTCGATCGAAACGGTATTTATTACAAAAATTATTTTTTAATTTCTTTTTGAAAAATTCCAAAATTCACCACTTCCAATCGATTCATATTCGCACAACACCTAAATGAACCGAACTAATTATGTACCAATCGGTGCATTTTAAAAAGTATTATTATGTTCTTATAATAGGAAAATGGGATAACGAACTTGAACTTATAAAAAATTATTCACGTCATTATGAGTAATGAAAAAGAATTGTTTAATTAAAAATCAAAGGAATTTACATTTTCTTCATGCTTACCCTTTTGATATATACGCAGTATATCATCCTTCAGAATTGTTCCACCAGTTGTCACCATTACTCGGATATCAAGATGTTTTGCTAATTCTATACATATTTGCGATGTTTGCAAAGCAAGTTCTCTTGTCGGAACCATTATTAAGGCTTGTATGTAATCCTTGGATGGATCGATTTGTTCCAAGACGGGTATGCAATATGCTCCTGTCTTTCCTGTACCATTTTTGGCTCTCGCCAGAACATCTTTTCCACTTAATGCTATTGGAATTGCTGCTTCCTGAATAGGTGATGGTCTTTCCCAACCTTTCTCAAAAATTCCCATCAAGAGTTCTCGCTTCAAACAGAATTCTTCAAATTCATTTCCTCGAGTGTCAGTGACATCCTAAAAATAAATTAAGCTTTAAATATTATAACAGAAAAAAGCGCTTTTTAAACGCACTGTACTGTTTAATACTTTCTAAAATAAACTTCATGTATTGATTTTAATTTAATTCCAGCTAAGGTACTATGTAGCTGAAACACATTGGGATACATATTTCGAGATTTAATTTTGAAAATCCGAAATTTTTTGGAACACCATGATCATTGAGAAACATTATTTATAGTACAGACATATTTATGTCAGTAATTTTAAGTCTTGCCAAATTACAACTGTAGTATTTTTAAACATAACAATATATAAAAAAGAAATTAGCGTCCGCACTAAGTATACACTTTTGTAAAAGTTAGCACAAAACAGACAATATTTAGCACAACATATCGCTCCTTTCATGCAACAATAACTTATCACAAGTAATTAATGATGATGATGTTATACAAAAAAATTTCGAGGGGGAATTGCGTTGTAGTTTGAGATACGTTTATGTTGCATTAAAAGAACGATATATTTTTTACATAGTTTGCATCCAAAGTTCATCAAGCTTACTCTTCCATACACATTAACTCATTTTTTCAACACGGCCATAACAACATCTACGTTCCCATCTGAATGGAAACATGCCAAAATCATACCGATCCTGAAACCTGATAAGAGTTACCGACCAATTGCAATTTTGCCCTATCTTTCGAAAGTCTTCAAAAAATTAATTCATTCACAAATAAGCCGCTACTTACATACAAACTCCTTACTAAATGATAGACAATCTGGATTTAGACCAAAGCACAGCTGTACTACTACTCTGATTGATGTCATGGAGGAAATCAGATGTCAAATTGATAAACGTCATATGATATCATTCTTAATACTACTGGATCACTACAAAGTCTTTGACACAGTGCATCATTCCATTCTCTGCCTTAAATTAAAACATATGTATGTGTAATTTCTCTCCAACTGCATTGAAACTGTTAACATCGCATTTAAGTGGCAGAAGTCAAAGTGTTACCCATGAAGGAAATGTCTCTGAATGCTGCTTAATGCCTAGAGGCGTACCACAACGTTCTATATTTGGTCCACTATTGTATTCTATATACGCTAATGATCTGAATTTACAAGTGAAACATTGCAAAATTCAAATGTATGCTGATGACGTGCAGCTCTATATAAACTGTAAGATATCAGATGCCGCAAACTGCATACAACTTATAAACGAAGATATGCATCATATTAATCTTTGGGCATCTGCAAATGGCCTAAGTTTAAACCAAAAAAAAAATCAGTTGCTATGATTATTGGACCATCAAAAGATATACCTACGTGTCTTCCACCAATAGTGATTAATAACATAGCAATTAATTATGTTGATACTGTAAAAAATATTCGGGTATGTTACAGGTTTCGACTTGGATTGAAAACGAAAAATTTTTTGAATCCCCATAATTTATAAAATGGTGTTCTGAATTCAGCATGTTTTTCCACATTCGAAGTTTATGTTCGAAAAAAAAATCTAAATGTCCACGGCCACAGTTACGCAAAAATCGACGGCGGTCGGCAAAAAAATTAACAAATTACAAAAGTAACACCCAATTTTCACGATGATTTTTTTAAGTATATATTTGTTAATTTTTTCCGACCTTATGATATGTAATTTTTGTTTTTATTTTTATTCCGGCTCTAGGTCATATATTAAATAAAACTCTTTTTTTTGTTTTATTTAAATTTTTATTTTTTATTCCATATTTCGATCACCATCGGTTCTCTTCTTTAGGAATTTTAAGTAAAGCAAATTACATGTGATAGTTATCAAAGAACAAATTACAACAAAGATCAAATGTGTAAATCATTCTGACAAACACTAGCAGAACGGAACAACATGCTGTTTTCGAAAGCCGCTACACTTTCATCATCAGCGTTCTTGTGTTTGGTCCACTTCTGTGGTGTCAGTTGATGTATATTTCAGCTATTCATACAAATCTTCACTGTAAATGTAATACGAGAATTGTTTTTTTTTCATCGTATCATAATCTGTGAAAACTTTTTTTTTTTTTTTTTTTTGTAATGAAGAGCTCAAATTACACCTCACTAACTTACAACAGTCTTACCATTGTTATCTATTCTTTACCCACCATACACATGCTTATTTTTAATTTGCTTATTTTATTTTTTACTTATGACAAACTTGTTTGGTTTGTTACTATAAGTATGTATATTTTATTAATTTCATATTGATGTTCTTCGGTGTGCCCTCCGTTAGTTAAGTATATATTTGTTAATTTTTTTTTTCCGACCTTATGATATGTAATTTTTGTTTTTATTTTTATTCCGGCTCTAGGTCATATATTAAATAAAACTCTTTTTTTTGTTTTATTTAAATTTTTATTTTTTATTCCATATTTCGATCACCATCGGTTCTCTTCTTTAGGAATTTTAAGTAAAGCAAATTACATGTGATAGTTATCAAAGAACAAATTACAACAAAGATCAAATGTGTAAATCATTCTGACAAACACTAGCAGAACGGAACAACATGCTGTTTTCGAAAGCCGCTACACTTTCATCATCAGCGTTCTTGTGTTTGGTCCACTTCTGTGGTGTCAGTTGATGTATATTTCAGCTATTCATACAAATCTTCACTGTAAATGTAATACGAGAATTGTTTTTTATTCATCGTATCATAATCTGTGAAAACTTTTTTTTTTTTTTTTTTTTTGTAATGAAGAGCTCAAATTACACCTCACTAACTTACAACAGTCTTACCATTGTTATCTATTCTTTACCCACCATACACATGCTTATTTTTAATTTGCTTATTTTATTTTTTACTTATGACAAACTTGTTTGGTTTGTTACTATAAGTATGTATATTTTATTAATTTCATATTGATGTTCTTCGGTGTGCCCTCCGTTAGTTAAGTATATATTTGTTAATTTTTTCCGACCTTATGATATGTAATTTTTGTTTTTATTTTTATTCCGGCTCTAGGTCATATATTAAATAAAACTCTTTTTTTTTGTTTTATTTAAATTTTTATTTTTTATTCCATATTTCGATCACCATCGGTTCTCTTCTTTAGGAATTTTAAGTAAAGCAAATTACATGTGATAGTTATCAAAGAACAAATTACAACAAAGATCAAATGTGTAAATCATTCTGACAAACACTAGCAGAACGGAACAACATGCTGTTTTCGAAAGCCGCTACACTTTCATCATCAGCGTTCTTGTGTTTGGTCCACTTCTGTGGTGTCAGTTGATGTATATTTCAGCTATTCATACAAATCTTCACTGTAAATGTAATACGAGAATTGTTTTTTATTCATCGTATCATAATCTGTGAAAACTTTTTTTTTTTTTTTTTTTTTGTAATGAAGAGCTCAAATTACACCTCACTAACTTACAACAGTCTTACCATTGTTATCTATTCTTTACCCACCATATACATACTTATAGTAACAAACCAAACAAGTTTGTCATAAGTAAAAAATAAAATAAGCAAATTAAAAATAAGCATGTGTATGGTGGGTAAAGAATAGATAACAATGGTAAGACTGTTGTAAGTTAGTGAGGTGTAATTTGAGCTCTTCATTACAAAAAAAAAAAAAAAAAAAGTTTTCACAGATTATGATACGATGAATAAAAAACAATTCTCGTATTACATTTACAGTGAAGATTTGTATGAATAGCTGAAATATACATCAACTGACACCACAGAAGTGGACCAAACACAAGAACGCTGATGATGAAAGTGTAGCGGCTTTCGAAAACAGCATGTTGTTCCGTTCTGCTAGTGTTTGTCAGAATGATTTACACATTTGATCTTTGTTGTAATTTGTTCTTTGATAACTATCACATGTAATTTGCTTTACTTAAAATTCCTAAAGAAGAGAACCGATGGTGATCGAAATATGGAATAAAAAATAAAAATTTAAATAAAACAAAAAAAAAGAGTTTTATTTAATATATGACCTAGAGCCGGAATAAAAATAAAAACAAAAATGATTTTTTTACTTGTCTTTAAGACATGTCTTTTCTGTTTGTAGGCATATTAGGTAGAAAAGAAAGAGGGGTAGCAAAAGAAACGTGGTTTCTGTTTTCGTGATTGTTTTACAAAAACAATGAAGAAAAATACATCTCTTCCTTTTAGCTGTCATTCGCAATTTTACTATTATATTTTATTTGCATTCGTCTGTTAAGGTGGTTATTTCTCTGTGTTCTTCTTTATTTTTCTTGTTTTAAAGCGACAAGTGCTTGTTTTTTGTTTTGTGTGTATATAAATAAAATATTATTATTATTATTATTAATTATATACCTTAATAATAAATTAATTATTATAAAGTTAGAGAAAAAAAAATAAATATAAATAAAAAGTTCAAAAAAATATAAACCATGTGGAAAAACGAAATTGTGGAGATTTTAATATCTAAATATTAGGAACACGAAAACTTGTATGATGTACGTAATCCTACATATATGGACCGTGTCAAGCGATCTAGCTCTTTGTTCACAATCTGCCAAGAGCTAATGATATATACTTTTTAAAGTTATATTTTAATAAAAGACGAAATTATTTCAATTAATGTACTTATAATAATTTAACTTGTTTTATTTTAATTTCAAAATAATAAACCAAAGTATTTCATTCTATGAATAGGCACAATAAAATAATATATTTTTATATACACATGTACCTACTCAAAAACCTTTAAATATTCATTTTTAAAGTGTTTCCAAATTGCCTGGTATACTTGCGGAACTGCACGACAAAGAAAGGTTTCACATAGTCTCGTCTGATAATTTGTGCTTTTGATGGACTCTCCAGTAGCGAGGTATTGGAGTGTAGCTGCCAGTTTCTCTGCTGGAGTTATCGATTCTCAAGATGGTATCTTGTTTTACTATATCACCTTCGATTTTTGCGAGTATCAAATTAAATGTCTCTCGGCTCATTCTGATATAGTTCAGAAAAGACGACTTATCTCCCAAGAAGTAGTTCATAAGAAACTAAAATGTACCTCGCTCCACTCAGCATTTCCGCCATTGCTTCACCCACTCACTAGTTTTAGTCAACTAGTTTTACCTCCATTGCTTTCTTCGAGGTTTTTCTGTATAGCACCCAATTTTGATTTTTTTAAAGAAAATTTACTTTTTTAAATACTTTACTTCTCAAGTTATTAAATTCCGTTTTTGGCGCCCAAATTATTGAAATAAAAGGAATTAAAGATAAATTAAAAAAAAAACAACTCTGGCTGTCAAATAAGAGTTTTTTTTTACAACAACAGTGAAGAAATAGACATGTTTTAAAAATCATCATGAAAATGTGACATGATTTTGGGAGCAACTTTAAAAGAAAACAAAAAAAGACATGTCTTAAAAAATCATCGTGAAATTTGGATGTAAAACAATTTACAGAGTATGAAAAAGATATTCAAATTTTTCATTTAATTTTCAACGCGAATAAAAACAAAATTAATATTCTTAAAGAAACATAGAATGAAAATGAAATTATTCAATACTCTCAAAAAAGAAAACGAACGAAATTAAAATTATTTGCTTTTGGTTGATCTG
The DNA here is from genome assembly GCA_963681545.1 of Germaria angustata. Taxonomy (NCBI): domain Eukaryota; kingdom Metazoa; phylum Arthropoda; class Insecta; order Diptera; family Tachinidae; genus Germaria; species Germaria angustata. The sequence goes on along the minus strand of OY812999.1, from coordinate 54,260,070 downwards.
CTTGCCTGGCGTTATTTATCACCGCGGCTGTTTGCCGGCTATAGACATATCGACTACGTTCTCCTGGCACCATTTGTTGTTAAAACAAAGTATTGCCTGATTATTACATTGCGATTTTACAACTAAATGCATTCGAATTATTATAATTATTGTTTAAATAGATTTACATATATATATGAAATTAGTTTTAATTTCCTTCAAAAAATTCATTTTTCTTTATCAATAAGATCTAAATGCATTGAGATTTAGTTCAAAAAAGATTGACATATCAAACTTTATTATATAGGGCAACTTTGTGTTTTCGAACATAAACAAAATTGTATTTTTTTCATGTTTTTTTACACAAGTGAGATCTGCCAAAACCAAATTGATATTTTTGGCAAAGTTTAAAAAAAATTTGTTTGCATTAATATTTCTGTGAAAAATTTAATTTTTTTGATGAAGTTCAATAAAAACACTTCAAACTAAAAACCAAAATTGTATTTTTCTTAATAATGTTAACATTTATAAGAATAAAGTACGATTCGTTTTACTTTTACCCACCCCCTAATTGAAAACGAATAAAAACATGGGGATGTGAATTGCAGAACACCAAAAATGCTAAAGTAATCCACTTTCGAGTAAATTCGGATTCTAGAACATACCCGATTGGTTTTGTTTTTAATAAACAACTTAATTGGTCTGACCATGTTAAAATAAACTGTGGTGAAACCTTTTCTATGTTAAGAAATCTATGGATGTCGCAACATTATACACCGATGGATATCCGAATACTACTAGCAAAAACCTATTTATTCGGGTATGTTCTAGAATCCGAATTCACTCGAAAGTGGATTACTTTAGCATTTTTGGTGTTCTGCAATTCACATCCCCATGTTTTTATTCGTTTTCAATTAGAGTAGTAAGGGGTGGGTGAAAGTAAAACGAATCGTACTTTATTGTTATAAATGCTAACATTATTAAGAAAAATACAATTTTGGTTGTTAGTTTGAAGTGTTTTTTATTGAATTTCATCAAAACAATTTAATTTTTCACAGAAATATTAATGCAAACAATTTTTTTTTAAACTTTACCAAAAATTTCAATTTTGTTTTGGCAGATCTCACTTGTGTAAAAAAACATGAAAAAAATACAACAGTTTTGTTTATGTTCGAAAACACAAAGTTGCCCTACATAATAAAGTTTGATATGTCAATCTTTTTTGAACTAAATCTTAATGCATTTAGATCTTATTGAAAAATAAAAATGCATTTTTTAAAGGAAATTAAAACTAATTTCATTTATATATATCTATTTCAACAATAATTATAATAATTCGAATGCATTTAGTTGTAAAATCGCAATGTAATAATCAGGCAATACTTTGTTTTAACAACAAATGGTGCCAGGACAACGTAGTCGATATGTCTATAGCCGGCAAACAGCCGCGCTGATAAATAACGCCAGGCAAGCAGATCAACCAAAAGCAAATAATTTTAATTTCGTTCGTTGTCTTTTTTGAGAGTATTGAATAATTTTATTTTCATTCTGTTTCTTTAAGAATATTAATTTTGTTTTAATTCGCGTTGAAAATTAAATGAAAAATTTGAATGTCTTTTTCATACTCTGTAAATTGTTTTACATCCAATTTTCACGATGATTTTTTAAGACATGTCTTTTTTTATTTTCTTTTAAAGTTGCTCCCAAAATCATGTCACATTTTCATGATGATTTTTAAAACATGTCTATTTCTTCACTGTTGTTGTAAAAAAAAACTCTTATTTGACAGCCAGAGTTGGTTTTTTTACTTTATCTTTAATTCCTTTTATTTCTATAATTTGGGCGCCAAAAACGGAATTTAATAACTTGAGAAGTAAAGTGTTTAAAAAAGGAAATTTTCTTAAAAAAATCAAAATTGGGTGCTATACAGAAAAACGTCGAAGAAAGCAATGGAGGTAAAACTAGTGGACTAAAACTAGTGAGTGGGTGAAGCAATGGCGGAAATGCTGAGTGGAGCGAGGTACATTTTAGTTTCTTATGAACTACTTCTTGGGAGATAAGTCGTCTTTTCTGAACTATATCAGACATTTAATTTGATACTCGCAAAAATCGAAGGTGATATAGTAAAACAAGATACCATCTTGAGAATCGATAACTCCAGCAGAGAAACTGGCAGCCACACTCCAATACGTCGCTGCTGGAGAGTCCATCAAAAGCACAAATTATCAGACGAGACTATGTGAAACCTTTCTTTGTCGTGCAGTTCTGGAATTATGCCAGGCAATTTGGAAACACTTTAAAAATGAATATTTAAAGGTTTTTGAGTAGGTACATATGTATATGGAAAATAACTTATTTTATTGTGCCTATTCATAGAATGTAATACTTTGGTTTATTATTTTGAAATTAAAATAAAACAAGTTAATCCTTTTATTTTAAATTTAAATAGGCTACTTAGTTCTATCGTATTTTTATAAGCCAAATTACATGTGATAGTTATCAAAGAACAAATTACACCAAAGACACACGTGTAAATCATTCTGACAAACACTAGCAGAACGGAACAACATGCTGTTTTCGAAAGCCGCTACACTTTCATCATCAGCGTTCTTGTGTTTGGTCCACTTCTGTGGTGTCAGTTGATGTATATTTCAGCTATTTATACAAACTTTTTCACTGTAAATAGAATACGTGAATTTTTTTGATTCATTCGTATTACAATTTGTGAAAACTTTTTTTGTAATGGAAAGCACAAATTACACCTCACTAACTTACAACAGTGTGACCATTGTTATCTATTCTTTACCAACTATACACATGTTTTTTAATTTGCTTAGTTTGTTTTTAACTTATGACAAACTTTTTTGGTTTGTTACTATAAGTATGTATATTTATTAATTTTTGCTACAAGCCATTAGCTTTGTTAATTTATATTTTAGGTTTAAGATTTCTCTTTATTTATGAACATTTTTCTTGTTTGTAATCCTTTTATTTTAAATTTAAATAGGCTACTTAGTTCTATCGTATTTTTATAAGCCAAATTACATGTGATAGTTATCAAGTTAAATTATTATAAGTACACTAATTGAAATAAATTCGTCTTTTATTAATATATAACTTTAAAAAGTATATATCATTAGCTCTTGGCAGATTGTGAACAAAGAGCTAGATCGCTTGACACGGTCCATATATGTAGGATTACGTACATCATACAAGTTTTCGTGTTCCTGATATTTAGATATTAAAAGCTCCACAATTTCGTTTTTCCACATGGTTTATATTTATTTGAACTTTTTATTTATATTTATTTTATTTATATACACACAAAACAAAAAACAAGCACTTGTCGGTTTAAAACAAGAAAAATAAAGAAGAACACAGAGATATAACCACAGACGAATGCAAATAAAATATAATAGTAAAATTGCGAATGACAGCTAAAAGGAAGAGATGTATTTTTCTTCATTGTTGTTGTAAAAAAATCACGAAAACAGAAACCACGTTTCTTTTGCTACCCCTCTTTCTTATCTACCTAATATGCCAACAAACAAAAAAGACATGTCTTAAAGATAAGTAAAAAAATCATGGTGAAAATTTGGTGTTACTTTTGTAATTTGTTAATTTTTTTGCAACTTTTTTGCCGACCGCCGTCGATTTTTGCGTACCTGTGGCCGTTGACATTTAGATTTTTTTTCGAACATAAACTTCGAATGTGGAAAAACATGCTGAATTCAGAACACCATTTTATAAATTATGGGGATTCAAAAAATTTTTCGTTTTCAATCCGAGTCGAAACCTGGAACATACCCGATTGCCTACGCTAATGTATGGTTCCGAGTTAATCTCAAGTTGCGATGCTGCATGTAGGCGAATGCTCAACGTAACGTACAATAATATTGCTAGATATGTATTTAGTATAAAAAGGAACAGGAGCATCTCTGAATATGCAAAACAACTATATAACGTTACTTATGTATAAGATAATATATGGTCAACAACCTTCCTACCTATATGATAGAGATCAAATAGAAGGAACAATATTAACAGCATCAGATATAACAAAGCAATGTCTGAGCAACATTTTTTCATTAATTCCATTCGACTCTGGAGCCTACTGCCCCCTCAAATTCAAGTAATGAACAATGCAAGTCATTTCAAATCTGCCACTTTTGAGTACTTTAGATAAAACTATTCCACTATTTACATATATGTACGTATCTGTGCAAAAAACATATTTGTAATTTTATTTCCTTCTATTTTTTACAATATTGAATAAATTTAAACTTAGCTACCAAATTACTACCCAATACTGTAATATAAGACTTGTTCTTGTTGTATTGTATTGATCAAATAAATAAATAAATAAAAGAGTGCTAAATATAAGAACTATTAATGCAAAACTAAGACAGAAGACTCTTATTTACAGTCTGTCCCAGATATCAAATGTGATCGTACGCTAGAATTCTGAAAAAAAACAACTGAATGCGTCTCTTCAATAGTCCTCTTTAGTTATGCTTAAACACTTTTTAAAACAGTTCATTGTATAGATCTCGTTGCTATTTATGTGACTGAAAAAATACCATAAACAATCTCAGAAATGTTTGTAATTGTAAGAATTTAGTAACGACTAATGTGTTCCACTTGGCAAGCATAAGCATATTTAGTTGATTTTCACTTATATATACGAGTACTGCTAGATTACACAGTACTGCTAGATTACACAATCTTTCAGACCCAGTAGAAAAAGTTTAACTCTTTTGACACTAAGAGCAATTAAGAAGTATATTGTTAAATATTTAGATGTCAGATCTGCCTATCGGATTGATGATATTCATATAAGGAACATACTTATATGGAACAGCCTGAAGGTTATATAGGTAAAAAAAACATCTCGCTTGAAAATTACAAAAATTCATTTATGGAATAAAGCAGGCCGACGACCTCCTGGTATGACAAATTAAATGAAGTGTATGTATATACAAAACTTTTTAACAATGAAATTGTCTATCTACTCATGTACGTGGATGATATACCAATTTGCAAGTTTTAATTAATTAAATTAACATTTCGAATATGCAAATCTTGGAAACGTAAAATCTTATTTCGGACAAATGAACCGAAATTCCAACGCGGATTTCCTACTTCATCAGGAAGATAATATCAAGAAACTGATAAATTAAATTACTCTGGAAGACCGAAACCTGGGGTTAATAGTAGTGGATCCAGAATTAATAAAATTTTAAATGCAAATTTACTAAGTTAATTTAAGTTTTTGTCAATGTTAGTTACTTTTGCAATAATGATCCTGATAACTTAATTAATTAATTTATTGCCCTTCATATAATATTTACATTGGCATTTATATCTTAGAATTATATTTAAATAGTTCATGCTTTACTCCTTTTCTTCTTAATAATTTATATTAAATTAAAAAATTATATACATACATATCTACATACAGTTAGAGTCATAAGTATACAAGCAGTGAATAAAAAAATTTGTTTAATAACATTTGCCAAATTATTCAGTTTATTAAAATCAAATTCTATTATCCTAAAAATATATTTAACGTATAATATTAGTGTTAAATTTCATTATAAATACTTTCAAAGCAGCCGAGATAAATGCAAATTAGTTCCATAGAATAGCAAAACAAACCATCACAAGTCTACAAGCAGTATATAATATAAATCTGTTTTACATTAAACTGGTAGTTTTTTGGGTTTAATAACGAGTTGGATTTCCGCTGATCTCGTGAGGTATTATTTTAGACCACTCTTTTAATATAATCTGCTTGAGCTACACTCGTTATTGTACGTTTGCAAATTTTATTTTCCAAAAGAGCCCATAAATGCTCTATTGGATTTTAATCAGGTGACTGTGGCGGCGTGTGTAATAGTTTTGGGGCATTATATAACAACCAAAGACATACGACTTCTGCGGTATGCTTGAGATCGTTGTCCTGTTGAAAATAAAATCTATTTGATAATCCCAATTTTTCAGCACTTGGTCCCATATTACGTTTTAAAATGTGTAAATAAATATTTCTGTCCTGTTGTCTCCACAAACTCAAGATTTCCAGTCCAATTAGCTGACATACAGCCCCAAAGCATCACACCGCCACCACCATGTTTTAACGTGGGAAAAAGGCATGATTGTTGTATTCATCTCCTTTCTTATGCCATACTAATTTACGTCCTTTAATTTCATCTGAAAAAAGCACATTATTTCAAAATTCATTTGGCATATTTATGTACTTATTTGCGAAGTCTATTCGCTTTTTTCGATTTACAACAGAAATAAAGGTTTTTTTCGTGCTACCCTTCCATGAAAACCAGCCCGTCTCAAAATTTTCCGTGAAGTAACCAAAGAAATATTTTTAGAAAACCTCTCGAGAACGTCCTGTGTAATTTGTGATGCTGTTAAACATGGATTTTTTATCACGGTGTTTAAAATAGTGCAGCTTTCACGGAAAGGCTATTTCGGTGGGCGACCAGAACGAGGCTTTGAAGTCATAATTCCGGTCGTTCTAAAATTTTTTATTACTGTGTATACTGAGCAATGTGATCTTCCAATCAAACGGGAAATTTCCCGGTTAGACTTTCCTTCTTGGCAAAGCTTAATAATGATATATCTCTCTCCCACCACTAATTTCTTTTCTTCTAGAAGGCATCGCCAATTTGAAATGCGTTAAAAAATTAAAAACAAATCACTTGGTTTTAATACTCATAAAAAAAACACAAAAAATGCAATCACTATTTTTGGGAAAATTAACATGTCACAATAATTACTGCTTGTAGACTTTTGATCGCTTGTTTTGCTATGCGCGAGAACAAAAGTACCGTTATTTTAGGTATTTTGCAAAAACACAAAAAGAAATTTGGCGCCAAAATTCGATGCTAAGTATTACATAAAAATATATGAAGTTGAATAATGTAAATGTCCTACTTTTGGAAATATTTAAAAAATATTTTATATATATTTGCTGCTTGTAGACTTATGACTCATACTGTATATAATTTCTGTATTTTTTTTTTGTCTTTCCAGAACTTTCTGAAGCCACCAGTCGGGCTAGAAAGCTGAAAATTGGCATATTTATAGTACTAACCGCGACAAACAACCCAACGAAGACGTAGCTGGATTTTTTGTAATTGGTCTGGGAATGGAGTGCATGATAAAAAGCATTTATTTAAATACAAAATTTTTTAGGATTGATTATGTATTATATATATATATATATATATATATATATATATATATATATATATATATACTGTGAGCGTCAAAAGAAATTGTACACTATGCTTTCTTAAATAAATGTGATTATTTTTGCATTAAAAAAATAAAATTTTTCTAACTTTACTGTTATTTACAAAACATTGTAAAATGCTCCTACAATATTTAAATAAATAATCAAAATATTTCTACAACAACAAAAACAGTACAAACAAAAGTAAAAATACTCCATATTTCACGCGTCAAAAGAAACTGTACAGTTTCAGAATAATTAGAAAAATTTAATGACTAATACTTTGTTTGACTACCGTTTGCTTTTAAAACTACTTTTGGCCTCTTTAGGATAGATTCCAAGAATTTTGATGTTACTTCCGTTGGAATCTTGTACCACTCCTCCTGTAAAATCGGTTTCAGAGAGTCTTTGATGGTTATGGTTCTTTATCTTATTTGTCTGTAAAAAATTTCCCGCCAATGTTCAATTGCGTTGTGGTCCGGTGCCTGTGGGGGATGATCCAACTGTTTTGGAGTATAGTACAACAACCATTCTTTAACAATTTTGGCGGTGTGCTTATCATCGTTGTCCTGGTGGAAGATCCATGCGCGGTTAATTTTAATTTTTCTACGCTAGGCACCAAATTCTCTTTTAAAATATTTAAATAGTTGGTTTTGTTCATTAAACTGTCAATAAATACTAAATTTCCCACATCGCTTCACGCCATACAGCCCCACACCATCACTGAACCACCGCCATTCTTCATGGTAGATATTCCCTCTTATCGTGTTTGGCGATTTTCGACTGCAAATTCGACAGTTTGTACTAGATTAAAGAAAAATGTTGCTCGGTATCTTTAGTCTATTACAAACTGTCGAATTTGCAATCGGAAGTCGCCAAACGCGATAAGGGGGAATATCTACCGTGAAGAATGGCGGTGGTTCATTGATGGTGTGGGGCTGTATGGCGTGAAGCGATGTGGGAAATTTAGTATTTATTGACAGTTTAATGAACAAAACCAACTATTTAAATATTTTAAAAGAGAATTTGGTGCCTAGCGTAGAAAAATTAAAATTAACCGCGCATGGATCTTCCACCAGGACAACGATGATAAGCACACCGCCAAAATTGTTAAAGAATGGTTGTTGTACTATACTCCAAAACAGTTGGATCATCCCCCACAGGCACCGGACCACAACGCAATTGAACATTGGCGGGAAATTTTTTACAGACAAATAAGATAAAGAACCATAACCATCAAAGACTCTCTGAAACCGATTTTACAGGAGGAGTGGTACAAGATTCCAACGGAAGTAACATCAAAATTCTTGGAATCTATCCTAAAGAGGCCAAAAGTAGTTTTAAAAGCAAACGGTAGTCAAACAAAGTATTAGTCATTAAATTTTTCTAATTATTCTGAAACTGTACAGTTTCTTTTGACGCGTGAAATATGGAGTATTTTTACTTTTGTTTGTACTGTTTTTGTTGTTGTAGAAATATTTTGATTATTTATTTAAATATTGTAGGAGCATTTTACAATGTTTTGTAAATAACAGTAAAGTTAGAAAAATTTTATTTTTTTAATGCAAAAATAATCACATTTATTTAAGAAAGCATAGTGTACAATTTCTTTTGACGCTCACAGTATATATATATATATATAAATTCTTACCAAAAAAAGAGGAAAAGTTTTTTGAAAGTGAAGGTAGCTGTTCTACAAATAATGTTATATACCACAATAAAATATGAGATCTCTAATTTAAAAAAAAAGAAAAAAAGTTTGCGCAAGTTTGCTCCATTATTTTTGGTGATTTTTTTTTAAATTTTATCTTTTTTTCTATTTTTGCTCATAAGGCACTTTTTCTTATACTTTATTGTCGTCATAAACTTTTGTGTTTTTCGAATTATTATGTGAAATATTATTTACATCACTTTTAACAACTACCAATATGATGGATTACCCGCTCTTAAAAAAGAATTTCTTAAAATTCAGTTCTTAGTTCATAAATTCAAATTTACTAACTGTCTTATCAGGAATAATTATAAGTCAACCACAGGCATACACACCTATTAAACTGTTTTTGTTTAGGTGCGGTCTATATAAGACTTGATCGTCTCCAGGACACTTTATTTCTTGTGAAAATATAGTTAGATATGTACATACCTAATTTAAAAGCGTTACAAATCAAAATAACATTTAAAAACGGTATAGGTATATAAAAAAGCACCCAAGTATCAGGTTGTTAACTAAGTAAAGCGAAAATGCACTTTGAAAAATACACATACATATGTATATGGCTTATTGCGCAGAATTCTTATTATAAGAGTTTTGCAACTTAGGGAAATATCATCGAATATATATATATATATATATATATATATATATATATATATATATATATATATATATATATATCAAAAAATTTAACTTTTAAAACAAAAAACACGCTTAATAATTTTGGCCAGCTCTTTGGGTCAAATACTTCTCTTCTCGAACTATATTCAATCCATAAAATCGCAATCCAAAAAAATAATCAAGTTTTCCTATTTTTTTCAGTTGTTATCGTTTTGATCGAGTTACGCCGTATATTGATTCGAAATATGCTTTTTGAGTAGAAATACGCGGTAGCCTCCGAATAAAAAAAAATGATATTATGCTACATTAGTTTTTAAGTATGTAAAAATTTATTCATCTGAATATAATTGCTTAGAAAACATTTTTCATTGTCATAAACTTTAAAATGAGACTAAATATATATCTAAGCATTCTGAATTTAGTTTATGTTTGTATTAAAAAATTGTTACGAACTTTTTATATAAGTAAAGTTCACGACATCTGAGAATAAAGAAACATATACAGTTTATGATTTACAAATCAATATACATATTCTAATTAATATTAATAAATTATATTTACTTTATAATTTAATTGAATAAGTTAGCTTTTATTTATTTATTTATTTTATTTTACTGGCTTAAGTGTATGTCGTATGACATGGGCTATCACACGCCACCAATCAACCTAACCTAACCTAACCTAACCTAGCTTTTATTTGCTTCCATTTTACAACAATAAAATCCCGACTGTGTACAATGTGTATTTTGATAAATACATGGAAAGTTCAAATAGGCAGAAAGTTCCAGTATTGAACGAGGGTGGTAATAAAATAAATTTTCGTTTGCTGGCACTCAGTACAAAAAGAAAAGAACACAGTTTTTGACATTTATTGCTCATTACAGGGACGTCATAAACATTAGTGAAGATTATTTTCCCTCAAATGAAACAAGTTTAATTTTTTTTCATATTATTTTTGAAATTTCATACTTGTGGGTGTTTTCCTAAGCGAAAGTTACATACATATGATCCTATAACGATCCCTGCCGCAGAACTCTGGCAGTTTGTATTTGATAAATAAAGGGAGCGCACAACAAGCCTTCACTGGCTTAAGTGTATGTCGTATGACATGGGCTATCACACCCCTCCAATCAACCTAACCTAACCTAACCTAACCTATAACGATCCCGGTATTAATATTGTCTTGATGTATTGTTAAGATACGCGCTTAGGAAGTAAGCCTTTACATTATTGTTTATAAAAAAATAATGAATTTGAGTTTATACAAATCAATATCTCCACACTTCAACATTGTGTAATTTGAAACGAAAAATGTATACAATACAATAAATATCTCCACATAAAGACAAGGCAAGTCAAGATTTTTTTAATTCGCGTTTTTAAGTTTTCTTATTGTAGACTCTTATTGCAAATAAAAGGGCTGACTGAATTAATATTTATGGAAAGAAAAAGAGCGAAATCTATGAATTTATTTGAGATAGAAATGTTTTGTGTTATATTTATTTTCATTGTATTCTACGTTTTTATATTGAAAGTTTCAATAAGATGTATTCTCCAAAAGAAAATTATAACCTAAATAACATTATTAAGAAACATCTTAGAGAAATACGAGCAGTTCATTAAAATTTTGTAAAAGTGTGCTGAGAAACTGAGAAATATAAAAAAAATTATCTTAACTTTAAGACAGAAACATTGGAGATTTCATAGAAAACATAGGTACTTCGATCATTGGCAAATTATTTTAAAACCAATATAACAGACGAATGTGAGTTACTCCCAGAGAGATCAAAGTTTACTATTAATAACACATCTCTTGATGGTCTTTATATAAAGCAAATATGCCACTATGAAGAAAAAGTGGAATCATTCACAAGTTTTGGAAAGGTTATTGTCAGTACGATGCCCTGCGTTCCTTATAGGAAACAAACGAAACTATCCTCTTTGGATGTTTGTAATTTAATCCCGGCAAAACGGCTGAAGTAGTTAGGCGTCAAAGCCAACATCTTTATGATAGATTGACCTATAAATATTAACTCAAATTGTCCTAATTTTTACTTATTACAAGAAGTTCTTGTAGACCTTCTTCAAAATTTCAATAAAAAAAGCCTTTTCTAAAATGACCTCCTAGTAATTAGATAAAATAAAAAAACTTACTCCGCACCGGATTTATTGCCGCTTTAAGCCAACATTCACATTTTACACATTTACATATTTATGTGTATATTTTATCTATGTGTAACTTAACTATGCTAACTTATTTACTTAATATAATTATATAATTTTTATTTTTCTTAATTTGCCTTTTGAAGTTTTTGATATATTTTGATCCCAATTTGATGTATTTTCGTATGAACCTTGCAGATAATCTGGGTCTAGATATACTACTTTTGATAATGAACATATTCTGAATAACTTTTCTTACAAGGACCATTACTATAATATTGGACACAAATCTACAAAGTATTAAGTCGCTTTGAAAAATATTATGTTAAGTATCGTTTCTTTGGCACATGGCAACGTAAATGGTATAAGCGTCTAGATAATATTCTTGGTCATATTGTATGACGCTTCGATCACATGGCGATAATGGGGTGTTTCAATAATAGGAATTTCTGCAGATGTTAAAATCTTTCATGCCGAATTAACCACTACCAACTCATTATGATAATAATATCATAACAATGTTTGAATATTTTTGAATATTTTATTTGGAGCAACCACACGTGTTCGTCAATTTTAGTCACTACATTTGCCAAAACAAAATTTTATATAACCAAAAGGCAACAATTTGTGCCTCTTTGAAATACTTAATCCAATAAACTTCTCTGTCATAGTGGCCGCTACTCTTCATGCTACTTATGGATACATATGTATGTATGTAAACGATTTCATTGACTTTTTAATCTGCAACATCCTCTCATATGCTCTTGATATTCATTTAGTTTTTCTTGACGAAATGAAAGGAGTTAAATACACTTTGTGCACTATAAATTCTTGGATGAAGAGTAATTTCTTTCGTATTAATGTGCATAAAATTAAGGCTAGGTGCTTCGGTTTTCAGAATAAATTCCTCTTAAAGATTAACATTCGCATTAAACTAATTGATATGCGTTACTTATGTGTAATTATGGATGAAAAGAGCAGATTGAGTTTTTTAAACGTATTAAATCGGAGAAATGTTTTGTGTTAAAAACACTGTAAAACTCGGGCTATTATTTCTATTTTGGTATTAGATCTATGATCTCTAATAGGGATTTGCAAAAGTAAAAAAACAAGTACTTAAGTACATCCTCTTTTTTCGTTTATTTGTTTTATTGTACTCTTCTCTTAAAAAAGCAAATGGCTGTTCTCTTATAAGAAACAAATACAATAAATATTGTGTTTATACAAAATAAATACGGTTAGTTTTAGAGCATAGGAGAAGTAAGCAAAATTAATAATAAGATATGCAAATGCTTGGAGTTACGGCAAGCCGTACTTAAACCATTTAGTATAGTACGTGGGTATTATAATACGTAGAAAAACACTTACAGCCACTGTTGCCAGAACTTCTAGTGGTGAAATCGTCAAAAACTACAGATTTCTGTGCAAAAAAATCGTCAAAATCGTCGCACAGTGGCTGAAAATCGTTTTTCATTGGCCAAAAGTCAAATTTTTTTTTGTCACCGATTTTTAAAATTTTTACGCCATTTTGGAGCTAATATATCCATATTAAGGTAGCCAAAAAATTAGGTTAAACTATTGATAATTGTGGGCGTGGCATGCTGTCAAACTCAACTGTTTTTTGTTATTTCAGTAAAAGGTGTTTTTTATCAGTTTTTTGTCAAAAATAAATGGTCACTACTCGCAAGCTATCATCGATAATGGCCTGCGGTCTTTTTTATAATATTGGTAGGATTATAGTCTTTAGTTGTTGTAAGTGGTTACCGCTCTAGCGTTTAATATTAGAGGTGTTATGAAATATTTATGAAACTACTATATTTTTCTAAAATTTAAACTTTAGTGGAATAGAACTTCTAGGGAACAAAAGGGAACAAGAAACGTATACCACCCGAAGAAAGGCGAAGGTGTCTTCTTTCACCCCATATATACTTTTGCACCCGCCACGACCCGCCGGTAGAACACTTTTTTAATTTTAATGAAATTACTCCAAAAAAAATCAAATTACTCTAATATAAACAGCCCTATAATTACTCGTATACAATGGTGTATTAAATTTTCACTTTTTTGCCTGAAGGTTTATGTTTTTTACTTTAGACTACCTAAAACTAAAATAATTAAATATAATACCTGCGAAAGGGTTTTATGGCTTTGTTTTGATCAGCAAAAAATCAGTAATAAAAATATCACAATAGGTTCTACAGTAAACATATGATCTCTTTCTAATATAACTGTTAGGGTCAGCCAAAGTCATAAACAATTTCACAATAATAATCGCGACATTAAACCATTAAAGATAAAAAGAACCCCATATTGGCGAGATACTAATTGGTTTTACCTGATATTAAGGTCTGGATAACAAGTGCAGTTTTGTTCAATTTAAGTACTACCTGCTCTGAAATTGAAGATCAATGTGTGAATAACATGTATCTAAAAATGTATAAAACTATGGATTCAATAAGGGATTACACAGTACGTACGTATATTTGCAAGTGATAAATCATAACAGACTCAAATAAAAATATTCAGAAAAATATGGAGAGCTTCGGTTATAAAGAACTGGCCGAACAGTATTTTAGAAATAAAAACCAGGAAGATGTTCTTACTTACGTTAAAATAAAATTAAGCTTAAATTCGTGTAGCACCGAAATACAAGAGCAATTATCTAATTTTGTAAAAGTACTAAAAAAAACGCTACAAAGAAGTTAGCTACAGTAAACAAAAGTTTTATATAAAAAGTGAAAAGTGTTTAGAAGTGGTCGCTGCAGAAACAGCAAAGCAAGATAAGGTTGGAAGACCACGCAAATCATTGGACAACTGCAGCGATAAATCTAAGAGGCGGAAACTTAAAGATGTTAACGATGCAATTGGTTGTACAAATATAAAAGAATCTTTCCTACATCAATTACGATCACAGAACCAATTAACAAAAGTGGATATCAATGAAAAAGTTATTAAAGCTAGTCCAGTGAGAACAAAACGAATTCTTAAAAGTATACCAACTCCGAGCGATGCAAAACAGTGCACAAATGAGGAGGCATTAGCCTTATTTCTGGATTTGAAATTAACAAAACAGCAATATATTAAGCTCAGATTGCGTGCGATTGAAATGGCTCAAATATCTATCCAGCAAATCATCACATAACTGCTACTAAAATGGACTGTTTTCCATCAAAGGATACTAACCAAACACACCAATTTCGGCAGAGGTACAACTACAATCTCTACTTGATCACACAGCCGAACGCTTGCTACAATCAATACCAGGAAATGCGTTAAAGAAATATGGAAACACAAAGCTAATTCTTTTTTGCAAGTGGGGATGTGATGGTTCTTCGGGACATAACCAATACAAACAAGTTGTATGTGAAAATATTTCGCACTCGGATATGTTCATGGTATCAATTGTACCATTGCGATTGAAAAAGATTTTGGAAGATTCAGAGCCTTCGACTAGTACAATGCAAACAATGGATATTTGGAAAAATGAGACACCATCTTCTACGAAATACTGCAGGCCAATAAAATTTGAATTCAAAGAAGAAACTCGTGATGCCATTAACAAAGAAATTAGTGATATCAAGGCCCAAATTGCAACACTACCATTAGCCATTACAATTACAGTTAGATGGGCAGCAAATTGAAGTAAGCTACCAATTAGTCCTTACAATGATAAATGGAAATGTAGGTCAGGCTTTGACTAACACGAAGGCTGCATCCAGCTGTATTATATGCCAAGCAGCATAAACCCAATTAAACCAAGTTCCGACAAAATCATTAGATAATACCGATGCATATGAATTTAGATTATCACCACTACATGCAAGAATACGACTTATGGAACATATACTAAAAATCAATTATGATTTATATTTCGGGTCTTCAGGATCCATAAGAAACAATAAAACCAACAAAGAGTTAAGAAGTTCAAAAAAGAAACATGTTCAAGATGAATATCGCAAAATTGGATTGATTATAGATCAGCCAAAACAAGGGTCAGGCAATACAAATGATGGCAATACCGCACGAAGATTCTTTTCAGATCCAGAAACAGCATCTGAAAGAACAGGAGTGGATTTAAACCTTGTTTCCAGTTAATTTTAAAATTTTTTTTGAGTGTAAAAATTTTTTTGAGTGTAAAAAATTTTTTTCAGTGTAAAAAATTTTTTTGAGTGTAACATTAAAAAAATTCCATTATCACAAAAAATAATTATAATTATTATTAAGATCAAAATATAAAATTTTTTAATATGCAAATAAAAAAAATAAACCCATATTTCACTCCAAAAGTTAAAAAAAAATCAAAAGTTCAACTTTGACCTAGAAGTCCTTAAGAAGTACTCAATCAATTTCAATGTAATTAAAACTGAGTCAAGCTGAATTAAATATCTATCCATTAAAAAAAGAATTACTTCAATATTTTGATCGGTTCAAAAGTTACAGAATTTTGGCCAATGAAAAACGTTTTTCAGCCACTGTGCGTCGTCATTTAAAAAATCGTCAGAAAAACGTCAAATCAAATATATGAAATTTTTTTATTTTAATTGTTTTATTACAAAAACTATTAAAATGGTTCAAACTTATTAACTATGCTTTCAACAAATATACACATATACATTAATATATATGTATATAACCTAGACATGAAAACCATTAAAATTAAACATAAAAGTTAAAAAAACTTAAAATGAAATCAGAATTCACTTACGTACATATATATTTATTTTTAAAACAGATAATGTATAAAAAAATAATTAGCATTTTTGTTATAGAAACATTTTATGTATAAATATCAGAATATAACATTTTTAACAAATTTGAACTGATTTCAGTGTCATAGCAGTTTGACTTTTTAAGTTTTAAATAGTCCTTTGTGTATAGGATGGCTTACGAACTTTGGTTTTATTTAAATTCACCTGACTAAATATCCTTTCGACATTTGCCGAAGAATGTGGTGGTAAAATCATATTGCGAATAAAATTTATTAAAATTGGGAAAGCCAGACTTGAATCACATTTTTTCATTACGGATATTTTTTTCCAAAATTCTGTAAAGTTGTTGTTTTCGTTTAGTTGAACACAAAAAAATCATAACATAACAAAAAACCAACTCTAAAAATGCAATGCTAAAAAAATTGCCATATATGTTAAATTTAGAAAAATCGTCATTTCTGGACCTAAAATCGTCACTAGTGTATTTTTAGAGGTGAAAATCGTCAAAATGCAGAGAAATCGTCAATTCTGGCAACAGTGCTTACAGCATATCAGCAAAAAATTGTTTTACTTTGTCTTGCTTATAGTGAGGAAGAATGAGTAAATATAAATGCTCTGCGTTGATTCTCTTTTGTATTTAGCAAATGTATTTGAATTTAAATGTACTTTTGCTAAAGCCTAATCTCTAACTCTTTACTTCTTACTATTGTCACTTACGGCATTTGAGCTTTATTCTACCACTAATCGTACTAATTTAAATAAAGTCTAGAAAATAATGAACAGAATTGTTAGATATATTTTGAAATTAAAAATACGAGATCATTTTATACATTTGTTGACCGATTTCTTGGTTTATAATTTGTAGGCTTATATTGTTGTTTTATAAGATTACCTTCTTAAAGCAACCTGTTATTATACTTCATAGCTTTAACTTTTCTCTGTCAGCGTACTCCCCTTAAGGCTGGGGCACATAGAATCCGTCATCCGTCGACTTTTTCAAATGACAGCTAAGTTAAAATACAGATTTTGTTATGAGCTTGGTTACATACAGTACGTCTCCTTCAACGCAACCTATGAAAGTTGGGCAACTTTTAACTTTTGACGTACGTTGAGTACTTTGACAACTATCAGTTGATTTTTTGGTATGCTTTGTTTTAATTAACTGTTGATTTTTTGGGTCTGACCAAAAATTTTCGACTTTTATCTATTATATCAAGACAGCTTTAGCTTTATAAAGCAAAATTGTAATTAAAATTAACTCCGTAATTTCTTCAAAATCCATAGAAAATTTTTACTCTTTAATAAAAAGAAATGTTGCAAACATGTAAAAAAACAACTGATTTTCTACACGTTAACAAAGTACTCATTGTGCCAACCTCATCCGTCATTGCGTTAACGTCAGTTGAAAAAGTCGAAGGATGACGGATTCTATGTGCCCCAGCCTATAAATACTAATTAATTGAATCTTTAAGACTACATATGAGCATTATTTTGTTGTTTGTTTAAACAACGTAGGGAACTTTTTTGTAAGGCCAAAATTGTTTATTTTTATTATTATTATTTTTTTTTCAATAAAAAGATTCTCCATAAAACGCTTGTAAAAATTTTAAAGCAATCACAAATATATTTTAAACTTGTTTTAAACTGATATTTCTAAAATATCATTTTAATGTTAAATTATCTCTATAAATGCAGCAAATAGGGATTCATGCTGCACATAAAATTAAAGCTTGAAGTCCTGGCTCCTAGTGGGAGTTTATTGTTTCTTTGATGGGAAATATATCTAAATTATGCGATTTAATAAAAATTCAAAATAAAATTCATAAGAAATACAAAATAATTGGGAGATTCAAACGGTGTGCTATTAAGTCATATTGTCATGTCTTAATATTTTACTGCCTGTTTCACGATATCGAACGACATCGTTCGTTCGCATAAATACGTTTGAAACAGCAACAAATTTTAAAATGTTGTTTTTGGTTTTAATGTATTTATGCGAACGAACGATGACGTTCGACATCGTGAAACAGGCAGTTAGTATGGTTAAAAAAATTGTTTTTGTGCTGCAAACAAAAAAGTCATAAAATAATAAGACTTTTTGAGGTATGTTTGTTTTGTCATAAAACAATGGAAAAAATCTAAGCCAAAAGCTAAACGTGTGCGCGCAAATCCAACTAAAAAATGGAATCTGCTGGAAGAAAAGTCGCTAATAGAGATTTTGGAACCCCAAGCTGGATACTTCTGCGGCTAGTAAGCAAACTAGCAACATTTATTAAAAACCATTTCTCAGTTTGTTCTTTCTCGTCTTCATCACCTACAAGGAGATGAATTAAAATTTAAATGGATACATATTTTCATACTTGGTCCACCCGTTAGGATGTGCAACATGTAATTTTCACACAAACTGTGTATCATTTTAGTTTTTTCGCTTGTTTTTGGTATTTTCAAACAACATTTTTATAAATGTTTTAATTTCTTTTCTTTGATGTCAAATATTTATAAATGTTTTATGTTCATATCAGCTGACCGAATTCTGAAATAGCATAGTAAGTTATAACAGGTTGTTCATAGCAGTCATATATTTTCGTACTATTATTTTATGACATATGACTTTATGACTACCGTTTGAATCCCTCAATTATATATAAATGTAATATTAAAGAACCTATATTCAAAACAGATATAAGACTCGATATTAAAATATTCTCTTTACTCGAACAAAAAGAACTTTGTGCATTTTTTATTTATTCATTATTGTTGTTGGCTTAGCTGAGTATATATGCACCTGCATTTCATTGGCGCTAGTCAAATCATGACTGAAAAGCATTCAAACTCGTATACTTATACCAAAGACTACAAATACCATATGAGAATCCAAACAGAACTCAAACTATCACGAGCGCTAATGGTCTAGTTATCCGCACTTTTTTAATATTTTATAAATTAATTTCGTAAAGTATACATTTCATAAAATAAAATAAATAAATAAATATAAGTATAATAGCATTAAAAAGCTTTTGTACAAACACAACAACACAACGAAAAATTATAATCGACTTGCGTCTCAATTTTTTTTTTGTGAATTACAAATAGAAAAATATAATTGAGTTCTGTTTGGATTCTCATATAGTATTTGTATTCTTTAATTAATAAACTTTATTTTTTAAGCTTAAGGTCTTTGTGTGATAATATTAGGATATTTGTAAAATAAACAAATATTCTGAAGATGGTACTCGATGAGTACCGAAATATCGATAAAAATTAAAATTAAAATTAAAAGACCCACGAGTATGTGGAAATATTCTAGCTTAATTCAAAATGTGAAGTTTTTGTTCTGTATATGTATATACAATAAATCCCTATTACGTATATTTTACATACATAGATATATTTTTTACTTACACTTGTTTTAAACCGATTGTCCTTTGGTGGTATTTTTAGTTTCGATTTCCAGCCCATGTCATCTCCAATGTTTGTAACAATTTGGTGTTCTTTACTTTTGCTGTAAAAATGAAAAAAATACTAATTTTATTTCTTTTACTATAGAAATACCAACAAATTTTTATTTTGTTAGAAAATCAGTCTTCAAATGTTTTTAAGCACAATTTAATTTTCAAATTAAAATATTCAAAACGCACCTTTTGATTATCATATTTCCATGTGCAGAATTGATTTTTTCTGTCATCATTTTTACGACTTTAATAAATTAAATACGTCAACTTTTAAAACAGAATCATCAAACAAGAAACCAGAATTTGTATATGATTTATATAACTTTTCTAAATTCTGAAAATAAATAAAATATTAGTTTATCAATTTCTTTCATAATTATTTTGGAGAATATTTTCAAATCTTAATATATACAGATTTTTTTTATGAATTTTTATATAAATATGTGTGTATGTCCCAATTATAGATTGATTGCATAACGACGTTATATCATAGCATAATAATAAATATAGTAAGAAAGTATTACTAAAAAATATCTTAAAATTTGCCTCTAGCAAGTTCGAAATAAATGAAATATTATAAGAGTATAGGGACTTTTAAAGAAGCTCCGAAGATGACAGAAAGCTACAAATTAAGTATTGCGTTTAACACCTTTCTCGGCACCGTCTTAAAATATCGAATATATTAATATTTAAATTATTAATTTTTTTTAATTTCGGGTAAATTTTGTATTAAATAAATTTTGTTAGAATTTTCAAGTTTATACTATGGCACGCCTAGTGTACATAACATAACATTCAAGAGTAGCTGTGAGAGCAGTGATGGAAAAGTTGTTACGATCGTACTTTTTTTGATACTATTTGATTTGAAAAAATACCGTGTTACTCCTCTGTTACATTTGATACTCTCAGTGATACGTCTTAAATTCATCTGTTTTAGTATAGCTATTGTTTGTTTTTTACATAACTATTAGTTAAAATAGATTGTTTAGTTATAATAATGAATTTGTATTTAAACATATATATTTGTCTTCTGTTAATTTTTTTTGAATATGTAAAATTTTATATAGGGTATTTTTTAAGGTATAAAACTTTAAATTGAAATAAATCCTAGGTGAATAACGCTACTGGTATAGATTTGGGCTTATTTGAAGGACAATACTCAATAATTTTGACTTTAACGTGATGGATAAATTTTTTTTTGGAAATGGTCTTAAAATGTAAGAGAAAATTATTTTCGAAATAAACCCAAATCCATTCAATTGGCGCTATTTATCTAGGGGCTATTTCAGTTTAAGGTGATATACCTTAAAAAGTACAAAATAAATTTTAAAAATGTTTTGTTTATAGGTAAAATGAACTTTTTATGTATTGATTTATGGTTTTTGTTAACTTTTTGTTTTCATAAAGATTTTTTTACTGTTTAATAAAAATTAAAAAAAATAAGATTTGTTACCCTTGAGGTTAAAAAAGTACTCTCAGAAAAATTTTTTGATACCGAAATGAAAATCTCATTTCCCATCACTGTGTGAGAGTATATGTATATTACTGGGAGAGACTCAGTAAAAGCAGACTCGTGAAAAGCAAAGATTTTGAAGCAAAAAATCCAATAATATCACGGCCAACTACTTCAGTTAGGTTTGTCATTAGTAAATTTTTGTTTTTTCATAACATATTTTTAACATATTAAAGATTAGATGGTTTTACAAAGAAAGTAATTTCATATTACGATAAGTTATTTACTACTAAAAATCGAATTTGAAAAGTGTACAAAATTGATAGTAATTGCAATATGCTTTTTTCGTATGTAGTTTCAATTAAAAATTGAATAAAATACTGTGCTCATGTAAATTTGACTTTTAAGTTAAACAAGATTTTAATGGATACGTGGAAGCAATGAAAATGTTGTTTCTTAAGAACTATTTATTTAATTGAATACATACATACATATGTACATGTATCAGCCAATTTTAAACGAAGTTATGCTTAAATTACCACATTTTCAATTTTCCTTCACTTTTAGAATGACATCATATGTTTTTATTGTAAACGGAGCATGTATAATATGACATCAGTGGACAAAGACAATCCGAAATATAAAATAGACTTTTATTTAATATTTTCGAAAAAGTCTGATTGATATTAAAAAATTATGGGCCAAGAACAGAAAAAAAATTATGAAAAAACTTCATTTAAGCCAAATTGCGAAATTCGACTATATTTACCTTTAGAGTTTAAGGTTTTGATATGGCGTAGACTCCTTCACATAGACGTATTAATAAAAGATTATATAAAACAGTTGTTTTTTTTTTTTGCCAAAATTTGTTTTTCCAAATATAAAACGGGTGGCATAATTCCGCATCTTGTAAGAAAAAAAAATACTACATAGCACAACAAAATCACATCACGTAAATTTCCGGTAAGTTTACAAGGATTTCTCATAAATTGATATGCATTTAGTTGATCCTTTGCGATACTCTGAAGGATTTACATTTATTTCAACTAGGTATTATTTGTGATCGAGGAAGACAGTAGTTCACTTCAAAACAATCATATCAATGAAACTGAATGGATTCCGTTACAATAACCATGAAAATTTGCACTGGATCAAAACATTACTTGTCGTTTTAGAGGACTGGGTTCATGAAGATCTGTAAGAATCTTCGAGGCAGTATTAATATGGGAAAATTATTTCTTTCGAGTGAATAAATTATGTATAATATACTCATATGGAATGGTGTAGTAAATTATTTCCTTTAGAAATTACTTCGTAAAATAGAATTTTATAAACGAAATTTTCTTTGTATAACTTAAATGTGTTGTTTTATTGCATTTGAATGTAAATTTGCACGATATGGATTGGCATAACTTAATTTTTAAAGCCAATTCAAACTTTTGATGATTAAATAAAATTTATCATACATATGTACATACATATATACGACGTACAATCGTTGAAAATAATCAACCGTTTTGTTTCTCACCTCGATCGCAAGCTTGTGATGGCTCTCTTAGCATTTGGCGGTGTTTTGCAAATGATTACACCGTTATTTTACTCTTTTGTGAAGTATGCCCAAACGCTACGAAAATATTACTTTTGAGCCAAGGATATCCATTTTTTTTAATTGTACGTACATATATATATGTATATTAAAGTTATGTTTCAATTACGTTTGAAATAGCATTTTGCAAGGTTTGGTATATTAGAGAGAATGCTTTTTGAAATTATTGAAAAAATTGTACTCTTGGTTGTTGGTTATTAGTATTGTAAATTATTATGATGATATAAGGAAATGCCTACCGGTAGGCATAATTCTTTTAAAGAATTGACAATTCTTATAAATCCTTAAAAACGGCTTGCTTCCTTTAGGTTTCAGTAAGGATTTAATCCATGATTTGTAGGAAGGTGTTAAATATATAATACGTAAAATTGTAGTGAAAATGTTATCTCTGATGAATATATAAATTTTGACACCTACGTGAATATTGCTGTTAAGTTAGAAGATGAAGGAATCTTGGAAGATGTTGTAACTGGTTATGATTACACTGAAGGCAACAACGGGATATTGGTATTGACAAATGGAGAAGAAAAAATGTTAACGAACAAAATTTTTTTAAACTCGGAAATAAGTACGTATTGGACAAGATATGCGAGATGTGATGAGCAAGTTAAATATAATACAAATTTGTACTTATGTAAGTGTAAACGTATTTTTATGCATTTGCATATTTAATTTGATGAATATTTGTATATGTATTTGTTTTTTTATTTATATACATCTAATGAAGAATCCTTCGTTTTCCGTTCCAGTACACACATAAATTGAAACAATCTTTTATCTATATTTATATTCTTTTATCCTCGTTAAACCGAAATTCCGTTAAATGAAACTCCATTATAATTCTAAAAAAAATGGCTGATACCCTGCACCTTTGAATTATGGTGGTTCAACTTTAATAAATCATTACATTCTTTCAAACAACAATTAAGGTTGATGATTCAAAAAATCTACAGTTATTCAATATTTTTTACCGTTATCTCAATTTACATTTCAAAATGCGCATACTTTTCAGGAGTTGCTTATAAAATCGTTAGTTTTCATTATTTTTTTTTGAGGCCATTTCACACCTATATTCTATATCATTTTCTGATCACTAAATATATTTGCACAAAATCAGTAGATAATAATACACATTTGTACGTACATACATGTGTATATGTGTGTACGTATGCACATGTATGTGCACGTTTAATAATGCATAATTCTTGCATTTAAAAAATATATAATAGGGAAGAACTGAAATTTTAATATCAATTTGTATTGCAATAAAAAATAACTTGAAAAGATGTTTCTTGCTTTTGATTCTGTAAATCAAATAGTAGTGCAAATTTTTGGGCTTCCTTAATATGCAACTTTTTATTTTTTGTTGATTTTGCAATGAACTTCGCGTGCAAGTTTCTTTAATCTCATATTCTAAATTTACCTAAAATTGATTGAAGATAGCGAAAGATCCTTTAATAAAGGGTTAGTTTCAACTGTCTGCAGTTGAATTGATTTTATTCCAATTCATATCTAGTATGTTCATTAAAAATTCTGTTGAGTTTAAAATCTATTTTTATTGATATCGATAGACACGAAAATTTTTGTAAAAATTAACTCAGTTTTAACGACCAGATTTTCTTTTCGCATTTTAACATTTTTAATTATTTTCATTACTTTCACTGTCGGCATAATTTAGAAAAACAATACCATAAACATTCACAATGCACATAAGTATGTATGTACATACATATCAGCAATTAAACTTTATATTGATGAACAATTTTCTTTCACTAATTTCTACTATTATTTTTAGAATCACGAAAAAAATATTTTGAAAATCAATACATACCAAATATTTTTAGATTTTGTTTACTATGCTGTTTTATTATAAAAAGACAATATAAAGACCAACGAATCCGATGTGTTCTCTTCTAAATGACTTAAATAAAAATCAGTTGTGCCAACCATGACTTCTTGCGTACAACTTACATCCAGTGTTGCTTACTTAATTTTTCTTTTATATAGTACTTTTACGACGAAAATGGTTCATATACAATATAAAACTGTTTCTGAAATGTTGCGAAAGGTTATGCATTTGATTGTTACTTAAAATAAAATTTTTCCTAACAATGCCAGTACAATTTCTGGCGGAATATTGAAACAAAATTTTTTATTAATTTAAGAAGATCTGCCACTAGAATAACACGAGTATTTTCATATATATATATATATATATATATATATATATATATATATATATATATATATATATATATATATATATATATATATATATATATATATATATATATATATATATATATATATATATATATATATATATATATATATATATATATATATATATATATATACTTACATATATATAGACGTGTTCTAAGTTTGAGAATATTTTCAATAATAATACATATATTTTAATTGAAAAATATTGACAAAGCCAAATAATAATTATTAGGTAACTTAATTTTGTAAACAAGAATTTTAACAAGTATGAACAGTATTACAACAGAACAACTATTAATAAATATTTTTAATAAAATAATTATTAATATTTATTAATATTAATATTTTTAATAAAAATTACAATTGACAATATAATTAAATTGAAATACAAATTTGTTATTAATTATCAATTAACAATAATATTAAAAATGATACGACAACCTTATGTTAACTTCTCCCCCTCTTAAGAATAAAACGTCCTCGTTTTTAATGTATTGGGAGTTTTAAATAAAACAAAAACAAAAGGAAAAAATATTATCAAAATGAATGGAAAGTTCGGTTTACCTAATATTATCTTTATGAACTTGTTTGCCGTCAATAATTACTCTAGTACCTAAGTCATTTTCTACAAACTTATTTCCCAACCTCCTATTTCGTCGAACAAAAACGGTATCTCCCGCATTAAATCTTCTGTTATCAGTGTCCGCCTTAATTCCAATCTTTGCCTGTGCAGCAATTAACCTTTCCCTTATGCTTCTTAGGCTCACAGGAACGGAACAGAATATATAGTGTTATTGTATCGGTATGTGGAAATAAGTATCAAGTCGGAAGTATCGGTCGCATCATATTGCGATTTAATGCATCTGGCGATCTAAAGCAATGTTGAGTGGAACCTCTCAACCTGACCATTGCTTTCGCTATATAAAGGCGGTACAAAAAATTGTTCGATCCCAAAGAAATCCCTAGGCATATTTTTAATTGTATTTGATTGAAAAGACTTTTCATTATCAGAAACAATAAGCTTAGTATTTTTAAAACTATTAAGCATTTGTAAAAAAAACATTTTTAACATCAATTATAGTGCTTGAAGCTATTGGAAGGGCAATCGCATATTTGGAAAATTTGTCGAGACAAGTAAGGAAATGAACTCCATTAGTTGAAAATATGTCTACGTGAAGTATCTGGCCAGGGAAATCTGGTACTGGCGATACTCCGATCGTTGGCTTTGCTGGTTTTCTATTGTACTTGTGTTTTCCAAACATATTCTGCAGTTTCCTATGATTGAATGAAGTATTTTCTTTATTTTAGGGAAAAAGTATTCCGACGTTAATTGCTTGTAATTTTCATTTAAGGACCTATGGGCTCTGTTATGTTCTAAATGTAATGTCTCCAGTTGATCATTTTTGTTTGTCAAATCTATTACGATCTTCTCTGTGTGAATAAATTTAATTGATTGAAAGTGATCAAGAACTTCGTTTTGAATTTCTGCCAACGTGCTCAAATCACAATGTATTGCGTTTACTGCTCTAGGGCTTATACTATTTAGCAGAGTTACCAAAAGTGGCTGAATAATGGTATATTTTATAATATGTGTTTTATATTGTTGGAATAAAATTTTTGTTGTTTTGCTATCATCTGAAGATTTAGAAATGATTAATTGATTGGTAAATTGATTCATATGATATTTCACTATGAACTGTTTCCGAATCCGTTTCACTAAAATTTTTCATATACTGGCGAGACAAAGCGTCCGCCACAACATTTTCTTTACCAGGTTTGTAATGAAATTTTGGAGTAAAATCAGCTATAAATACCTGCCATCGTTTTATTTTCGCATTTGGGTTCTTATCAGAAGTTGCAAATGTTAAAGGCTGATGATCTGTAAATATTTCAATGTTCTTGACACCATATAGAAAATGCCGTAATTTTTGCAAAGATCAAACAAGAGATAACAACTCACGTTCGTTTGTTGCATAATTTTGTTCAATCGAAGAGAGTGTACGTGAAATTATTGTTATTGGCTTACCGTTTTGTGAGAGCACTGCTCCAATAGCGTTCGAGCTAGCATCAGTCGTCAATTCAAATGGCTTATTAAAATCCGGATGTAGAAGCAATACATCCTCGGAAGCTAATATTCGCTTTATTTTTTCGAACGCAATGAGTGCTTCTTGGGACAAATTTATTTTAATACTTTAAGAAGTTTTCGCGTTAACATTTCCATTTTCTCCACGAAGGTATTTAGTGAGCGGTTTCACTATATGGGCATATTTTTTTATAAATCTTCTGTAATATCCAGCTAGATCAAGGAAGGATCTCAAAGCCCTTAGAGTCTTCGGCATTTGAAAATTCAGGATATCGCGAACTTTATCGGGCGACGTTTTGATGCCTTTTCTCGAAACGACAAACCCGAGAAACTCTACTTCGTTTCTAAAAAATTTTGATTTTTCCGTTGATATTCGCATTCCATCATTTGATAATTTTTTCAATATTTCGTCAACTTGAATGATATTACTTTTTGCATTCTTCGAAAAAATTATTACATCATCCATGAAAACAAAACACGTTTTCCCAATTACGTCCCGCAAAATGTCATCTATAGTCCGTTGGAAGATACTAGGAGCATTTCTGAGCCCAAAAGGCAGCCGATAAAACTCATATTTTCCGTTACTGACACTGAAGGCTGTCTTATATCTATCTTTTTCTGCCAAAGTAATTTGGTGAAAACCGGATTTTAAATCAAGTGTTGTAAAAAAGTTTGAATTGCCGAGATTTGACAAAATAACTGATATATCCGACATGGGATATTTGTCTGGAATAGTAAAATCATTTATTTTCCTGAAATCTATAACCATTCGTAATTTTTGCCTTCCGTCTTTATCCACGCCTTTTTTTGTTAACAACGTGGATTGGCGAATTGTAGGGCGATGAAGATTTCCTTATTATGCCATCTTTTAAAAGGCTTTCTATTTCAATTTGGAACGATTTTCCGTCATCCCACGTCAAATTTGGTTTATGAACAGACCGGTTTCGGCTTTGTGCCATCTTCAGTGTTCTCGAATACTAAATCTTTCTATTTCCTCATTTATGAATTCTGTTGCCGAAATAGGATACGGATAACTTCGAGAATAAATTGGTTCTTTCCTAGATAAATTTATGGTAGCTTCGACTTGAGTATTAGCTGGCAATGCCCTATTTGGATCAGCGAAAGCAATTGCGTTTCTCCGAATAAGTTTTTTTTGCCTAAATTGGTAGAATCACACTCGTCTTCAATCTCAATTGAATTTACATGTTTATACAAAAAAAAAAAAAAAAAAAAAAAATGGTTAATTTGCTCTTTCACTGTTTTATGAAAAAGTATGCCAGACTTCAATCAATCAAAGCCCAAAAAGTCATAGCCAATAATTCCATCGAAAAAATTAAGGCATGGCGATAAAAAAAGTTGTTTTGTGAATTTCACCTTTTTCTTTAATAAGCGTTGATCCGTTTATGGATTTTATTCGAAATGGTTGAGTGACTGATTTAATTCTCTTAATAAAACTTAAGTTGCGAATATAATTTTTAGATGTGCCTGTGTCAACTAAAAGTTAAAGCTCTTGACCATTAGTGGTTTTCTTAACGATATATGGCAAGAGCGACCTCACACTAAAAAATTCAAGTTGTCAATTGCGTCTCCCTCGGAACCATTATAAGAAAAATCTTCAGTTTCATACGCATAATCTTTTTCATTATTTTCGACGTAATTAATTCTTTGCAACTTCTGAACTGGAGACTGGCCGGAGTTGTTGCTAGCATATTGACGTTTAAAAGTAGGAAGTATTTTTATCTATTTCCATTGGTACGGGCGATTGATATAAGTAAGTTTTGTTTTTCGAATGCTATTCGCTGAGACGTATCTTCTTTGGCTGAATTACAATTTGGGTAAAGTGTTTGCTGCATATTTCTGCAGCTAGCAAATGCGTTTGCAAATCTGTATCGTTCGTGATTTTGTTCCAGCTCCTGTGCTGTCGCTAGAGCTGTCGGCAAATCTGTTGAGTTTGCCGAAAAGCAGATATCGCTTAATGGTTTACGAAGACCTGAAATAACTACGCGTAGCGCGTTAGCTTTTGCCCTTTCATTCAAAGCTTTAATATCTTCTTCTTTACCGGTATTAGCCATAAGAATTTTGTTTATAATCAGAGTAAGATGCTTTTTAACTCTATTACACTGATATATAGTATATTGGCTTGATTGGTTGATTTATTTATTGATTTACTTCCTGTACAACAAGAGTTGATCTTATATTAATAGTACAGGAACGGAATGCGTTATACATAAAAGCGTTTGCAATAATTAAAAAGGTACTAAGAAATATACTTATATGTATAGTACATAGAAAATTGCACATAATGTAAAAGAATTAACTACAAAATTTTTTTTTAAAGAGTTCACTGCAAATTTTTTGAAATTATTAGTATTGCTGTTTAGTTGCTGACATAGTGGAAGATTATTCCAAAGTCTAGCAGAATGTATGTACATAAAATTGCCATTCAGAGACTAGGCATTGATGTCGAGGTATAATAATGTTTCGGTTTCGTGGCGATTGGAAAAAACGTATATTTTCAAATATGTATTTGGGAGTTTGAGTATGTATTATTTTATGCAAAAAAATCAGAGTGCGGATTTTTAATAGATTATCGAAACTGACTCCATAAAGTTTTTTAGGTACGGAGGAAACATGATCGGAACTTCTCAATCCGTACACATACCGTACAATATTGTTAAATAAAAAATTAATTTATTTCGACTAACAGAATCACAGTTAGAAAATAATTCACACCCATACAATAAGGAAGAAACCAAGTAAGTCTTCGCAAGTAGGATTCTAATTCTGTAGGGTGTGAGTATTGTGTATACCAAAGCGCTCGTAATTTAAAATACAATTGGCCAACCAGTGAGTTTACATGATCTGTCCAAGTCAAATGATTATTAAAAAATTATGCCTAGATTTTTCGCTCTATTAACGATTTCAATTTTCTCCCCATTTAAAACGATATCCCCAGATATAAAAGGAGTCATACTTTTTTTTTGCAGATTACAATACATTTTGATTTTTTAGGGTTCAAACAGAGTCCATTTGCACTAGCCCAGAGATAAATTTGTTTTAATTCATTATTTAACTGTGAGACACATGTGGCAATGTTTTCAGCTGCGGTATTTAAAGTAAGCTGTATGTCATCTGCATAAAGATGGATGTGACACTTTGAAATCATTCTTGGCAAGTCATTTGCATATATTGAAAATAGAAGCGGGCCTAATATGGAGCCCTGAGGCACTCCCCTTTTAAGGGTCAGTTTATCAGACCAAACATTGTTTATAAAAACCGATTGTGTTCTATTTGAAAGGTATGATGAAATAAGGTTAATTGATGTACCCGAGAATCTGAAAAAAATATTTTAATTTGTTAATTAATGTGGCATGGTCTACCGTGTCAAATGCTTTGGAGTGGTCAAGAAGTACTAAGAAATTTATGTTCCCATTCTCCAATCCCTGCCGTATGTGTTCACTTACTTCCACAAGAGCCGTAACGCAGCTATGATTCTCGCGGAAACCAGATTGTTTGCTGTAAAGCATGTTGTTAATATTTATATGTGAAATCATTTGCTTACACAATATTTTTTCCAATATTTTCGAAAGAAAACACAATATGGCTATTGGTCTATATTCACCATTACCTTTGGGTAATGGAACGATTTTTGCATGTTTCCAATTCGAAGGAAACGTAGAAGACATAATAATATTGTTTATTGTCAACTTGCCTTGTCGCAAAACACTTAGCTAACCGAGCTAATATAGCTTCAAAATTGAAAACTGTGTTAAACGAACTAAAAGTGCAATTAGCTTCCCCAACTATCTTGTTCCTTAAAATACCCATTGCAACATAATAAGTTTCTGACCCTTTCGTATAATAATTTATGGCAAATTTTGCAGATTCTTTCCATGCCGGATATTCCTCTGAATTCTCACTAAACTGAGGAAGCGATTTAGTCAGATCCAAATTTGTGTTTCCTGGAACAGCATCAGGCTTAATTGCGACAGGGACTAAAGGTTCTACCTGAATTGGCTTTAATTGTTCGATGGCCCTAGTTAAGTCATTAATCTGATCTAAAATTTCTTTTTTACTAACCTCTATCGTAGATTCAACAATACTCATTACTTCATTTCTATTCATTATGATTATTTTCCTTTCCTTTTATATTTAACAAAACTCTTTACAAA
Organism: Germaria angustata; assembly: GCA_963681545.1. NCBI lineage: Eukaryota > Metazoa > Arthropoda > Insecta > Diptera > Tachinidae > Germaria > Germaria angustata. The sequence goes on along the minus strand of OY812999.1, from coordinate 54,228,643 downwards.
AAATAAAAATTTGGTGTGTAAAATTTTATATGTGTGTAAGTAAAAGACAGATTAAAAAAATATATAGATATAACTTAGGTTAGGTTAGGTTAGGTTGATTGGAGGGGTGAGATAGCCCATGTCATACGACATACACTTAAGCCAGTGAAGGCTTGTTGTGCGCTACCTTGGGTTTAACCATAACATATTGACCCAAAGGTCTAGAGAAAGTCCGTGTCACTCACAAAGTTCCTTAATTTCCTCCAGCATATTCCCCGTAATCGGGTTATGTACGGTGAGGTGTCACCCCCAAGATATCGGGACCTTATTTGTGAGAAGGCGGGGCACTGGTACAAATAGTGTTCCAATGTTTCGCTTTCCTCATGCTCTACATTCATCTACTCCCGCTATTCCCATGCGTTTAAGATGTGCCCGTAGTTGAGAGTGCCCTGTGACAACTCCCATTATTCTACTTAGTTCGGGCTTACTAAGTCTTAGCAGCTCCCTCGTTCTTCTCTCGTCTGGATCTCCCCGTAGAATTTTTGTATCGATTTCCATGGTTCCATTATTCCAGAGAGTTAAATGGGCTCTATGTACCCAAGTTTTTAGCTCGGATTTAACTGCATCGAAAGGTTTCGCGCATTCCAAGCTTATATTACCTAACTCTGTTGCCCTAGAATCAAGTGAGTTTGCCCTATCATTTCCAGTTATCCCCGCGTATCCTGGCACCCATATGATGCGCAGTTCACCATGTGTCGAGTAACTGTTAATAGCGTTTTTGCAATCCCGAACAGTACGTGATTTAGTGCATTCCGCTGAGATTGCTCTGATGGCCATCTGACTATCTGTGAATATATTTACAAGTCCTGACCTTCCCATTACGTTGAGTTCCCTGATACACTCCGTTATCGCCCGAACTTCCGCCTGCAAAACTATGCAATAGTCCGGCAGGCGGAAAAACAGTTCTGTGGTGTTTTCTATATAAACACCAAGTCCCGTTTTCCCTCTCGACCCTAATCCATCCGTGTAACAATGAAGCCCATGGGGATCTGGTTCCAAGGGTCGGTCAACCAGGAATGGATGTCGGGGATCAATGTTCCGCAGTTGGCCTCTAGTTTAGTCTCTGGTATGAGGTCATTTTCGATATTTTCCGGTATGGACTTTCCTATGGCCCTAAAGATTCGTTGATCACCCATCACCTTTAGTCGTTTTGCTGTAAGAGCCGCTTCGTATTTTATACGAATTTCGATTGGCTGGATGGATAATATTGTTTCCATTGCCCCTGTTGATGTCGTTCCGAAGGCCCACTAATACCAAGATAGCAGGTTCTCTGAACTTTCTGTATTGTTTTGATGTTGCATTTATATTCCATCGATTTCCACCACAATAGAAGCGTAGGTCATATCGGCCTGATAACGCTACTATAAAGCCAGTGTGTCATCTCTGGATTCAGCCCCCATTTTGTGCCTATGGCCCGTTTACAGATTGACCAACATATATGAGCCTTTTTGACTCTTTCGTTTAGGTGGTCTTTCCATTTTAATTTCCGATCGAGAATGACTCCTAGATACTTCACCCTGTCGGAAATATTTATTGTTCTTTCAAGAAAGCGCGGCTCATCATATGGAGCTATCCTCGTCTTTCTTGTAAATTTCAGTTTTTCCGGGTTAACGTCCAACCCTCTTGGTTGAGCCCAGTTTTGTGGTCCATAGAAGGGGTGATAAAATCCCCCCTTATGGAGTCCCACATTGCACCCTTTTTCTTATACTGACATTGTGCGCCTCACAATTAATCCATCTGTTCCTTAGCATATTGCCAATCCAGTCGCGTATCGCCCGGTTGACCTTAAACTGGTCCAGAGAATGGATAAGTGTGTCGGTATGCACGTTGTTGAAAGCCCCCTCAATGTCAATGCAAACCGCGAGTGCGTACATCTTTTCATTAAGTGACTTTTCTATAAAGTACACCACATTATGCAATGCAGTGTCCACTGATCTACCTTTGACGTATGCGTGTTGCCTGAACCTCACATATGGCCTGCGATCCTGCCTTTAACCATGTCGTCGATTATCCTCTCCATGGTTTTCAGCAAAAAGGAAGTTAGGCTTATTGGCCTATAAGCCTTTGGTGAAGAATAATTTGGCTTGTCAGGTTTGGGGATAAACACTACCCTCGCTTCCTGCCAGCCTACTGGAATATATGCGTGTGTTAGGCATGCATTATAAATTCCTGCAAGATGTGTCGAAACTAAATTCACCCCCTTCTGCAGGAGCACCGGAAAGATACCATCCGGACACGCAGCCTTAAACGGAGAAAAGCTTTTTATTGCTATATAACTTAATATACCAATAAAATATAAAATTAATAAGAATACTTAGCTAAATTCTTTAACATAAAGACTTCTATTTGGCATTTGGGTTGCACTGATTTATTCATAGCTGCAGTTGTTTATTCTGCCTTGAAGAATAAGTCATCTGGGTACCAAGATAATCCAATTATTTTCTTCTATTCTTGAACTCTTCAAATGCTGTTGAATTTCTTACATCAATATCTTGATAATGGCTTTAATATTACATCTGTCGTCTTCTTAACTCATAAATTATTTATTGAGTGTTCAATAGATTTCCTCTTTTTTTTTGCTTAAAATTTTTTGTTTTATTTTGTATGGGTTTTTAGTAGTTACGAGATTTGGCTTAAATACTTTTCATTTTTACCACACAAGAAATATTTCTTATTCGCGTATATTATTCACCCTTAAATTTCAAAATTCTTGATACATTTGCAATCGATATTTTCGGCGATATTTTTTCAATAATAACGATTGTAAATAATTTCTGTTTTTTGATTTTTTATTAATAAAAAAGATAAAGAAAATTTACGTTGGGCGCCAGTTATTTAAGACACGAATTTATGATCGCATATACGATCTTTAATAAAAGACGTGTTCTAAGTTTGAGGATATTTTCAATAACGAATATATTTTAATTGAAAAATATTGATAAAGCCAAATAATAATTATTAGGTAACTTAATTTTGTAAACAAGAATTTTAACAAGTATGAACAGTATTACAACAGAACGGCAAAGTATGTAATCATTAAAATAAACAACTATTAATAAATATTTTTAATAATTAAAAATTACAAATGACAATGTAATTAAATTGAAATACCCGTGTCGGGTATGTTCCAGATTTCGACTCGGATTGAAAACGAAAAATTTTTTGAATCCCCATAATTTATAAAATGGTGTTCTGAATTCAGCATGTTTTTCCACATTCGAAGTTTATGTTCGAAAAAAAATCTAAATGTCAACGGCTACAGCTACGCAAAAATCGACGGCGGTCGCCGAAAAAGTTGCAAAAAAATTAACAAATTACAAAAGTAAAACGATTTACAGAGTATGAAACAAAGATATTCAAATTCTTCAATTAATTTTCTACGCGAATAAAAACAAAATTAATACATATTCTTAAAGAAACATAGAATGAAAATAAAATTATTCAATACAACTTTCGAACATGAAACATGCTCTTGTTAGTTTAAGTCAACAAATACAAAGACCTTACAAGCTGGCTTTGATTTTACAATTTTTTAAAAGAGATTATTAATTTTATTCTCTTTTCTTCTTCTAGTTGCGTTATTTACCAGCGCGGCTGTTTGCCGGCTATAGGCATATCGACTACGTTGTCTTGGCACCATATGTTGTTAAAACAAAGTATTGCCTGATAATTACATTGCGAATTTACAACTAAATGTAATCGTATTATTATAATTATTGTTTAAATAGATTTATATATATGAAAGTAGTTTTAATTTCCTTAAAAAAATTCATTTTTCTTTATCAATAAGATCTAAATGCATTGAGATTTAGTTCAAAAAAGATTGACATATCAAACTTTATTATGTAGGGAAACTTTGTGTTTTCGAACATACATAAACAAAATTGTTGTATTTTTTCATGTTTTTTTACACAAGTGAGATCTGCCAAAACCAAATTGAAATTTTTGGCAAAGTTTAAAAAAAATTTGTTTGCATTAATATTTCTGTGAAAAATTAAATTTTTTTGATGAAGTTCAATAAAAAACACTTCAAACTAAAAACCAAAATTTTATTTTTCTTAATAATGTTAACATTTATAAGAATAAAGAACGATTCGTTTTACTTTCACCCACCCCTTACTACTCTAATTGAAAACGAATAAAAACATGGGGATGTGAATTGCAGAACACCAAAAATGCTAAAGTAATCCACTTTCGAGTGAATTCGGATTCTAGAACATACCCGATTGTAAACATTGTAAACGAATTAAAAAAAAAAAACAACCATCAGCAACTACTGCTGGTGAAGAAGCGTTATGCAAGCAAACTTAAATCAACGAATAATATGCCCGTTATATTGAAACCAAAAAACAAAATAGTGATGTGACCGAGAAAGAAGTAAAAGAGAAAATTAAACCTTCAAATCTGAATATGCAAGTAAAGAAAATTATTAAGAGCAATGAAGGAGTTGTGGCGATTAGTTGTCAAAATGAAATAGATCGAAGTATCCTAACAAATGAAATTAAAGAAAAAATGGGAAATGATTACGAGGTTCGAGTTCCAAAAATGAGAAATCCAAAATTATTGATTACAGGAATGAGTGAAGAATTAGATAAAGATACTATTGTTAAAGGTATAAGGAAACAAAATAATGTCCAATGTGAATACATAGAGTGCGTTAAAGTTTATAAGTCGTTCAAAAACCCAAACATATTTAATGCTATAATTAAACTAATGGTGATGGATTTAGCCAGATTATGAATAATAGGCAAAATACAAAATTTGATGACAAAATTTTGTAAAATGAATGAACACATCGTATAAAGACCATTTTACTGATCATAATTCAAAAACGTTTTTCTTAATTGGATAAGAATTATAGCTGGTGGAGCTGCTTAAAGTCGACAGTTTTTTAGAAAGTCCAAAAAAAATGATTTTGAGAAAAAAAAAACACATTTTAGAATTGAAGTGTCAGAAGTGATCACTACTTTTTTGGTATTGGTTTAAAGGTATATTTATTGTTTATTAAAAAAAGTAAGAAAATGTCCACCAGATACCCTACTTTTTCGGCAGTTGCCGTTTTTCAGACACTTATATTTAGGTAGTTTTTACAAATAAAATAGAAAATATCTAAAAATGGGCAAAAATGGTCACGCCCATATTTTTTTTAGCATATTTAATACACAGTACTTTAAATAATTTAGCTAAATTGGTCCACAAAAAATGACAGGTTTTCTTGAAATTGGAAAAAAGATGTTACAATCTTATAGCCAGCGTTGCCACATCCAAGATATTTTTGCAACCAAAATTAAAAAAAAAATGCCAAATAAGGAAAAAGCTACCAAAATTTTAATATTTTTTATATTTTATGTTATCTTACAGCACAAAAATGTAAATATATGTGGAACTGAATGATATATTTTTGTTAATGTATGCATATGTGCCTATTTAAAAATATGTACCTAGCCTTATTTCATTGAAATATATATAATCGTATAGAAAGATCAAATCTTAGTTTTCTTTTTTTACAAAAATAAGAGAAAAATTACTTGTACTTTATGTTATAAAATGTATTTTATTACTAAAAGATAAAAAATTATTTTATATATGTAACAAAGATGCGTTCCAAATATGAAAAGAAATAATTCTCTCTATACAATTATTTTCACTGCATCACTTGTTACTAATATTTATTGCTTTTCGTTAATACGAAATGTTCGCAGTGACTTTGTCCTACATTTTTCTTTAATTCTCTTTTAAGTTGATAGCCTTTCTACACCATTCCTCAATAAATTCTTAAAAAGTCACCACAAAAAAGTCATAGTATGAATCCCATATAAATGATAAACAATATTTTGCTGTGTCAATCAGGTAGGCATAATTATTACAATTTGTTTATTTATTTAAATTTAAGAACACATTATGAAAATAGGCAGGTAGTTTTGAAACTTGGTTTTTATACTAAGTAAAATAAACTCCAGTTGTATATAATCCAGTTAATTGAGGCCTAGATTTATGTTTCGCAAATCAGGTAGTTTGAACCTTTTTATTTTTGGGTATAAATTAATCTGCAATTGTGTAATGCAATCAGTTAAGGTTTTACTTTGCAAAAGTAGTGATCAGTACCAGAACTCATAATGTCATTTCAAAATTCGGAATTGTTCGAGTTATTTAGAAAATCACATAATGAAAATGTATTTAATTTGGCTATTGTGGAAAAATTGCACGATTTACCAGGATACCACGAAAAGGAAGTTAAAAACAAAATTCACTTCGTTTTCTTGGATATTCGTAGAAAATGGCTTGCCTCAAACCGTACCACAAAAACCTTTATGGAAAAGTACTCAGGCTGGCTAAATGGAGTAACAACTTTTGAAAACATCGAAGAACCACATACATCTTTGGACAGCAGAAAAGGATGACGTGCTAAAACTATAAACGAGTGTTCGAAGTACACAAAAAAACGTAAACTTCAAAATGCTACAAAAGATATATCTACATCGAATCTCTCAGAAGCATTATGTCTTAAGTACGTAAAAGATAAAGATAAATCAAGGTCTGATATTACAAAAGCTGTGGAGCTTGCTAGCCCAGATCGACTGCGAAGGATTAAAGAAAGTATTACAACTCCTCCGAATGCATTACCCACAAAGTATAGCATAGAAGAAACCTTAGCGTTATTTATGGACTTGGGATTGTCAAAGGAGAAATATAATATTTTACGAAGCTCTTTAAAGAATCATAATGTGAATGTTCTTCCTGGATATAAAAAGGTTACCTCTGCCCAAAAAGAAGCAGTACCATGTAATATAAAAGTTACTGAAGTATCAGCAGAAGTTGAACTGCAAGACTTAATGGATCATACATCTAAACGCTTAGTTCAAAGTTTTCCTGAAAAAGGAAGAGCATTATTTCCAGATAGGCTTACATTGATAAACAAGTGGGGATGTGATGGGTCATGTGGTCATTTAAATGTCATTTAAAGCACAAAAACTTGTGTTTTAAATGTTTGAGAAATTTTAAAAATATCATTACTTCAAAATATATGATTTTTGCGACAAGAAAAATCAAAGGTGTCATCGTGTCCAATGCCTATCAAAAATTATGATGTTTTCAACAAAAAACCACTGTGCATAGTGCCTCCACAAAGCTATGGCCAATAATGATACTCATTTTTATTAAAATATCTTTCTTACCTTAAAAGTTATGATGTTTGTAATAAAAGCAGTCGAAAACAGACACTGTGCACAGAGGCGCGCTTAACCTATGATCGTGCAAATCATGTATGTTAAAGCTAAAGGAGTTTCCTTTCAAATGCTTTTTAAAATTTTTAAATATCTTTATCAGTTCAAAAGTTATGATTTTAGCAACGAAAAAAGCCAAAAGGCCCCACTCTAAGGCGTATTAACATAGAGTGGGATAGATGTTGAGTTTATCAGAGTTGTAGCTTATTAAGATGTTTTAAATGCTGGGGATTCACCACCCATCTAGACATTGCAAAAATGAAGAGCAAATTTGCGCAAAATGTAGTGAAGTTGTCGACACTTATAAAGACTGCCAAAATGACATAGTCAAGTGTATAAACTGTGAAAAAGCAAAAGAAAGATTGAAGTTAACGGATGTCCCATATTTATAAGAAAAAATAAAATTGAATCCGAAAAGGTTGCATATTAGCAACAAAAAAATTTTAAAGGTATATGCCTCAATATTGGAGGTCTAATAAAAAATATCAAAGAATTAGAAGTTCTATGTTATGAACATCAATTTAATTTTATATGTATCACGGAAACACATCTGATAGAGAATATTGACAATAGTGAAATCTCTTTGAAAAACTTTAATATATTTCGTTGTAATAGTACATCTAAGCACACAGGAGGAGTATGCATTTATGTTAATGAGAAATGGAACGTTAAAACAATTGACTGCAAATCGATTGAAAGAGAAATTTGGTGGCTTAAAATTTAAATAAAATATGAGAATGTTTTACTATATTTAGCAGGGGTCTACAGATCACCTAATAGACAGAACTCGCTTGAGCAACATTTTATTGATTTCTTTGAGGAAATGGAAGCTATTGCCGAAAATAAAAATTATTTGATTACTGGAGACCTCAAAATTGATTGGCTGGGAACTAGTTTATATAAGAAGAAATTAGAAGAAATAATACGAGACAATTACTTTACTCAAATGGTAACATATCCTACACGTATATCGTACAACACATCGTCATTAATTGATTATGTCGTTTCTAATATGGAAAAACTTGTAGTAAATATAAACGGAAAAATGAAGATCAGTGATCATGAAACGTTAGAAATTAATATACCTAGAAGAGATCCTACAAAAAAAGTGCCAACAAAGATAATTAAAACGTTACATTACAATAACACGACTTTGAAAACTCTATAATGATTGGGGAGATCAATAACTTAACGCCAAACATTCCAATTAATGATTTTACAAACGTACTAATGAATGAAATAAGCAACACGTTAATTTCAATGGTAGTCGAAAAAAGATTGAGGAATAATAACAAAATAAATAACAAAATTGTAACTGATGAGTTGCAAATAGCAGAAGAACTAAACTCATTTGTTATACAAAGTGTAAAAGAAATCGCAGCAAGTATTCCTTATATCAAATACGAAAATAATATCCAAATCAATCAACAGATGCATTTTGAATTTGATGTAATTAATATATCAGAGCTTAAAACTATTATGAAAACTATTAACAACAATAAGGATCAACATTTTCTCACAATCCGCACACTACTTGTTAACTTTGATTTAATAGGACAGTCATTGCATCATTTAGTAATTAAATCGCTTCAAACAGGTACTTTTCCAGATATCCTTAAAGAAGCTCACATCGTTCCAATCAAAAAGATTCCAAATACAAAAGCACCTAACGAAATACGACCTGTTAACATGTTACCTGTGCTAAGCAAACTAAAAAGTAGTCTATAATCAATGAAGTAAATACTTTGAGATCAACAACTTGTTATATGAAACGCAATCCGGCTTTAGAAAAAAACATAACTTTGAATCTCTACTAAACTTTGTAATATTGGAATGGAAAACAGAAGCAGGAAAAAAATGTATATCAGCAGTATTTCTAGACCTAAAAAAATATTTTGAAATTGTCGACAGAGACATTTTATTAGAAAAATTACAGAAATATGGCTTAAGAGGAAAATAAATTCTTTGGTTCAAAAGTTGCTTGAGCAATCGAACTCAAAGAACAAAATGTGGAAATTATGTTTCGTCTCCAATGACAATTAATACAGGAGTCCCACAAGGAGCAGTGTTGGGAACTCTCCTGTTTCAATTTATATGAACGACCTGCAAAACGTAGTTAGAAATTGCAAGGTATGTATGCTGATGATACATTGATATAAAACTGTGGGAAAAATCCTGAGGAATTTGTACGAAACTTGAAGGAAGACTTACGGCCTGTTTGCCGATGTCGAAAGAAAACTCATGCGAAAGAAAGCTAGTCACTCACATTCGAATCAATTTGAGTTTGTCTATGTCACTCACTTTCGTTCGCAGCTACTTACGTCAGTCAATTTTTGTATCTTACGTGTTAATAAATTAAAGTAGTGCCAACTTATAAGTATAATTGTTTTACAGCAATTTCCTCTAAAAATACAAAAAATACTACTAAATTGTTTGAAGTCAAATGCAACTCCTTTTGAAATTAATCAGCTGTCGAAATAAAGAAAATGTAACCAAAACAAACTAAAAGTTAACAAAATAAAAAAATATAATTACAACCACCTGTTTCCTGCATACTTTTTTGTTGTCTTTTTGGTTCTAGATTTCAAATCAGATTTCAAATCTGCAAACAATATGTGTCATTTTTGCAAGTAGCAAACACAAAATAAGTACCTATGTATGTATGTATGTACATATATGTATATGTATATGTAGGCAATAACCCACCCCAAATGTACATACATATGTATGAATGTATGTATGTACTCACAACTAAAAAAGCTATTTGTTATTAAAAATTTTTTTCATAAAATATTTGTTTATTTATATATTTTTTCAAAAAATTATTGTCATTCGAACACAAAATAACTGGTGCCTGATTTTGAAATTTGTGTTCGCAAAGTTGACAACAACTTCGAAATAGACAAACCCATTTTTGTATGAAAACACTTACGTTTTCATTCGAGTTGTCGTTCGAGTCATCGTTCGCATAGAACCAATTTAGGTAAACCCAAATCAGTTTTCTTTCGCTTAGATTGCGAAAGAAAGTTTTCTTTCGACATCGGCAAACAGGCCCTAAGTTTCCAGGGCCTAGATATATGTAGATGTTTGGAAATATTGGCTTTCCGCTTCAAAAGGTTTCAAAAATAACTTTTCAAGTGAATATAATATTATGGGAATAAAATTGTGAATTTTCCGGGGGAAATAAAAAAATGGCTACTTACGTCAATGAGCAATACTTACTTTTTTCCATTTACACATTAAGAACCAGTGCATAAAATAAATTTACGGCCTGTTTGCCGATGTCGAAAGAAAACTCATGCGAAAGAAAGCTAGTCACTCACATTCGAATCAATTTGAGTTTGTCTATGTCACTCACTTTCGTTCGCAGCTACTTACGTCAGTCAATTTTTGTATCTTAAGGTGAATACACCGGTTCGTTCTGAACGTTCAGAACGATTTTTTTTATATGTAATTTGACGTCTCTATTTTTGAGAGAGTGAGAGAAAGAGAGTAAATTTAATGCGGAACAATTTTTGCTTGAATTGGTTTAATTTTAATTATCGTCCCGAACGAATTGAACTGTGCTGCCAGATATATAAATTTTTTATGCAAAATTGAAATGAGCTGCCACATCATATTATATGTACATATGTATGTATTATAATATACAAGTTTAATTGTAAATTTTTTATATTTATTTAACTCAATAGCTATTAGAGCATGCACTCGACTTAAATTCATTTATATATTTTTTATTTTATAAAAATTTGCTTAATTTAGAACACAGCAAATTGCAATCATCTGCTACTGTGCTGCCTGCTTGTAAAAGTAACACACAGCATTTACAGAGTTGTTGCATATGGTAGCTTTGTTTCTACAGAATATTTGTTCGACGCGGGTGAATCTTCTGTGAGCAAACTCTCAGTAAACTAAAATTATCTCTCAACGAAAATTTCGTGCAGTACGAACCGGTGAATTCAGCTTTACGTGTTAATAAAGCAAAGTAGTGCCAACTTATAAGTATAATTGTTTTACAGCAATTTCCTCTAAAAATACAAAAAATACTACTAAATTGTTTGAAGTCAAATGCAACTCCTTTTGAAATTAATCAGCAGTCGAAATAAAGAAAATGTAACCAAAACAAACTAAAAGTTTACAAAATAAAAAAATATAATTACAACCACCTGTTTCTTGCATACTTTTTTGTTGTCTTTTTGGTTCTAGATTTCAAATCAGATTTCAAATCTGCAAACAATATGTGTCATTCTTGCAAGTAGCAAATACAAAATAAGTACCTATGTATGTATGTATGTACATATATGTATATGTATATGTAGGCAATAACCCACCCCAAATGTACATACATACTTATGTATGAATGTATGTATGTACTCACAACTAAAAAAGCTATTTGTTATTAAAAAATTTTTTCATAAAATATTTGTTTATTTATATATTTTTTCAAAAAAATATTGTCATTCGAACACAAAATAACTGGTGCCTGATTTTGAAATTTGTGTTCGCAAAGTTGACAACAACTTCGAAATAGACAAACCCATTTTTGTATGAAAACACTTACGTTTTCATTCGAGTTGTCGTTCGAGTCATCGTTCGCATAGAACCAATTTAGGTAAACCCAAATCAGTTTTCTTTCGATTAGATTGCGAAAGAAAGTTTTCTTTCGACATCGGCAAACAGGCCCTTAATAAATATTGAAAAATATCTAAAAATGAATAAAATAAAGTTAAATACAAACAAAACAAAAACGATGATAATAAACGGAAATACATCCGAAATCGTACGCATTGAAAACACTGAAATAAAAAAAGTTGATGAATTCAAATATTTGGGAATAATTGTGGATAAAAAGCTAAACTTTGTACCTCACTTTGAGTACGTATGTAAAAAGGTTGCTAAAAAATCAGGCTGACTTCCTAAACGCATGTTGCTTTGTAGTAATACATTGCAGCGTATTCCTAAATGCAACCCTAAAAATTTTTACAATGTATTTTGTTCCTATTTGCATCACTGTTGTAGTTAATACGCAAGAAAAAGCAAGAAAAGCATCCAAAAAAATGTAGATGCAAAATGAATACAACACGCGGTACAATGGCGACGCAGGAAGAAAAGTAATCGGTTTTCTTATATTTTAATATATGTTCTATGTTCACTTTTTTATCTTAATTTTTTATTAAAGTAAAAAATGGTTTTGTGTAATTAACACAGAAGTTTCTAAAAAATTATTGAAGTAAAAAATGGTTTTTGTGTGAACCATTTAATAGTAATAAACACAGAAGTTTCTAAAAAATTAATATAAATTAGCTTAGTAAAAAAATTTAGTGCATCAATTGTTTGCACAAAGCCTTGTTTTTGGTATCCTTTTTGATACCCGTGTTTCTTTTTGCAATAAAATATGCTCTTCTACCATTGTTCGCTTTATTACGAATGATATAATGCATATAAATGTTCCTAAACGATGTAACGGTTGCAAATCAACAGTATGCAAAGTATTAAAAAAGCATATACACAATGTATCAACTTGGTATTAATACTGTATTGATACATTGTAAATATACATTTAGGAAGTCAGCCTCACTTTTTTAAGAAGAATTCGATACAAAATCTCAACATCTACCGCCATAAATATTTATAATACGACAATTAAACCACACTTTGAATACTGTTCAACAGTTACCACGTCTATACGCACGTCTTATTTGCAAATAGAACTATTTGCAAATAACTAATTCACTGTTTATACGGGAAATCGCATACAGAACTTGTGTTATTATTAGTGATGCCATGTGACGAAAATATGATTGTTTGGTAAGTAAAACACAAAAATCGTTCATGAAGTGGCAACGTCTTACTTTTTATTTGCAAATAGTGCCGTTATTCAAGACTTGTTTAAGTGAGTTAATAAGTTACAATAAAAAAGTTATACGGCAACATTCTTCTTTTTTATTTGCAAATAAGACGTGCGTATAAACGTAGTATATGAAAACTTCCAAAAATATACCTCAAATTGCAAGAAAAAATTGAGAATAAATGTTAGCGAAGAAAAATGTGTTCATGTTACACTTACAGTTTTCATCAAACTGTTGTGGAGTGAAGTGTCATTTAAAAGAAAAAAAATTTTTTTTATTGGAAACTTTAAATTGAATTTTTTTTATTTATTTGAAAAATAAAATACAACATCAGAATTTGATGCAATTGAACGATTAGGACATAAGGTAAGAAATGTTACAAATATAATAAGTAAAGTTACAAAAGAAGCCCTTCCAATGTTCTATATTGACCTAGAATCAAATTCCAATAATAAATGCGTATATGATATTAAAGCTATTAATAATGCTGTTGTAAATGTCGTACCACCAAGAAAAACAAGGGACATAGTTCAATGCCATCGCTGCCAAGAATATGGACATACGAAAACCTATTGTAAGAAATCAGTAAACTGCGTTAAGTGTGGATTAGGTCATTTAACTGCTGATTGTACAAAAGATCATGAATCTCCACCTAGATGTGTAAATTGTCTACAAAACCATCCAGCAAGTTATAAAGGATGTATTGTATACAAACAACTATTAAAGAAAATGATTCAACATAACTCAATGTATAGGCCTAATAACTCAAATTTTAATTATAGAAATGATTAATTTCCTTATCTAAATGCTACAACCAATTCAAATAACAATACTTATTCCGCAGTTTTAAGAAATAATCAATCAAGTTCATTTGACAAATTAGAAAAATTAATTCAAGATCAAATAGAGTTAACCAATAAGCTATTAAACATGATGACAGTTTTAGTTTCAAAACTATGCAACTGAATTTAAACATTGCAATATGGAATTCCAACGGGCTTTCTGACCATCTACAAGAAGTTGAACTTTTTCTAAAAATACATCACATTGATATACATAATGCTAGTTTCGGAGACACATTTTACTAGTAGATCCTTCTGTAGAATAAGAGGATATGAAGTAATAACAGCTAACCACCCAGACGACAGAGCACATGCTGGAGCTGCAATATTAATTAAATCATCAATAAAATACGAACTTTTAAATGAAGTAAGAGAATCATATCTTCAAGCTGCCTGTATTAAGGTTAAATCAAATTTAAATGACATTTCAATCTGTGCCATTTATTTTCCACCTAGATACTCTGTTAAAAGTCAGCAATTTCAAACATTTTTTAATCAACTAGGACCAAGATTTTTTGTTGCTGGTGACTTTAACGCAAAGCACCCGTGGTGGGGATCGAGATTAGTTAATCCTAAGGGAAGTGAGCTGTACAAATGTATTTCAAATAATAATTTTTCTGTGTTGTCAACGGGAACTCCAACATACTGGCCAACGGATCCAAGAAAAATTCCTGATCTATTGGACTTTGTCGTTTACTCTGGAATTTCAAGGCAGTTATTACATATTAGACATGTTGATGAACTAAGTTCTGATCATACTCCCATATTAGCATCCTTTAACACCATTCTAGAGACTCATATTGCAAATCAGAAAATTCTTACTAGCAAAACAGACTTGACATCTTTCGCTACTTGGATTGAAAGAAATGTGAATCTCAACATTTCATTAAAAACACCAAATGAAATTGATGATGCAGTTGAGAATTTCAATAACCTAATTCATAACGCTGGCTTTTTATCAACTCCAACCTACCTAGACCAGAGAAATCGAAATCAGTTGATTCTAACATCTGAAATCAGAGAGCTGTTAAGAAATAAAAGAAGGCTTAGAAGAGTGTGGCAAATTAGTAGAAACCCATATGATAAACAAATCTTTAATAAAGCTGCAAAGGACCTTAAAATTGCACTCCATAGGATGAAAAATGAACAGCTTGGTAGCTTTCTTTATAATTTAGATCCCAACAACAAAAACTCTGAGTTTTCTCTGTGGAAAGCAACAAAATACATAAAACGTCCAATTAAACGAAATGTTCCAATAAGAGACAATAATGGGATATGGTATAGAACAGATAAAGCTAAGGCAGAAGCATTTGCTAACCATCTCCAAAGTACTTTTCAACCCCACGTATTCACAAATCCGTATGATAGTGATATAATTGAATTTCTCAATTGTCCTTGTCCTATGGATTGGCCGATCAATCATATTTCTCCGAATGAAGTTGCCGAACAAATCAAGAAAATAAACATCAAAAAGTCTCCAGGTTACGACAATATAGATGGAAAAGTGGTCCAAGCTCTGCCAAAAAAGGGTATAATATATCTAACATACATATATAACGCTATGTTAAGATTAAGCTACTTTCCCTCACAATGGAAGTGTGCAGAGATTGTAATGGTTAACAAGCCAAATAAGCCAGAGAATAATTTTACATCTTATAGACCAATAAGCCTTCTGGTCATAATCTCCAAAATATTTGAAAGAATATTCTTGAAAAGATTATTGCCAGTTCTGGATAAATTGAACATTATTCCGGAGCACCAATTTGGTTTTCGGAACAAACATGGAACTCCTGAGCAATGCCATCGTATTGTAGCCTTTATAAGAAATACATTAGAAGCCAAGAGATATTGTTCAGGAGTTTTCCTGGATGTACAACAAGCGTTTGATAAAGTATGGCATAAAGGGCTGTGCTTCAAAATAAAAAGGCTGCTTCCAACACCTTTTTATTTATTAATAAAATCTTATTTGACATATAGAAGTTACTACGTTAAGGCTAACTCTGATATTTCTCAAATATGCCGCATAAAAGCAGGAGTCCCTCAAGGCAGTGTACTTGGACCAATTCTCTACACAATTTTTACCTCAGATATGCCAATCAATGAAAATATTTTAATTGCAACTTATGCAGATGATACAGCAGATCTAGCATCAGATACATGCTCTATTAATGCATCAAATTTATTGCAGCAAGAATTGAATGCCATTGAGTCATGGTTAAGCATGTGGAAAATCAAAGTTAATATTGAAAAATCATCACATATCACTTTTACTTTACGTCAAGGTAATTGCAATGTTGTGAGCTTATACAATAATCCAATACCGCAACGTGACTGCATAAAATACTTAGGAATACATATAGATAGGAGATTAACATGGCAGACTCATATTAAAATGAAGAAACAACAATTAAATATCAGAACTAAAAGACTATATTGGCTTCTTGGACCAAAATCGAAATTAAGCATAGAAAATAAAGTTATTCTTTTTAAAACCTATTTGGACTTATGGGATACAAATATGGGGAACAGCCAGCAACTCAAATATTGAAATATTACAAAGGTACCAGTCTAAAACTCTACGATCAATAGTAAATGCTCCATGGTTTGTGTCAAATAATACTATTCACAATGATCTCCGTATTCTAAAGGTGAAAGATGAAATAAGAAGATTTAGCGAAACCTATTTAGAAAGGTTAAGTCAACACATCAACCCAGTAGCCATTGCACTTCTCGATGATACAGACGAAGTCAGAAGACTTAAAAGGCAACACATTTTGGACCTACCTTACAGAAATTAATATACTATTTTACCTGTACATTTATTTATCACTTTATATTTTTGTTTAATTATGTTGTTCTCAGTGGAGTTTATGTCAATGTTATTTTTATCAAATTTACTTATTGTTCTTTAGTGGACAGATTGTAAATAAAGAATTATAATAAAAAAAAAAAAAATGTTACATTTACACTGCGTCGGAAAATAAATCAACATGCTCAAATAAAATCTTACCGCAGCATTAAATCAGATCACATTAAGGAAAATTTTAATTTGATTTTTTACGAAAGGTCTCTAGTTATCTATCATATAACCCATCCCATTTAAAGGTAAAATTATTAACAGGTGATTTGTATATTTTAATAGTAGAACCACCAGAACCGAACTTTTACCTTAGCGTCGTCATCATCAATGCAGATATATTTACAGAATAGTTGTATATTCGTCTATCGAGTGTTAAGATCTTAAGGATTCACTTCGAGAAGTTAATCTACTATGCCACCTATGGAAATCATTTAATTTAGAGCAAACGGTGACCAAATCATCTGGATCAAAAATATATTTCATTTTGGAAAACGTCTTAAGACCTGAAAATAAAAATCACCTGCTTATAAAATTGAGTACGGAAATTGAGTAACATATGTATGTAATTAGAAAGTATATTTATACAGATCGTCGTAGTACTACAACAAACACGATATTACTGATATTTGCTTATGCAATAAAAATTTATACTGTCAAAAGCATCTGTATTGAAAATAAAGAAAAACGCGGCGAATAAAAACACATTTTGACACATACATATTTTTTCCAACTCTTTTTATTAATTGAATGTTTAATTTGATTGAACTAGCAATGAGTATTCAAATTATGTAAATTTAAATTATTATTTATTTAAGTCCATCCAATTCTCAGCCGATTGTAGCCTCTGTAACGTAGAATGTTGCGGGCTAATGGGTTTGAATGATATTATATTTTTTATATAAGTATATATATATATATATATATATATATATATATATATATATACATATATATACATATACATATATGTTGGTGTATGCATGCTGCTTTCATGAACCTAAAGCATTTTGTTTATATATGATAATTAATTACTATTTACATGCATACATAAGTACATATGTATATCACATCAAAATAAATTAGATCCTACTCAGTTGTTAGACGTTATTCTATTTTTATTGAACTTTAGACTGATCTTCTGAGTCGGATGATGACAAATTTGGGTACAGTTTCTTAAAAGTTGTTGAAAAATTTATTTATATTTATGCTTAGAAAATATTCAATTGAGACTGTTTGCAGAATATATAAGTATATCGTGCCCTTACCACGAAAAAAAGCTCAAGTAACATAATTATTGATTTTCACTATTTCATCGCAATCGATAATTTACGAAATGGCAACACAAATTTAGAGAAGTAATGGAACTTAATGCAAAGGCAGTTAATAAAAAACTTCTGTTGTAAAAATTTGTGTTTGCCTCTTAAGCTTTTTTGCGCGTTAAAGCATGACATAAGCATAAGTATGTGTTTTTTGTTTGTTTTTTTTTTCTTTAATCTTTTTAACAATTATTTACAGTGTTGAATTTTCAAATTTTTCATTTTTCAACACTTAAACAAAACTCAATTCTGTTCTTATCGACTTCCATCAACAGAAAAATTTAAACTGTCGAAAGTACTTTCGATATGAAATTGTTTCGATCACAATTCCCTCAATACGCCCCAGCTCTTAAATAGCTGCAACTTTAGAAATTGTATAAGTATATCACAATTTTTTTTAATATGATTTATAAAATAATCAGTTTAGAAAAATGTATATGCCTACTTGGCCTGTTTATTACAGGATGACAATAATATTTTCATTTCAAAAACGTTTTAAAGTAGAATACGTTATACGGTAAGGTAGGGGTGTTGATCTTGAGCACAAAATTTTGAGAAAATGTTTGTCAACTTTCACCCACTTTTACTTATATATTAAAACATATTTTAGCAATTTTTATATGTTACTCAGTTTTGGTAATATGTTTTGTTTCGAATTACATTAAAAAAATTATATGTCTATATATAAAAGTTTTATGTAGTTAAGGAAATAAATATTTTAGAGCATGATATTTTAGACTTTTTTTGTACATGCCGCTGTTGTTGTTGGTTTTTAATTGCCGTTGTTGTTTTTGTTGTT
The DNA here is from genome assembly GCA_963681545.1 of Germaria angustata. Lineage (NCBI taxonomy): Eukaryota > Metazoa > Arthropoda > Insecta > Diptera > Tachinidae > Germaria > Germaria angustata. The sequence goes on along the minus strand of OY812999.1, from coordinate 54,209,715 downwards.
GTTGTGAAATCAAATGATTTTGGCTTTGCTGTGCTTTGTTTACTTATCGAGCAGCGTATAAATGTGTGTGTGTGTACATTTCGTTTTATTGGATCGGTCGGTTGTTAGTTCGTTTAGGGGGGAACATAAAATGAAGGAAGGGGAGCGTTGACACTTGTGTGTGCTTGAAAGTTTACAGATCTTTGCTGTCGTTTGTTTACTTCTGCGAGCAGCGTGTAAATGTGTGTGTATGTACATTAATAGAAAGGATTGGCGATGTATACGCTCACTATTACCACGTTTATACGCACGTCTTATTTGCAAATAGAACTATTTGCAAATAACTAATTCACTGTTTATACGGGAAATTGCATACAGAACTTATGTTATTATTAGTGATGCTATGTGACGAAAATATGATTGTTTGGTAAGTAAAACACAAAAAACGTTCATGAAGTGGCAACGTCTTACTTTTTATTTGCAAATAGTGTCGTTATTCACGACTTGTTTAAGTGAGTTAATAAGTTACAATAAAAAAGTTATACGGCAACATTCTTCTTTTTTATTTGCAAATAAGGCGTGCGTATAAACGTAGTATATATCAATGGCGTTTTTCCTAAACACATTTCTGTGAATACATTGGGAAGTAGTTAGAAAGCAGCTAGTCTATTGTGCTGTCATATCATAAAATTTATTGATAGATTTAAATCAGTTATCAAAAATTATATTTAATTCATATATTTTAATTGCAAAATGACTAACGTATTCTACGTCTGACCTATGCGCCCGTGTTATCTAACACAGGCTTGTATTATTTTTTTTTTCATTTCAGAAACGGGGTACTGGCTCCAAAGTTTACTGAAGAATAATGGTTGTAGCCCATAACTCTTAGTGAAAGTTGTCTTGGCAAAAAATAAATTTAAACTCTTCGCAAATCGTTTCTCTAAATGGGATAAAAATATCCATTTTTTGGTTTCCCAATATCATTGAAGAAACGCAATGTCAGTTAAAATCACTATTATATCTTACTTCTATAAGTCGAAATATACCACCTACAGAGCCAGTCTCAAGTTTATTAAAGACAATTCCAAATATTAACACCAAAGAATTCCCGAAAACAAAATATAAATTGAATTATGACAAAGTTACTTAAAGAAGTTGAATCAAAAAAAGTTCCTTACATACCCTAAAACTATTATTTTTACTCGTATAGAACAATATTATAAAAGGTGATTTTTTAAGAGCTTTTGGATTTGATTAAAAAACACGTAAAATCAAGAAAGAAGACATTAATTTTTTTATTATTTCGAAACTAAATATTTTGTTTGATAATAAGTTGACAAGTGGTACATTTTTTATTTATTTAACTTCTGTTTCAGGTTTGCTTTCTTGTTTTAAACACAATTAATTGCTGTTTTGTTTTTCTATTAATAGCTCAGTTGATATTTAGTACAAAGTTTTTAAAATATTTTTTTGCTGAAATTAATTTAACAAAGGTAGGAACAAATTTGACTATTTTTATATTTCAAATAAAATGTGTTTGTTGTGAAAAAATTCAGTTTTGTACGTGCGTGTCTTAAATGTAAATATTTTGTTCAATGTCCAAATTCAATTAGAGTTTTAAATGGGATCTGTATAATTGTAGCTTGTCAATGTTTTAAAAATAAGCTGCCAGTTCTTGCCTAAATGCTTTTTATTTGGTTTACAGTTTAAAATGTCCATTACTAAGAGGGAACTATTTGATGCTTGGTATAGTGAAAAACAACAAAATAAGAAACTTAATGCTGTTCTATCATATGTTTATGCTAAGATCGAGCTTCAGAATAATGAAACGGATAGGTATTGCAAACAATTTAAGCAATCTGCTTAAATGTTTGTATGGTGTCTGGCTAAGAAGTGGGCTCAAGCCAATCGAACAAAGCTAGTTTTCGAGGCTACAAATAAATATTGGCTAGATTCCAATTAAGCCTTCTTCAGCATCTCAAGATGACGGATTACTGGATCCGCCGTCGACATCAAGCTATGGCAGACCTTCTAAAGAATTCTTAGATAAAAGTGAGAGAGCAAAGCGAAAGAAAGTTGCACCTTTATTGGAGACTTGGTCCCCAGAAGAACTGACATTTGCTGCTGGAACAAGTCTCTATAAGCCTGGAAAAAGAAATGCTGCGGTCATTGACAAAACCGTAGACTATTCTCCGTCAAGAGAAGCAAAAATTAAAAAAATGAGCTTTTCTCCAAAACTACCAATACCATACACAAATGAGGAGGCGTTAGTTTTGTATATCGATGGTGTATACACAAGACACGGTTATAGTCTTCTGCGTGCAGGTGCTAAAAACCATAACGCTGATGTCTGATGAAAGGGAATGCTATCCAAATGATGGTATTAATATTTTTGAAATATCGGCAAAGCTTAGTAGATCACACTGCAAAAAGGCTTTTAAAGCCTTTATTATTTATTAAGCTATTATTTGCTATTATTTACAATTCAACATATTAATTCTTTCGATTTTCATTCTTTAATCAAAATTTTTTACATACAATGTTAATTGCCTTTTAAAAAGATAATAATTGTTTTCATTTTTTAACTCTCGAGGCATTTCATTATAAAGTTTAAGACCATTATAAAATAATAAGTTTTGCGAATAATTACTTCTACAAAATTTTAGTCTAAAATCCCCATATTTCTTAAATAGTAGGGTTGCACTTCTGCCACATATGTTAGTTGTTTTTCCAGATATCTCGGCATCATACCATTTTTCATTTTAAATATAATCATTAAAACATTCATAATCAGTCTTTGATTTACTGATAGCCATTGCAACGCTTCTAACATGTCTCTTCTGCTTGTTAGCCTATTGCACTTAAGAATACACCTTATACCCCAGTTTTGCAGCTTTTGAAGTCTCTTTTTCATTTGTAGGTTTCCAAGGAATAAAACAGTTGAATAATATTCAAAATGAGGTTTTATTGTTGTGTTGAAAATATTCACAGCTGTTATTGAAGATACTTTATCGCGTATTCTTCTCAGGAATGAGATCTTTTTTGATATCTTCTTGCAAACATAGTCGTAGTTGTCCTATAAATCGGGATGCGATGGTAGGAGTGGGAGTTCGCGGTACAAGCAAGGTTTTAATAAGAACGACGCACAGTGGCTGAAAAACGTTTTTCATTGGCCAAAATTCTGTAACTTTTGAACCGATCAAAATATTGAAGTAATTCTTTTTTTAATGGATAGATATTTAATTCAGCTTGACTCAGTTTTAATTACATTGAAATTGATTGAGTACTTCTTAAGGACTTCTAGGTCAAAGTTGAACTTTTGATTTTTTTTAACTTTTGGAGTGAAATATGGGTTTATTTTTTTTATTTGCATATTAAAAAATTTTATATTTTGATCTTAATAATAATTATAATTATTTTTTGTGATAATGGAATTTTTTTAATGTTCCACTCAAAAAAATTTTTTACACTGAAAAAAATTTTTTACACTCAAAAAAATTTTTACACTCAAAAAAAATTTTAAAATTAACTGGAAACAAGGTTTAAATCCACTCCTGTTCTTTCAGATGCTGTTTCTGGATCTGAAAAGAATCTTCGTGCGGTATTGCCATCATTTGTATTGCCTGACCCTTGTTTTGGCTGATCTATAATCAATCCAATTTTGCGATATTCATCTTGAACATGTTTCTTTTTTGAACTTCTTAACTCTTTGTTGGTTTTATTGTTTCTTATGGATCCTGAAGACCCGAAATATAAATCATAATTGATTTTTAGTATATGTTCCATAAGTCGTATTCTTGCATGAAGTGGTGATAATCTAAATTCATATGCATCGGTATTATCTAATGATTTTGTCGGAACTTGGTTTAATTGGGTTTATGCTGCTTGGCATATAATGCAGCTGGATGCAGCCTTCGTGTTAGTCAAAGCCTGACCTACATTTCCATTTATCATTGTAAGGACTAATTGGTAGCTTACTTCAATTTGCTGCCCATCTAACTGTAATTGTAATGGCTAATGGTAGTGTTGCAATTTGGGCCTTGATATCACTAATTTCTTTGTTAATGGCATCACGAGTTTCTTCTTTGAATTCAAATTTGATTGGCCTGCAGTATTTCGTAGAAGATGGTGTCTCATTTTTCCAAATATCCATTGTTTGCATTGTACTAGTCGAAGGCTCTGAATCTTCCAAAATCTTTTTCAATCGCAATGGTACAATTGATACCATGAACATATCCGAGTCCGAAATATTTTCACATACAACTTGTTTGTATTGGTTATGTCCCGAAGAACCATCACATCCCCACTTGCAAAAAAGAATTAGCTTTGTGTTTCCATATTTCTTTAACGCATTTCCTGGTATTGATTGTAGCAAGCGTTCGGCTGTGTGATCAAGTAGAGATTGTAGTTGTACCTCTGCCGAAATTGGTGTGTTTGGTTAGTATCCTTTGATGGAAAACAGTCCATTTTAGTAGCAGTTATGTGATGATATGCTGGATAGATATTTGAGCCATTTCAATCGCACGCAATCTGAGCTTAATATATTGCTGTTTTGTTAATTTCAAATCCAGAAATAAGGCTAATGCCTCCTCATTTGTGCACTGTTTTGCATCGCTCGGAGTTGGTATACTTTTAAGAATTCGTTTTGTTCTCACTGGACTAGCTTTAATAACTTTTTCAATGATATCCACTTTTGTTAATTGGTTCTGTGATCGTAATTGATGTAGGAAAGATTCTTTTATATTTGTACAACCAATTGCATCGTTAACATCTTTAAGTTTCCGCCTCTTAGATTTATCGCTGCAGTTGTCCAATGATTTGCGTGGTCTTCCAACCTTATCTTGCTCTGCTGTTTCTGCAGCGACCACTTCTAAACACTTTTCACTTTTTATATAAAACTTTTGTTTACTGTAGCTAACTTCTTTGTAGCGTTTTTTTAGTACTTTTGCAAAATTAGATAATTGCTCTTGTATTTCGGTGCTACACGAATTTAAGCTTAATTTTATTTTAACGTAAGTAAGAACATCTTGCTGGTTTTTATTTCTAAAATACTGTTCGGCCAGTTCTTTATAACCGAAGCTGTCCATATTTTTCTGAATATTTTTATTTGAGTCTGTTATGATTTATCACTTGCAAATATACGTACGTACACGTAAAGGATTAACTTATTGTGTAATCCCTTATTGAATCCGTAGTTTTATATATTTTTAGATACATGTTATTCACACATTGATCTTCAATTTCATAGCAGGTAGTACTTAAATTGAACAAAACTGCACGTGTTATCCAGACCTTAATATCAGGTAAAACTAATTAGTATCTCGCCAATATGGGGTTCTTTTTATCTTTAGTCGTTTAATGTCGCGATTATTATTATAAAATTGTTTATGACTTTGGCTGACCCTAACAGTTATATTAGAAAGATATCATATGTTTACTGTACCTATTGTGATATTTTTATGACTGATTTTTTTGCTGATCAAAACAAAGCCATAAAACCCTTTCGCAGGTATTATATTTAATTATTTTAGTTTTAGGTAGTCTAAAGTAAAAAACATAAACCTTCAGGCAAAAAAGTGAAAATTTAATACACCATTGTATACGAGTAATTATAGGGCTGTTTATATTAGAGTAATTTGATTTTTTTTGGAGTAATTTCATTAAAATTAAAAAAGTGTTCTACCGGCGGGTCGTGGCGGGTGCAAAAGTATATATGGGGTGAAAGAAGACACCTTCGCCTTTCTTCGGGTGGTATACGTTTCTTGTTCCCTTTTGTTCCCTAGAAGTTCTATTCCACTAAAGTTTAAATTTTAGAAAAATATAGTAGTTTCATAAATATTTCATAACACCTCTAATATTAAACGCTAGAGCGGTAACCACTTACAACAACTAAAGACTATAATCCTACCAATATTATAAAAAAGACCGCAGGCCATTATCGATGATAGCTTGCGAGTAGTGACCATTTATTTTTGACAAAAAACTGATAAAAAACACCTTTTACTGAAATAACAAAAAACAGTTGAGTTTGACAGCATGCCACGCCCACAATTATCAATAGTTTAACCTAATTTTTTGGCTACCTTAATATGGATATATTAGCTCCAAAATGGCGTAAAAATTTTAAAAATCGGTGACAAAAAAAATTTGACTTTTGGCCAATGAAAAACGATTTTCAGCCACTGTGCGACGCCAATGAAGAATCCACGCCCATCTTCCACAAGATTTTGCAGGCCATTCAAAAAGAAAGCAATTCTCTAGCTACAAAAGAAATTGATGTGATAAAAACTCAAATAGCTGCGATAGTCCCAACGCAAATCTGTTAAGATGGCAAAGAAAATAATATCACCCATAATTTTTATTTGACAATGATAGATGGAAAAATCTTCTCAATGCTCGCGGTTGCTCTCCTCAACGTTGTGGTATTTATGGAGCTTAGCCTATTATAATGAATGACTTAAAGGCAGTTGAAAAATTACAACCTAATGAAAGCCTTTTTGAGTATGGCCTATCGACGTTGCATGCATGGATACTGTTTTTCAATGTATCTTTCATATAGCTTACAAACTTGATATTAAGAAATGACAAGCTCGAGGGTATTTTGATAAAGCTGTGCAGAAGGAAATCAAGAAAAAAATTACTGATCGCCTAGGAAAAGAAATGGGTTTGTTAGTTGATATTCCCAAATCAGGATGTGGAATAACAAATCATGGGGATACGTCTAGAAGAATCTTCAAGCAACCAACTCTTGCTTCATCAATAACTAATGTTGATGAGGATTTAATAAAGAGATTTGGTGTAGTTTTAAACACAATGCCATATGGCTTTGCTATTAACGTGAATGCATTTCGTACGTATGGCATGGATACATACGAAATGTTCCTCGATTCAGAAAGTGAATCAGATTGAAGCAAACATATTATCTTTTTCGATTTGTTGTCTCTTTTCGCCACAGGCCGTTGTTTTTTAAATTAATTTTTAGTTGTGTTTGATTTGCCTTTACATTGCACTTGGCTTTAACATTTTGAATATTTGGATTAAATATACATGTATTCATATTTCATTAAATTGAAAACATTGTTTATTTCTATAGCTCCTATTAATGTATATTAAAATTTGTGATAAAAATTCGAAATATTGGATAAATAAATAATGTTTTACATAAATTATTTGTTTTTATTTATTTAACAAAAAAACTGCCAGGACCATTTCACAGATTTCGCCCATTTTTTTGGTGAGCGTTTTTATTGATAAAATCTATTACGTGCAAAGTTTCAGGTCAATTGCGGCTTTTCAAAAGCAAGTTATGACTTTCTTCCGGCTAGGTTGAGTATTTGGACCACTTTGCATCGTCCGCGTATGTGACGGCAGTTCTCACCTCACAAAGTCTGGGGATTACTCTGGATGGATGTAAAGGATACGTTTCTGAAAACATCATCTATGGCCGTAAACACGGCCAAAGTGCACTGCTTATGTTAAAAGAATCTTTCTACGTACACAATTACTTCATGTAAAGCTGTCTTCATGAGGACGGTCATTCATGCATTCAAGTAGGCAAAATGATTCCCTAACAGACTAGGAGATCAAACAAGTGGTTGCATAATGTGTGATTCACGAGTCTTTCCAGTGCTTTCAGGGGGAAAATTATAGGACGGAAGTCGCTAGCGCCACCAAGACTCTTCCTGTTAAACTTTGCAAAGTATATTACCGTAACCTTCCTCCAGATATTGAAAGCGTAGCTTAGAGGGATCCAACGGATCATATAGTTTTATGCTCTCTGTAGCATCCTTGGTGCAATGCCATTAACCCCTGCTGATATAAAGAAAATCTATCCCGCAAAATTATATCCGTTCATCCATTAGCTTTCTTCGCAAAAATTGAACGTGAGTGATTCGTATCCAAAACGTTGCTGATTCTAGCAGAGTATTTGTTGTAGTATATCGATTTACAGAATTTCTTCCATAAATATCTTTCGGCAACCTTTTAAGCCCTATTATATTCGCGTCTATATTGAGAGTTCTGAGCTCTACCAGGAAAAGTATTTATTTATCCTTGCTGAAGGGACTAGCAACCTCAAAAACAGTAGTAACAGTCCCACTAAGAGCCTCCACAATATTGTCACGACTCGTAGTAGTGTCATCAATTTCACACATCCTTTTCAATACCTGCTTTTCAGATCCATTGAACTTAGTCCAGTTAGATCTTCTTGGATTTTAGAAATATAGCCCAGGTTCGTCCCGTAAGCTAAACTCGAAATGTATCCGTTTATGATTCGAGAAGGCCCTAATATTCGATACTCCCCATTTACCAACCTGAAATTGCCGCTCACCAGAGCAATATAACTCACACTGCTTGTCAAAATTCATGTAAATTGGCAGACTGACGCATGCTGCACGCAACTTGAAAGCCAATTTCATTTTCGATATGCCGTCGTCATGGAAACAACTGAAAACGCTCGCGAAAATTGTTTCATATGCCTTTATTTTTAAATTATTTCCTTGGAATGATGAAGAAAATCATGTTAAATAGCTCTGCATGACATACTATAATGCAACACACATCATTATTTCTATTTATTCATCTTTTTTGTTATTTTTATTCATCTTGTTTAATATTTTTTAGTAATAAACACGAAAAATATGCACAAAAACAAAAATTATAAAAAATCTGATAACATAATATAAGAGGGTATGATGGTGCGAAAGCTATACAAATGTTATAAAAATTTAAATAATATGTAGAGAAATTTGATATCTCATGAGGTTTAGTCATTTTTTGATATTTTTCTAAACATTAAGATTTTTGATTTTATCAGGTATTCATTTCATTTTATCAGGTACTCGTTTCTTGAGATTATCTCGTAAGCTATAAGGAATATGAAAATTTTGTCAAAGCTGTTTTAATAACTAAGTATGTTATCTTCAACTCTCTAAAATAAATGTAAGTTGTAAATTTTGTCAGAAAAAGTTTGAAAATAAATACTTATTAAATTTGTTATTCGAGATATTCTCCAAAATAACTATTTAATATTTTATTGTTTGTTGTTGGCTTAGCTAGGTATATACCTGCATTTCATTGGCGCTAACCAAATCATGTGTACCCTTTCAGCCAAATCATGATTGAAAAGCATTCAAGCTCGTATTCTTATGCCACAGACTACAAATACCATATGAGAATCCAAACATAACTCAATCATATTTTTCTATTTGTAGTCAACAAAAACACATAAGTGTAATAGCTTTGGAAAGCTTTTGTACAAACACAACACAACAATTAATTATAATTTCCAAGGAAATTATTGAACATTTTTCTCATTACTCACATACACCGCGCGTCATCAGGTTAGCGCCCTTTTTCGATTTAAATCATTGATGGACATTTCAACAAACAATTGTTTAAAATCAACGCCTCTTTTTTTCTTACTCTCTTTAAGGTGAACTCAGTGATGACGTAGTTTAACCCATGCAAGGGTTGCCTATTCTATGTATTTAAAAATCATTTAAGGCTGTATTTTTATCTTGTATGATTAATATCTTTATATTTACTTACTAGTGTAATTGGATCAGTGTTCTTGTTAATAACCAAATAAATTTTAAAATTTCGATTTTCGTAGACAAAAAAGCGTTTTGGTAGATTTTTTTTTATAATTCTGGTGGGAACAGAATTTCTTGCGCGGCAACGCTGCTTTTAAATTTGGCCAATAGTTTTACTTTGTGGGAGCGTTAAACAATTTAAAGCAATTTTAAAGGGTTTAAACAATTTTAAAGGGTTTTCTTATTTTTGTAAATGAAATGTCTTAAAAAAATTGTTTGTAAAAGGTATTTAAAATATATTAAGCAGTCTTTACTCGTAATGTTTTATAATTTAAATTTATATGTGAACTTGGATGTCTTGTTGAACCTTCGTAGTGAACGGACGTATTAGCGGAGTTTTTTCTTACATACTAAACAAACAAAAATTACAAAAAAAATATTCTTAATAAGTACTGATTCGTAATAAGTACAGTTTTTGTTAAATTTGCTTTACTTGCATTAATAATATTTTTCGTATAAACTGAAACAACAAAAACAAACAAAAAACCACAAACAAAGTGACTGAGGAATACTCTGTATGAGTACCTCAAAAACAAAAAATTGTGAAGTGAGTTCTAACGGCAGAAATGCCTACTTTACTGTGAGTTCTGAAGCTCTTAATGCAAACAATAAAAATAAAAAATTTGATGATAGTCTTTTTCTAACGGCAAAGCCAATTTTACGTGAGCGATCAAATTCGCTTACTCCGATGCCAAGTAGTGATTCTATAACATTACCGCTGCCTACTACTTCTTTATTCAAATCAGCGCCATTATCCGCTAGGGGCTCGTGTTCATCACTTAACCCAGTTATCACTATAAACAATAATATTGAGAAACCTAAAGTGCCTGTCGGAATGGACAGATATATCACAGTAGTAAAGCGCGGGCGAAGCCCAAATTCATCTAAAATCTCATCGGCTCCCAAGATATCCAGGGATATCGACGCCAACTCAGCTAACCGTCTAAACCGTTTTAAAATTTTGCAAGATATCACCGACAAACCCGACTTACCCTCGAATAAAACCTCAAAACCACCACCAATCTATTTGAGGGAAAAAAATTCTAACACCCTTATTAAAAAATTAATTTCGGTCATTGGTGAAAAGGCATTTCACATTGTCCCAATCAAACGTGGTAATATTGATGAAACAAAGATTCAAATATACGAAGAAAAAGATTTCCGCAAAATGGTTAACGAATTCGAAAAGAATAAAACAAGTTTCTACACATTCCAGCTTAAGAGTGCTAAAGGCCTACAGATCGTATTGAAAGGCATAAATTCTTATGTTGTTCCTGAGGAAATAAAAGATGCTCTCACCCTCCAGGGATTTAAGGTAAAGAATGTCTCTAACATAATAAACAGGGAGAAGATCCCCCAACCTTTATTTCGTGTTGAATTGGAGCCAAATGATATAAAATTGAAGAAAAATGAGACCCATCCAATTTATAACCTAAAATATCTCTTATACCGAAAAATCACAGTTGAAGAACCACACAAGCGTTCTGGACCCGTACAGTGCCATAATTGTCAAGAATATGGCCATACCAAAACTTATTGTAAATTACCTACTGTTTGTGTTGTGTGCGGTGAATTACACAACACTGCTATTTGCAATAAGTCGAAGGACCAGAAGGAAAAGAAGTGCAGTAATTGTGGAGGTAATCACACTGCTAACTACAGGGGATGTCCTGTATATTCTTTCGTTAAACAGGCTATGAGTCAAAAGCCTAAAGTAACCCCAGTGCAAGCAGGAAATACGTACTCCGCTACTCATCCCCTAATGGCCCAACCAATCACTTCACATGTATCGTATGCTGACGCTGTGAAGATCAACTCTATTCCCGCTCAAAAAGTGTCACCACCATCTAATACAACAAGTGCAAACCCAAGCTTTAATTTCAGTCGCCTTGAAGCTACTATAGACAATTTGGTGCAAACTATAAACAACTTTACGACAAATATGACTAGCATGATGCAAGAAATGCTGAGAATGCAGAACACACTGCTTCTAGCATTAGTTAATAAGCCATGAACACGTTAAAAGTATGTTTCTGGAACGCAAACGGCATTCGCCAACACAAATATGAACTTGAGCACTTCCTCACGGAAAAAAATATTGATATAATGTTGGTATCTGAGACTCATTTGACTCCGAGAAGCTTTTTTAAAATGAGTGGCTACACGTTATATGATACAAAGGACCCGAGAGGAAGAGCATGCGGAGGATCAGCAGTTCTAATAAAGTCAAGACTCAAACACTATATTCTTGAGAACACTTGTGAAGACCATCTACAAGCAACAAATATTTGCATCGAAAATTTTTGTTCAAATCTTGTGATATCATCAGTTTACTCCCCTCCCAGATTTTCATTCACTGAGGATCAATACGAGGATTTTTACAAAACTCTTGGACCTTGTTTCGTAGCAGCTGGGGACTACAATGCAAAACATACGTTCTGGGGATCGCGTCTTATTACTCCTAGAGGTCGAGCATTGTTCAACACAATTTCAAAAATGGGTTTGGATGTCATTTCGAGCGGGGAGCCTACTTACTGGCCTACTGACATACAAAAAATTCCAGATGTTATAGATTTTGGTGTCATGAAAAATATCTCTAGGGATTTAATTCATGTTGAAGCTTCCCATGATCTCTCCTCTGATCACTCTCCCACGATCGTTACAATTTGTAGCCCACTAAGAAGTGACTTACCTCACCCATATGCGAAGATGATAAATAATGTTAATTGGCTGGGGTTCAAAAAATATCTCAGTAGTCATTGTACGGAGAACATCAACCTAAGAACTCCCGATGATATTGAACTTAACATTGCCAATCTTACCGAGAATATTAAACAGGCTGCTAAACATGCCACTACCTCCCATCCGCAGACTGGGTTTAATAGAATTTATTCTGCGGACATTGAACGTCTCGTATGTGAAAAAAGAAGAGCTAGAAGGGAATGGCAACAGTACAGATCGCCCCAACATAAAATCAGACTTAGAGAATGCACTAAACGACTCCAAGAGTTGCTTGCATCTGAAAAATCTGCTTCTCTTAGGAACTATCTGGAAGGTCTTGATGTCACAGCAGCATCTAATTACTCCTTGTGGCGCGCTGCTAAAAAACTTAAAACACCCGTTGAGTCTAAACCACCCTTGCGCACTTCTACCGGAGGTTGGGCAAGAACCAATACTGAAAAAGGTAACATATTTGCTGGTCATTTAAAAAACGTATTTACCCCAAACACATGTACTGGTGCTGTTAATTTGCCGAGTGTAGTTGCTCTACCCCCTCGACCCATAAAGTTTAAGATGCGTGATGTAAATAAACTAATTGCTGAAACCAACCCAAAGAAGGCTCCGGGTATTGATGGAATTAGTAACAAGATGCTGATGAAGTTGCCTCGTATTGCTATTAGAATCCTGTTGTTTATTTTTAATGGCATTTTACGACTGGAGTATTATCCAAACAGCTGGAAACTTGCCATGGTCAAAATGATTCCAAAGGCGGGCAAAGATCTTACCAAGGCTGAGTCATATAGGCCAATAAGTTTGCTGTCAACAATTTCAAAGCTCTTCGAAAAGCTGCTCATGACAAAATTGTCCCCAATTCTAAATGATATTGGTTGTATACCGGACCATCAATTTGGTTTTAGAAGTCAGCATAGCACCATTGAACAATGTCATAGATTGGTACATTTTATAAGAAGAACATTTGAAGAAAAGAAGTATTGCTCTTCCCTCTTTATTGATGTTTCTCAGGCATTTGATAAAGTGTAGCACGAAGGCCTTATTTTAAAATTGAAGACATATCTGCCAATAAACATAGTAAATCTTTTAGAAAGTTACATTCTTGCCCGGAAGTTCACTGTTGTGGAAGGAGACTTCATGAGTGTGGCCGAAACTATCTCATCCGGTGTGCCACAGGGGAGTATACTGGGGCCAGTTTTGTATTTGATTTATACCTGTGATATGCCTTTAAGCAGTAATATCCTAACTTATACATTTGCCGATGATACAGCCTGCCTTAGCATGCATGAAAACCCTCACGAGGCATCCCGATATCTTCAGGAACATATTAACCTGTTGGAGCTGTGGTTGAACTTATGGAGAATAAAAGTAAATGAACAAAAGTGTGTTCATGTCACATTTACTCTACGAAGAGACACTTGTTCCCCCATTCGAATCAACAATCAAGTTGTTCCGCAACATTCACAGGTGAAATACCTTGGTATACACCTTGACCGACGGCTTACATGGAAACACCACATTGATTCTAAACTGACACAAATGAAACTTAAATTAACTCAGATACATTGGCTGATTGGTAGAAATTCAACCCTCAGTCTGGATTGTAAGCTTTTAATATACAAGTCGCTTTTGAAACCTATATGGTGTTACGGAATTCAGCTATGGGGCACTGCTTCAGCTTCCAATGTAGAGAGAATCCAACGTATGCAAAACAAAATTTTAAGGTTAATAACATCGGCTCCATGGTACATCAAAAATTCAATTTTACATCGTGATTTAAATATGCCACTTGTGACAGCTGAAATTGCAAAATATGCAGGCAAATATTTAACAAAACTCGAGTTCCATCCTAATCCCCTTGTTCGTAATATCTTGAACTTTACTGGACACATCCGCTTAAAAAAGAGGGATACTACGGCTTTAATACGCCTCACTGCAGATGAAACTTTTTGAAAATATTTTTTGTGCTTACTCTACATTTATGTATTTTTAATTACTATCACTTAGTTTATGTCCGACACTGGTTGGGCCTAATTATTATATCTATATTTAAGATTTGAATACTTATTGTTAGTTCAGATTAATGAAGATACAGTAAATAAAATTAGTGAGGAAAAAAAAAATATGTGAACTTCGATAATGAATTATAAGAGAATGACTTAATTAACTTTATTTGGTTTTAATGTTTCACAAGTTGATTTGTGTGGCCTTATAAAGTATATCAATTACTTCTCTAGTTGACCTGTAAGCCTTAAAAATATAAAAAATAATATAAAATTCCAATGTTTTCTTTTTCTTTTTGTCAGGAAAAAACCTTTAAAAAAACCAGCTGCAATAAACTGCAATGTAGGTCTTTTTCATCATTGTAATCTTATTGTGGAAGTTACAAGGGCTTGATGTTTGAAACACTATTTTTGAATGCACCCTCAATAAAACGATTTCACATTTTCTTAATTCCTTGAAAAATAAATTTAAGCAATTTTTTTGCCTGCAAACCTTCAAAATATAAAAAAATAGTTGTAACATTCCAATGTTTTCCTTTGTTTTTTATTGCATGTACAGAGATTTTTAAAGGGTTTTTCTTCCTTTAAAAAACTACCTGCAATAAACTGCAATGTAGGAAATCTATTTCTGAATATACCCTCAATAAAACATTTTTGATTTTTCCCAATTATTTATAAAAAAAATAAATTTAAACACCCTCAGTCAGTTTTCATGGTTTGATATGAAAATAATTTTTTTAAGTAATATCAGTCGTATTGTGTCTTTCAAAGTGAATTGGTGAATTTTAATTTAAAAATAAAGATAATAATAAATAAAACAAACCGTTAATCTCAAAAAGTGAAAAAAATCTAAATCTTATTATATATAGTATACACAAATAAATAATTTTGCCCGAAACTTCGTTAAGTCTAATGTGAGACTTGGCAACCCTGGAGTTCAAGATTAGTTTTGATTGGTCGAAACAAATATATATTATATTTCGATAAAAATCAGGATTTTTTAATTAAATTTAGTTTTATTTTATAAAAAAAAATAATCTTTATTATAAAAACCGTGTATAAAGTGTTTAAAACAGCGGTGGACTTTTTATCAAACAATTGTTTATAAGAAACGCCTCTTTTTTTCTTATGCTCTTTAGTTTAATCGTTCAAGAGACTTTGGCGAGTGCAAATTTTTTCTCAATTACAGTGTTTAATATAAATGGAAATGCATTTAAAAGATTTTTTTATGATAAACAATGCTTTTGGAAATGTACAATGCCTTTTATGTCACCAAATATTTAAAAGGTATAGAGAAAATGTTATTAAGAGGCATTATGATTCTTTCCACTCTGATATGAATAAATATAATGATGTGTTTCGTGATGTGTTTTAATGTGGTTCGTTTTGCTTGTCACTGTACCCTCAAATTATCTCACTAACACAAGTGCAAAACAATTTTGTCCATCACTGATTTAAATCATTGATGGACATTTCAACAAACAATTGTTTAAAATCAACGCCTCTTTTTTTCTTACTCTCTTTAAGGTGAACTCAGTGATGACGTAGTTTAACCCATGCA
Source organism: Germaria angustata (assembly GCA_963681545.1). Lineage (NCBI taxonomy): Eukaryota > Metazoa > Arthropoda > Insecta > Diptera > Tachinidae > Germaria > Germaria angustata. The sequence continues at coordinate 54,193,843 of OY812999.1, read as the reverse complement.
AGGGTTGCCTATTCTATGTATTTAAAAATCATTTAAGGCTGTATTCGTATTCGTGAGATAATTTGAGGGTACAGTGACAAGCAAAACGAACCACATTAAAACACATCACGAAACACATCATTATATTTATTCATATCAGAGTGGAAAGAATCATAATGCCTCTTAATAACATTTTCTCTATACCTTTTAAATATTTGGTGACATAAAAGGCATTGTACATTTCCAAAAGCATTGTTTATAATAAAAAAATCTTTTAAATGCATTACCATTTATATTAAACACTGTAATTGAGAAAAAATGTGCACTCGTCAAAGTCTCTTGAACGATTAAACTAAAGAGCATAAGAAAAAAAGGCGTTTCTTATAAACAATTGTTTGATGAAAAGTCCACCGCTGTTTTAAACACTTTATACACGGTTTTTATAATAAAGATTATTTTCTTTTTATAAAATAAAACTAAATTTAATTAAAAAATCCTGATTTTTATCGAAATATAATATATATTTGTTTCGACCAATCAAAACTAATTTTGAACTCCAGGGTTGCCAAGTCTCACATTAGACTTAACAAAGTTTTGGGCAAAATTATTTATTTGTGTATACTATATATAATAAGATTTAGATTTTTTTCACTTTTTGAGATTAACGGTTTGTTTTATTTATTATTATCTTTATTTTTAAATTAAAATTCACCAATTCACTTTGAAAGACACAATACGACTGATATTACTTAAAAAAATTATTTTCATATCAAACCATGAAAACTGACTGAGGGTGTTTAAATTTATTTTTTTTATAAATAATTGGGAAAAATCAAAAATGTTTTATTGAGGGTATATTCAGAAATAGATTTCCTACATTGCAGTTTATTGCAGGTAGTTTTTTAAAGGGAGAAAAACCCTTTAAAAATCTCTGTACATGCAATAAAAAACAAAGGAAAACATTGGAATGTTACAACTATTTTTTTATATTTTGAAGGTTTGCAGGCAAAAAAATTGCTTAAATTTATTTTTCAAGGAATTAAGAAAATGTGAAATCGTTTTATTGAGGGTGCATTCAAAAATAGTGTTTCAAACATCAAGCCCTTGTAACTTCCACAATAAGATTACAATGACGAAAAAGACCTACATTGCAGTTTATTGCAGCTGGTTTTTTAAAAGGTTTTTTCCTGACAAAAAGAAAAAGAAAACATTGGAATTTTATATTATTTTTTATATTTTTAAGGACAGGTCAATGACAGGTTTGTCATAAGTTAAAAACAAACTAAGCAAATTAAAAAACATGTGTATAGTTGGTAAAGAATAGATAACAATGGCCACACTGTTGTAAGTTAGTGAGGTGGAATTTGGGCTTTCCATTACAAAAAAAGTTTTCACAAATTGTAATACGAATGAATCAAAAAAATTCACGTATTCTATTTACAGTGAAAAAGTTTGTATAAATAGCTGAAATATACATCAACTGACACCACAAAAGTGGACCAAACACAAGAACGCTGATGATGAAAGTGTAGCGGCTTTCGAAAACAGCATGTTGTTCCGTTCTGCTAGTGTTTGTCAGAATGATTTACACATGTGTCTTTGGTGTAATTTGTTCTTTGATAACTATCACATGTAATTTGGCTTATAAAATACGATTGAACTAAGTAGCCTATTTAAATTTAAAAAAATAAAAGGATTACAAACAAGAAAATGTTCATAAATAAAGAGAAATCTTAAACCTAAAATATAAATTAACTAAATTAAATTTGGAGTTAAATTGAGTTGCCAACTCCGTAAACACTCAGAAGGAAAAACTTATTTTATTTGTTCATTCTATTCCACCATTTGGTGGTAAAACTATTCTACTAAAGTGCGATTTAAGGCAAATTTTACCTATTGTTCCACACGGGACCCGATTTACTTAAATTGAAAATTGCATCATTAGTTGGAAGGAATTTAATTCTTTTCACAAAGTTACCTTAACACAAAATATGAGAGCTAGACCAGAAGAAGTAGAATTTGTCGAATTTCATTAGTAAACTTGGTAATGGTGAATTAAGAAATTATCCAGAATTAGGTGATGACATTATTGAATTGCCACAACAAATAATTGGTTGTTTTGATAATTTAATTACTGATATCTATGGTAATATTCGTGAGATTATACTATCGGATCAAATTCTTAATTCCGTTATTTTAGCTCCTACCAATGAAGACGGCGTTTCAATAAATAATGATATACTTAATTTTCTTTCAGGGGAGGAGAAGGTTTATTATAGTTTTGATAAAGTTTCTAATGATGTCAATGACGTAAATGAATATCCTTCCTAATTTTTAAATTCACTGAACGTAAGCGGAATGCCACCGCATAAATTGAAATTGAAAATAAATTCCATTGTTATGCTGATTCGTAATTTGAACACGGCACAAGCCATAGTAAATGAAACTCGAATGAGAGAAAAATGCTTGCACCGCGACACCATAGATTGCGAAGTATTAACGGGAGTAGTTCGTAATAAAAGAATTTTGATTCCACGAATAAATTTACCATTTTCTGGAACAATTCTTCCATTTAAATTTCAGGGGATACAATTTCCAATTATACCCGCATTTGCTATGAACATTAACAAGTCACAGGGGCAAACATTGAAAAGATAGGTGTCCTTTTGAGACTACCTGTATTTGCTCATGGATAATTATATGTATGTAGCTGCGAGTTGAGTTCGTTCATTCGACGGCATAAAATTTTATATTTCAAATGAAAATTGTCAAGGAAACATACTCAATGACAATAGAGTTTTTACGAAGAATATTGTATGTATGGAAATTTTCCTTAGATTAAGACGCCAGTCGTACAACTACATTAAACATTTTGAATAAAATGAATTTTTTTTACTTTTAGTTTTTCTTCAATTAATCAAAAAATTTTAATATTTTTAATATAGGCAATAAATTTATGTTTCTTAAATGAACATCAAAACCGTTTCTATTATTTATTTGGAAAGCTCACATTAATAGATACAACTATTAAAGAATGGATTAAGTACGGTAATACATTTTATTAGAAATTATGAAAAATATGACATTTTATCTGAGCGGTTTTGTATTATTGCAATAATGGTTGAATTTCAACCACTTGGCGAACACTAGTATTATTTATTTCGTCATCAGATTAGCTACCGCAAATATATTTTTAGTTATCTCGCTTCAATTTCCAATTTAGAGAGAATCCAACGAATGCAAAACAAAATTTTAAGGTTAATAACATCGGCTCCTTGGTACATGAAAAATTCAATTTTACATCGTGATTTAAATATGCCACTTGTGACCGCTGAAATTGCAAAATATGCAGGCAAATATTTAACAAAACTCGAGTTCCATCCTAATCCCCTTGCTCGTAACATCTTGAACTTTCCTAGACACATCCGCTTAAAAAAGAGGGATACTACGGCCTTAATACGCCACACTTCAGATGGAATTTTTTGAATATTTTTGTGCTTAACACATTTATGTATTATTAATTACTATTACTAAGTTTAGTCCGACATTGGTTGGGCCTAATTATATTATTTATACTTAAGATTTGAACACTTATTGGTAGTTCAGTTTAAAGATACAATAAATTCATATTAGCAAAAAAAAAGTTATCTCGCTTGTTTTGAAAGTCTGGGTTGAGTTTTTTATTAAGATTAAAAAAGTATTTGTTTTTAAATAAAGGGTTTAATCTCTTAAAGGAAAAGCAAAGATTTAAGTTTGCTATGATTTTGGACTGTCCTCCCATAAAATTGATAAACGGTTGCCGGTTTTCTTAAAATTAAGGAGCACAAATGTAAACAAATTTAAGGGCTGCAATAATTTAATTTAATTTAGAAGGGAATAATTATTAGTTTAATGACCTACGTAAGTGGGAGCATTATTTGGACCATCTGCACCTTGGAGTTCAGTTTTTGACATTGCGTATGACTGCGGAGAACTACAATAGCGTTTTTAAAACGGCTTTCTTCACTTTCTAAACTTATTTGCAAATTTAAAGTGGCATTGTCAGCACGATAAGGCCGAAAAGTTAACGTCCTGGAATGGCCACCATACTCGCCCAACCTAAATATCATCGAGAACGTTTGGGGATGGTTGGCTATGAAAATAATACAATACAAAAACACCCTTGGTCCACCAATTTACTGAATTATATGGAAAAGATTTACTTACTATTAAAGGGTGCAATATGGAACTCCACAAGGGGGGATTTTATCACCCCTTCTATGGACCACAACAACATATACCCTTATTAGGACTCTGACCGATGAGGGATTCGAGACAGTCTGCTATGCAGATGACGTCATGATACTTCTGAAGGGAAGGGATCCAAATCATTTGTGCAGGAAGGCCGAGGAGGCATTAACCCTGGCACACAACTGGGCTCAACCAAGAGGGTTGAACGTTAACTCAGAAAAAACTGAAATTGGCCTATTTACAAGAAAGACGAAGATAGCTCCATATGATGAGCCGCGCTTTCTTGAAAGGACTAAATATTTCCGACAGGGTGAAGTATCTAGGAGTCATTCTCGATCGGAAATTAAAATGGAAAGACCACCTAAACGAAAGAGTCAAAAAGGCTCATATATGTTGGTCAGTCTGTAAACGTGCCATAGGCACAAGATGGGGGCTGAATCCAGAGATGACACACTGGCTTTATAGTAGCGTCATCAGGCCGATTATGACCTATGCTTCTATAGTGTGGTGGTCGTCGATGGAATATAAATGCAACATCAAAACAATACAGAAAGTTCAGAGAACTTGCTGTCTTGGTATAAGTGGGGCATTCCGAACGACATCAACAGGGGCGATGGAAACAATATTATCTATCCAGCCAATCGAAATTCGTATAAAATACGAAGCGGCTCTTGCAGCAAAACGACTGAAGGTGATGGGTGAGTGGATCGATCAGGAACACGAAGCGCATCATCAACAAATCTTTACGGCCATAGGAGAGTCCATACCGGAAAATGTCGCAAATGACCGCATACCGGAGACTAGACTAGAGGCCAACTGCGGAACATTGATCCCCGACATCCATTCCTGATTGACCGACCCTTGGAACCAGATCCCCATGGGGCTTCATTGTTACACGGATGGATTAAGGTCGAGAGGGAAAACGGGACTTGGTGTTTATATAGAAAACACCACAGAACTGTTTTTCCGCCTGCCGGACTATTGCACAGTTTTGCAGGCGGAAGTTCGGGCGATAACGGAGTGTATCAGGGAACTCAACGTAATGGGAGGTCAGGACTTGTAAATATATATTTACAGATAGTCAGATGGCCATTAGAGCAATCTCAAAGGAACGCTCTAAATCGCGTACAGTTTGAGATTGCAAAAACGCTATTAACAGTTACTCGACACATGGTGAAGTGCGCATCATATGGGTGCCAGGGCACGCGGGGATAACTGGAAATGAGAGAGCAAACTCACTTGCTTTTAGGGCAATAGAGTTAGGTAATATAAGCTTGGAATGCGCGAAACCTTTCGATGCAGTTAAATCCGAGCTAAAGACTTGGGCACATAGGGCCCATTCAATTCTCTGGAATAACGGAACCATGGGAATCAATACAAAAATTCTATGGGGAGATCCAGACGAGAGAAGAACGATTGAGCTGCTAAAACTTAGTAAGCTCGAACTAAGTAGAATAATGGGAGTTGTCACAGGGCACTCTCAACTACTGGCACATCTTAAACGCGTCGGAATAGCGGGAGGAGATGAATGTAGAGCATGTGGGGAGGAGAGCGAAACATTGCAACACTATTTGTGCCAATGCCCCGCCTTCTCACAAATAAGATCCCGATATCTTGGGGGTGACATCCTACCGGACATAAGCTGATTACGGGGAATATGCTGGAGGAAATTAAGGAACTTTGTGAGTGACACGGAGTTTCTCTAGGCCTTTGGGTCAATATGTTATGGTTAAACTCAAAGGAGCGCACAACAAGCCTTCACTGGCTTAGGTGTATATCGTATGACATGGGCTGACATACCCCTCCAATCAACCTAACCTAACCTTTACTTACTATTCAATTTCCAATCGAATTTTCGAGTGATTTCAAGCATAGACGGCACCATGCATTACTAATTATCTTTAATACTGTTTATGTAAGTATCCTAAAGCAATATAGTTACTCAAAATACTAATTAAATTTAAATTATCGCAGATGGCCCTATCCAACTTTCCAAATAGTTAAAATAAAAATAATTGAAATGTTATCTTGAACGTTACAGCAGTCATTGTTAATTAATTTTAAAGATAATTTATAACAGTCTACTGGATAAAAAGCTGTTGTTTCAGATAATATTTAGCATTAACGGTCAGTGAAAGAGGGACCGCTAACCTGATGATGCGTAGTGTATATTTAATAACAACAAAATTTGATTTCAGAGACTGTGCTTTTTACAGGCGTTTTTATCTTAATTTTTTTTCCACTAATTTTTATTTATTGTATCTGCAAAACTGAACTAACAATAAGTATTCAAATCTTAAATATAGATATAATAATTAGGCCCAACCAGTGTCGGACATAAACTTAGTGATAGTAATTTTTTTTTATTTACATTCATCTTTATTAACATCTTATTTGGCATATAACTTTATAGTTTCGAGATTCTATCTATGGATACTACAGCGAATAATATTGATAATAGACTAGACTTGAAATTAAATTAACAATTTTAACAATATTCAAAGGAAAATAGGAAAAACCTTTATATGAAAAAAAAGAGAAAAAAAGAAAAATAAATTTGAACATAATTAGAAAATATACAGGTATACCATTAAATTATCTAGCGATAATGCATGTATACAAGTCATTTTCAATTAATAATTTTTGTTTAAAGCTACTATTAGGTCAATTGTATGCATTCCCTTATCAATTGATAAGAAGAATTTTGAACAGATTCGTGGTATTTGCTGTTAAGTTTTTTTATGAAGTCAATAATGAGTTCATATCCAGTTTCGTAATGTATAAGTTGAGTAGAATATCTCCAATTTTTGTTGTTTATTATTTTCAGACATTTATTTTGAATAATTTGTAATTTTTTCAAATGTGTTTTTGCGGCATTGTACCAAATAGGACTTGCATATGTCAAAGTTGGTCTTATTACGCTTTTAAATAGTAAATTTTTGTTCTTATAGTTTAGTGTTGAACGTTTACTAAGAAGTGGCCACAAAGCTCTGATAGTGATAGTAATTAATAATATATAAGAGTAGTATTAAGCGGAAAAATATTTCTAAAAAGTTGCATCCGGAGTATTGCGTATTAAGGCCGTAGTGTCCCTCTTTTTCAAGCGGATGTGTCCAGTAAAGTTCAAGATGTTACGAGCAAGGGGATTAGGATGGGACTCGAGTTTTGTTAAATATTTGCCTGCATATTTTGCAATTTCAGCGGTCACAAGTGGCATATTTAAATCGCGATGTAAAATAGAATTTTTCATGTACCAAGGAGCCTATGTTATTAACCTTAAAATTTTGTTTTGCATTCTACATTGGAAGCTGAAGCAGTGCCCCATAGCTGAATTCCGTAACACCATATAGGTTTCAAAAGCGACTTGTATATTAAAAGCTTACAATCCAGTCTGAGGGTTGAATTTCTACCAATCAGCCAATGTATCTGAGTTAATTTAAGTTTCATTTGTGTCAGCTTAGAGTCAATGTGGTGTTTCCATGTAAGCCGTCGGTCAAGGTGTATACCGAGGTATTTCATCTGTGAATGTTGAGGAACAACATGATTGTTGATTCGAATGGGGGAACAAGTGTCTCTTCATAGGGTAAATGTGACATGAACACACTTTTCTACATTTACTTTTATTCTCCATAAGTTCAAACGCAGTTCCAACAGGTTAATATGTTCCTGGAGATAACGGGATGCCTCGTGAGGGTTTTCATGCATACTAAGGCAGGCCGTATCATCGGAAAATGTAGAGGTGAGGATATTACGGCTTAAAGGCATATCACAGGTATAAATCAAATACAAAACTGGCCCCAGTATACTCCCCTGTGGCACACCGGATGAGATAGTTTCGGGCACACTCATGAAGTCTCCTTCCACAACAGTGAACTTCCGGGCAAGAATGTAACTTTCCAAAAGATTTGCTATGTTTAATGCTAGATATGTCTTCAATTTTAAAATTAGGCCTTCATGCCACACTTTATCAAATGCCTGTGAAACATCAATAAAGAGGGATGAACAATACTTCTTTTCTTCAAATGTTCTTCTTGTAAAATGAACCAATGTTCAATGGTGATATGCTGTATTCTAAAACCAAATTGATGGTCCGGTATGCACCCATTATCAGTTAGAATTGGGGACAACTTTATCATGAGTAGCTTTTCGAAGAGCTTTGAAATTGTTGACAGTAAAGTTATTGGCCTATATGACTCAACCTTGGTAAGATATTTGCCCGTCTTTGGAATCATTTTCACCACGGCAAGTTTCCAGCTGTGTGGATAATACTGCAGTCGTAAAATGCCATTAGAAATAAATAACAGGATTCTAATAGCAACACGAGGCAACTGCATCAGCATCTTGTTACTAATTCTATCAATACCCGGAGCTTTCTTCGGGTTGGTTTCAGCAATTAGTTTTTGTACATCACGCATCTTAAATTTCATGGGTCGAGGGGGTAGAGCAACTACACTCGGCAAATCAACAGCACTAGTACATGTGTTTGGGGTAAATACATATGCCCAGCAAATATGTTACCTTTTTCAGTATGGTTTCTTGCCCAACCTCCGGTAGAAGTGCGCAGGGCTGCTTTAAACTCAACGTGTGTTTTAAGTTTTCTAGCAATTAGATGCTACTGTGACATCGAGACCTTCCAGATAGTTTTTAAGAGAAGCAGATTTTTCAGATGCAAGTAACTCTGGGAGTCGTTTAGTGCATTCTCTAAATCTAATTTTATGTTGGGGTGATCTGTGCTGTTGCCATTCTCTTCTAGCTCTTCTTTTTTCACATACGAGACGTTCAATATCCGCAGAATAAATTTTATTAAACCCAGTCTGCGGATGGGAGGTAGTGGTATGTTTAGCAGCCTGTTTAATATTTTCGCTAAGATTGGCAATGTTAAATTCAATATCATCGGAAGTTCTAAGCTTGATGTTTCCCGTACAATGACTACTGAGATATTTTTTGAACCCCAGCCAATTAACATGATTTATCATCTTCACATATGGGTGAGGTAAGTCACTTCTTAGTGGACTACAAATTGTAACGATCGTGGGACAGTGATCTGAGGAGAGATCATGAGAAGCTTCAACATGAATTAAATCCCTAGAGATATTTTTTATGACGCCAAAATCTATAACATCCGGAATTGTTTGTATGTCAGTAGGCCAGTAAGTGGGCTCCCCGCTCGAAATGACGTCCAAGCCCATTTTTGAAATTGTGTTGAACAATGCTCGACCTCTAGGTGTAATAAGACGCGATCCCCAGAACGTGTGTTTTGCATTGTAGTCCCCAGCTGCTACGAAACAAGGTCCAAGAGTTTTGTAAAAATCCTCGTATTGATCCTCAGTGATTGAAAATCTGGGAGGGGAGTAAATTGATGATATCACGAGATTTGAACAAAAAAAATTCGATGCAAATATTTGTTGCTTGTAGATGGTCTTCACAAATGTTCTCAAGAATATAGTGTTTGAGTCTTGACTTTATTAGAATTGCTGATCCTCCGCATGCTCCTCCTCTCGGGTCCTTTGTATCATATAAGGTTAGCCACTCATTTTAAAAAGGCTTCTGGGAGTCAAATGAGTCTCAGATACCAACATTATATCAATATTTTTTAAAGTGAGGAAGTGCTCAAGTTCATATTTGTGTTGGCGAATGCCGTTTGCATTTGTTGTGTTATTTGGTGGTGACACTTTTTGCATGGGAACAGAGTTGATCTTCACAGCGTCAGCATACGATACTTGTGTAGAGATTGCTTGGGCCATAGGAGGATAAGTAGCGGAGTTCGTATTTCCTGTTTGCGCTGGGACTACTTTAGGCTTTTGACTCATAGCCTGTTTAACGAAAGAGTATACAGGACATCCCCTGTAGTTAGCAGTGTGATTACCTCCACAATTACTGCACTTTTTTTCCTTCTGGTCTTTCGACTTATTGCAAATGGCAGTACCGTGCAATTCACCGCACATAACACAAACAGTAGGTAATTTGCAATAAGTTTTCGTATGGCCATATTCCTGACAATTATGGCGCTGTACGGGTTCTGAACGCTTGTGTGGTTCTTCAACTGTGATTTTCCGATATATGAGATACTTTAGGTTATAAATTGGATGGGTCTCATTTTTCTTCAATTTAATATCATTTGGCTCCAGTTCAACGCGAAATAGGGGTTAGGGGATCTTCTACCTGTTTATTATGTCGGATACATTTTTTACCTTGAATCCTTTCAGGATGAGAGCATCTTTTATTTCAGCAGGCACAACGTAAGAATCGATGCCCTTCAATACGATCTGTAGGCCTTTAGCGCTCTTAAGCTTGAATGTGTAAAAACTTGTTCTATTTTTTTTTTCAAATTTATTAACCATTTTGCGGAAATCTTTTTCTTCGTATATTTGAATTTTAGTTTTATCAATGTTACCACGTTTTATTGGAACAATGTGAAATGCCTTTTCACCAATGACCGATATTAATTTTTGGATAAGGGTGTTTTTTCGAGGATGCTTCGGGTTTGTCATTGTCATCCTGCAATATTTTAAAACGTTTTTTTCGGTTAACTGTGGCGGCGTCGTTATCCCTGGATATCTTGGGAACCGATGAAATTTTTGATGAATTTGGGATTCACCCGCGCTTTACTACTGTAATATATCAGTCCATTCCGACAGGCACCATTGGTTTCTGAATACTATTGTCTATTGTAATAACTTGGTTAAGTGATGAACACGAGCCCGGAGCGGATAATGGAGCTGACTTAAATAAAGATGAACTAGGCAACGGTAATGTTACCGAATCACCACTTAGCATCGGAGTAAGCGAAGTTGATCGCTCGCGTAAAATCCCATTAGAAAAAGACTATCATCCGATTTTTTATTTTTATTGTGTGCATTAATATCAGAACTCACAGTAAAATAGGCATTTCTGCCGTTAGAACTCACTTCACAACTGTTTGTTTTTGAGGTACTCATGCAGAGTATTCCTCAGTCACTTTGTTTGCGGTTGTTTTTTTTTTGTTTGTTTTTGTTGTTTCAGATTATATGAAATATTATTAGTGCAAAAAAAAAATAAAGTTTCACAAAATCAGTACTTATTACGTATCAGTACCTATTACGATTTTTTTTTTATTTTTGTTTGTAAAAAAAACTCCGCTAATACGTCTATTCACTACGAAGGTTCAACAAAGACTGACTGATCTTAAATTAATTAATAAATATTTTTTTTATGATTTCAGCCATCGTGAGCTACCAAAACTAACTCAGAAATAAAACGTGCTCAGAAACTGAACAAGCTTTTGTAGTGCGATTCGGTAACTTTATTTGAAGATTGCTGAGTTGATTAAAAAATTTAACAGCAAAATTAACGATTTTGCTATTCAGTAACATTTTTAAACAAATTCATTGACTTAGAAAAGGCTTACGATAAATTTTCAGATACATAAGTATGCGTTGTAAAGGTGTCACGTAGAAAATAATAGAGCTCATAAAGGGTCTTTACTATGAAGCCACATGTCGAGTACTGTACGAAAATATAATTCGTGACATAATTTCGGTCAATAAGTTCGTTAAGCAGTGATGTGTATTATCACCTCTATTGTTATCGTCCTTGACGTAGTTATGGCTTATGCAGTAATAGAGGTGTAAGTTGGGGGTTGCAAAGATGTTTAAAAGATGATATCTGCCTTCTTGCTCACAGGTACTTTGACATGCAGCACAAACTTCATACGATAGAAGAAATCTGCGGAAGAGTGGGATTAAAAATTAACCTTGGAAAGACCAAAATAATGCGCATAAATGCGTCATCTACTCAGCCATTCATATTACGTAACCAACTTGTGGAGGATGTAAATTCTTTTTGTTATTTGGGTTGTACTATCACAGCGACCGGCTGCTCATCTCAAGATATGAAAACCAGGTTGGACAAGGCTAGACGGAACTTCTCTATGCTAAATCCTTTATGGCGGTCCACGCAGCTATCTACAAATAACAAACTTAAAATCTTTAACTCAAACGTAAAGTCTATATTGCTCTATAGTAGTGAATCATGGAACGCCGCACAAGTATTTGTAAATAGATGTCTCCGTAGAATCCTACGTATATTCTGGCCTCAAAAAATAAACAACACAAATCTTTGAAGTACCACCCACTAAATATTCATCCTGTTGGAGATACGCAGACGTAAGTGGCGCTGGATTTGGCAGAATGACCGGCGACATTGGCAGAATGGCCCACGACAAAAATCCTCAGGGTCAACGACGTATTAAAAGGCCTACTCATACTTGGAGGAGACAGGTGAACACCGAAATAAAAATTTCAGGATGAAGCTGGAACAAAATAAAACATATCACAAATGGTAGGGAGGATTGGAAGAACTTTGTTGAGGCCCTATCTTCGTTAGAGGAACTACTGGATATAATATATAAATAAATGCGCATCAAAAGTTATTGAACTATTAAACTGAGGGATAAATGAAGATCAATTTAATATTAGTTTCTACATTCGAAAACTTTTTTTGGCACTAATTTTATTTATTGAATCTTCAATTTAGTTGAACTAACAATAAATATTCAAATCTTAAATCTAAATTGTTATTTATTTAAGCCCAGCCAACAATGCCCGACAAAAAAGCACTATTTTCTGCGGGTTCTTCTATGTTGTCTTCACATCTCTCATGTTTTGCTAAGAGCATGAGTGCCCTTCCTTCTCAACTGAGTGTGGCCTCTGTAATGTACAATGTTGCAGTCTATTTGTTTTGGATGATACTACAGTTTCTTTAAATATGTTATCACGTGTTTTGAATTTTTTCTATATTGGATACAATCTAAGCTTAATGTTGAACTTTTCCCCATTAGCCAATTACTTTTAGCAGCCTTTATTTTCATTTGCATCAATTTAGCGTCTATGTGCGATTTTCATGTTATGCGACGCACAGTGGCTGAAAATCGTTTTTCATTGGCCAAAAGTCAAATTTTTTTTTGTCACCGATTTTTAAAATTTTTACGCCATTTTGGAGCTAATATATCCATATTAAGGTAGCCAAAAAATTAGGTTAAACTATTGATAATTGTGGGCGTGGCATGCTGTCAAACTCAACTGTTTTTTGTTATTTCAGTAAAAGGTGTTTTTTTATCAGTTTTTTGTCAAAAATAAATGGTCACTACTCGCAAGCTATCATCGATAATGGCCTGCGGTCTTTTTTATAATATTGGTAGGATTATAGTCTTTAGTTGTTGTAAGTGGTTACCGCTCTAGCGTTTAATATTAGAGGTGTTATGAAATATTTATGAAACTACTATATTTTTCTAAAATTTAAACTTTAGTGGAATAGAACTTCTAGGGAACAAAAGGGAACAAGAAACGTATACCACCCGAAGAAAGGCGAAGGTGTCTTCTTTCACCCCATATATACTTTTGCACCCGCCACGACCCGCCGGTAGAACACTTTTTTAATTTTAATGAAATTACTCCAAAAAAAATCAAATTACTCTAATATAAACAGCCCTATAATTACTCGTATACAATGGTGTATTAAATTTTCACTTTTTTGCCTGAAGGTTTATGTTTTTTACTTTAGACTACCTAAAACTAAAATAATTAAATATAATACCTGCGAAAGGGTTTTATGGCTTTGTTTTGATCAGCAAAAAATCAGTAATAAAAATATCACAATAGGTTCTACAGTAAACATATGATCTCTTTCTAATATAACTGTTAGGGTCAGCCAAAGTCATAAACAATTTTATAATAATAATCGCGACATTAAACGACTAAAGATAAAAAGAACCCCATATTGGCGAGATACTAATTAGTTTTACCTGATATTAAGGTCTGGATAACACGTGCAGTTTTGTTCAATTTAAGTACTACCTGCTATGAAATTGAAGATCAATGTGTGAATAACATGTATCTAAAAATATATAAAACTACGGATTCAATAAGGGATTACACAATAAAGGCCCACTTAGCCGAACGTAAATGTAGAAATGTAAATGTAGCCGAATCAGCTGATCGTTTCTGTTATATGAGAATGTATGCAAACGCTTAAGGCCCATTTAGCCGACCGTAGAAATCGTAGATGTAAATGTATCGTAAATGTATCGTAAATGTAAATGTTGATGTGCTTATAGAACGCTAGAAACCGTGTCATGTGTTTCGAACTAGTGCTGATAGTTTAGTGTGTTTGCATGATTTATGGGTTTGTAGAAAAAGTACCCAAATTATATGAATGGTACCAAACATTTTTGTTAAGTATTAAATTGTTATAACTTTGATATTTCTATCAATAAAGTTTAAAAAATAAGTTTTGTACATGCATTTACATACTTATATATAAAAATCAATGAGTGTTCGAACTCACGGGCGATGTGTTAACACCTTTTTTTACACGGTACCTGCTCGATTTCTATGAACACAGACCCACAAACCCGGAGGTAGAGTTAATATAAAGTATTTAATGAAAAAGAACAGTTTATTGAATTTAATTTAACTTTTTTTATTTATTTTATATTAAACCCACAAAAAACAAAGCAACAGACAAATGTACATACATACATTGTTATGTTTGTACATACATAAGCTACATACGTTGCTGTCTTGCTATCTCATTTTTATATATGTACGTATAACCACGTCACTATTCTCTTTGCTGTGCATAAGACAAAACCAAAGATCAACATAAAACACTTTTTTAATATTACTCCGAATTAAAACACTTAAATATCCGCTCGCCGATATCGGATCGCCTTAATTTTTGGCCTAAACTCTTCGTCGAAACCCGCACTAGCGTTTTAATCCAAAAATCGCCCAATAATCACTTTCAATACCGACTGCCAAGCAACGAACAAACAAACGATGATTTACTCTTACATACCTTACACCTAACACTTGCGTATGGATTGAAACTGATAGTTTACTGCCCTAGAGGCGCGCGTATAGATGTTAACACATCAATAATTCAAAGTATGATATAATTTTGAACATCTTTGTTTTTTATATTTACATAAAGTTATTTATATCATAATTATTTATATTACAACCTTTGTTTTAACTGTTATACTTTTTTTATTGTGAACGTGCTATAGGTTGAACGTATATACTTTACTTATTTACTTATGAACTGAGGAACGAAAGTATTTACATTTCTATTTATACCCTCGTTCTGTATATTTTGTTTACATATTTTGATTATTTTGCTTTGGGTCTGACCTTCAAACAATCATATCCTTATTTGAATTATTTTGTTTACATATTTTTGTTTGGCTTTGGGTCTGATCTTCTTATTTCTAATATTATTTTCTTCGATGCCATGTTATCTACCTGCCATTCTAACTCACTAGATTGTTGGCTGTATAAAAAAGTTTTGCATCAAATGCACACAAACTATTATAAAAATATCTTCTTACTTTTCATTAAAGAATTATTGACTCAAACAACTAAATTTATAAAATATTTTTTATATTCAAAGAAGATTCACAGTTTAAAAGCTTAAAATATCAAAAACCCAAAAAATTACTAAAAAAGGGTTTTTGTGCCACATTTTCGTTTACTTTTGTATTTACCAACACTGGCTACATCTGTCACGTACGAGGTTACGTGAAATTCTATTTTCAACAGGTTCAGACGTTACTGCAACGTGACACCTCCAGTCGGCTAAGCGTTTGCATACATTCTCATATAACAGAAACGATCAGCTGATTCCGGTACATTTACATTTCTACATTTACGTTCGGCTAAGTGGGCCTTTAGCCGACTGGAGGTGTCACGTTGCCGTAACGTCTGAACCTGTTGAAAATAGAATTTCACGTAACCTCGTACGTGACAGATGTAGCCAGTGTTGGTAAATACAAAAGTAAACGAAAATGTGGCACAAAAACCCTTTTTTAGTAATTTTTTGGGTTTTTGATATTTTAAGCTTTTAAACTGTGAATCTTCTTTGAATATAAAAAATATTTTATAAATTTAGTTGTTTCAGTCAATAACTCTTTAATGAAAAGTAAGAAGATATTTTTATAATAGTTTGTGTGCATTTGATGCAAAACTTTTTTATACAGCCAACAATTTGTGAGTTAGAATGGCAGGTAGATAACATGGCTTCGAAGAAAATAATATTAGAAATAAGAAGATCAGACCCAAAGCGAAACAAAAATATGTAAACAAAATAATTAAAATAAGGATAGGATTGTTTGAAGATCAGACCCAAAGCGAAAAACAAAAATATGTAAACAAAATAATTAAAATAAGGATATGATTGTTTGAAGGTCAGACCCAAAGCAAAATAATCAAAATATGTAAACAAAATATACAGAACGAGGGTATAAATAGAAATGTAAATACTTTCGTTCCTCAGTTCATAAGTATATAAGTAAAGTATATACGTTCAACCTATAGCACGTTCACAATAAAAAAAGTATAACAGTTAAAACAAAGGTTGTAATATAAATAATTATGATATAAATAACTTTATGTAAATATAAAAAATAAAGATGTTCAAAATTATATCATACTTTGAATTATTGATGTGTTAACATCTATACGCGCGCCTCTAGGGCAGTAAACTATCAGTTTCAATACATACGCAAGTGTTAGGTGTAAGGTATGTAAGAGTAAATCATCGTTTGTTTGTTCGTTGCTTGGCAGTCGGTATTGAAAGTGATTATTGGGCGATTTTCATATAATTTTCCCACGCGATTTTCTCCGGAAATTCATAGCCGATTTTATTAATTTTTGGATTAAAACGCTAGTGCGGGTTTCGACGAAGAGTTTAGGATTAAGGCGATCCGATATCGGCGAGCGGAGATTTAAGTGTTTTAATTCGGAGTAATATTAAAAAAGTGTTTTATGTTGATCTTCGGTTTTGTCTTATGCATAGCAAAGAGAATAGTGACGTGGTTATACGTACATACATATATAAAAATGAGATAGCAAGACAGCAACGTATGTAGCTTATGTATGTACAAACATAACAATGTATGTATGTACATTTGTCTGTTGCTTTGTTTTTTGTGGGTTTAATATAAAATAAATAAAAAAAGTTAAATTAAATTCAATAAACTGTTCTTTTTCATTAAATACTTTATATTAACTCTACCTCCGGGTTTGTGGGTCTGTGTTCATAGAAATCGAACAGGTACCGTGTAAAAAAAGGTGTTAACACATCGCCCGTGAGTTCGAACACTCATTGATTTTTATATATAAGTATGTAAATGCATGTACAAAACTTATTTTTTAAACTTTATTGATAGAAATATCAAAGTTATAACAATTTAATACTTAACAAAAATGTTTGGTACCATTCATATAATTTGGGTACTTTTTCTACAAACCCATAAATCATGCAAACACACTAAACTATCATCACTAATTCGAAACACATGACACGGTTTCTAGCGTTCTATAAGCACATCAACATTTACATTTACGATACATTTACGATACATTTACATCTACGATTTCTACGGTCGGCTAAATGGGCCTTTAAGGCCCATTTAGCCGAACGTAAATGTAGAAATGTAAATGTAGCCGAATCAGTTGATCGTTTCTGTTATATGAGAATGTATGCAAACGCTTAGCCGACTGGAGGTGTCACGTTGCCGTAACGTCTGAACCTGTTGAAAATAGAATTTCACGTAACCTCGTACGTGACAGATGTAGCCAGTGTTGGTAAATACAAAAGTAAACGAAAATGTGGCACAAAAACCCTTTTTTAGTAATTTTTTGGGTTTTTGATATTTTAAGCTTTTAAACTGTGAATCTTCTTTGAATATAAAAAATATTTTATAAATTTAGTTGTTTGAGTCAATAATTCTTTAATGAAAAGTAAGATGATATTTTTATAATAGTTTGTGTGCATTTGATGCAAAACTTTTTTATACAGCCAACAATCTAGTGAGTTAGAATGGCAGGTAGATAACATGGCTTCCAAGAAAATAATATTAGAAATAAGAAGATCAGACCCAAAGCGAAACAAAAATATGTAAACAAAATAATTAAAATAAGGATAGGATTGTTTGAAGATCAGACCCAAAGCGAAAAACAAAAATATGTAAACAAAATAATTAAAATAAGTATAGGATTGTTTGAAGATCAGACCCAAAGCGAAAAACAAAAATATGTAAACAAAATAATTAAAATAAGGATATGATTGTTTGAAGGTCAGACCCAAAGCAAAATAATCAAAATATGTAAACAAAATATACAGAACGAGGGTATAAATAGAAATGTAAATACTTTCGTTCCTCAGTTCATAAGTAAATAAGTTAAGTATATACGTTCAACCTATAGCACGTTCACAATAAAAAAAGTATAACAGTTAAAACAAAGATTGTAATATAAATAATTATGATATAAATAACTTTATGTAAATATAAAAAATAAAGATGTTCAAAATTATATCATACTTTGAATTATTGATGTGTTAACATCTATACGCGCGCCTCTAGGGCAGTAAACTATTAGTTTCAATACATACGCAAGTGTTAGGTGTAAGGTATGTAAGAGTAAATCATCGTTTGTTTGTTCGTTGCTTGGCAGTCGGTATTGAAAGTGATTATTGGGCGATTTTAATATAATTTTCCCACGCGATTTTCTCCGGAAATTCATAGCCGATTTTATTTTTTTTATTAAAACGCTAGTGCGGGTTTCGACGAAGAGTTTAGGCCAAAAATTAAGGCGATCCGATATCAGCGAGCGGAGATTTAAGTGTTTTAATTCGGAGTATTAATTTGGAGTAATATTAAAAAAGTGTTTTATGTTGATCTTCGGTTTTGTCTTATGCATAGCAAAGAGAATAGTGACGTGGTTATACGTACATATATAAAAATGAGCAAGACAGCAACGTATGTAGCTTATGTATGTACAAACATAACAATGTATGTACGTACATTTGTCTGTTGCTTTGTATTCTCTTTGTTTTTTGTGGGTTTATATAAATAAAAAAGTTAAATTAAATTCAATAAAAAAAGTTAAATTAAATTCAATAAACTGTTCTTTTTCATTAAATACTTTATATTAACTCTACCTCCGGGTTTGTGGGTCTGTGTTCATAGAAATCGAACAGGTACCGTGTAAAAAAAGGTGTTAACACATCGCCCGTGAGTTCGAAAACTCATTGATTTTTATATATAAGTATGTAAATGCATGTACAAAACTTATTTTTTAAACTTTATTGATTGAGTTATAACAATTTAATACTTAACAAAAATGTTTGGTACCATTCATATAATTTCGGTACTTTTTCTACAAACCCATAAATCATGCAAACACACTAAACTATCATCACTAATTCGAAACACATGACACGGTTTCTAGCGTTCTATAAGCACATCAACATTTACATATACGATACATTTACGATACATTTACATCTACGATTTCTACGGTCGGCTAAATGGGCCTTTAGCCGACTGGAGGTGTCACGTTGCCGTAACGTCTGAACCTGTTGAAAATAGAATTTCACGTAACCTCGTACGTGACAGATGTAGCCAGTGTTGGTAAATACAAAAGTAAACGAAAATGTGGCACAAAAACCCTTTTTTTGTAATTTTTTGGGTTTTTGATATTTTAAGCTTTTAAACTGTGAATCTTCTTTGAATATAAAAAATATTTTATTAATTTAGTTGTTTCAGTCAATAACTCTTTAATGAAAAGTAAGAAGATATTTTTATAATAGTTTGTGTGCATTTGATGCAAAACTTTTTTATACAGCCAACAATTTGTGAGTTAGAATGGCAGGTAGATAACATGGCTTCGAAGAAAATAATATTAGAAATAAGAAGATCAGACCCAAAGCGAAACAAAAATATGTAAACAAAATAATTAAAATAAGGATAGGATTGTTTGAAGATCAGACCCAAAGCGAAAAACAAAAATATGTAAACAAAATAATTAAAATAAGGATATGATTGTTTGAAGGTCAGACCCAAAGCAAAATAATCAAAATATGTAAACAAAATATACAGAACGAGGGTATAAATAGAAATGTAAATACTTTCGTTCCTCAGTTCATAAGTAAATAAGTAAAGTATATACGTTCAACCTATAGCACGTTCACAATAAAAAAAGTATAACAGTTAAAACAAAGGTTGTAATATAAATAATTATGATATAAATAACTTTATGTAAATATAAAAAATAAAGATGTTCAAAATTATATCATACTTTGAATTATTGATGTGTTAACATCTATACGCGCGCCTCTAGGGCAGTAAACTATCAGTTTCAATACATACGCAAGTGTTAGGTGTAAGGTATGTAAGAGTAAATCATCGTTTGTTTGTTCGTTGCTTGGCAGTCGGTATTGAAAGTGATTATTGGGCGATTTTCATATAATTTTCCCACGCGATTTTCTCCGGAAATTCATAGCCGATTTTATTAATTTTTGGATTAAAACGCTAGTGCGGGTTTCGACGAAGAGCTTAGGATTAAGGCGATCCGATATCGGCGAGCGGAGATTTAAGTGTTTTAATTCGGAGTAATATTAAAAAAGTGTTTTATGTTGATCTTCGGTTTTGTCTTATGCATAGCAAAGAGAATAGTGACGTGGTTATACGTACATACATATATAAAAATGAGATAGCAAGACAGCAACGTATGTAGCTTATGTATGTACAAACATAACAATGTATGTATGTACATTTGTCTGTTGCTTTGTTTTTTGTGGGTTTAATATAAAATAAATAAAAAAAGTTAAATTAAATTCAATAAACTGTTCTTTTTCATTAAATACTTTATATTAACTCTACCTCCGGGTTTGTGGGTCTGTGTTCATAGAAATCGAACAGGTACCGTGTAAAAAAAGGTGTTAACACATCGCCCGTGAGTTCGAACACTCATTGATTTTTATATATAAGTATGTAAATGCATGTACAAAACTTATTTTTTAAACTTTATTGATAGAAATATCAAAGTTATAACAATTTAATACTTAACAAAAATGTTTGGTACCATTCATATAATTTGGGTACTTTTTCTACAAACCCATAAATCATGCAAACACACTAAACTATCATCACTAATTCGAAACACATGACACGGTTTCTAGCGTTCTATAAGCACATCAACATTTACATTTACGATACATTTACGATACATTTACATCTACGATTTCTACGGTCGGCTAAATGGGCCTTAAGTTAATCCTTTACGTGTACGTACGTATATTTGCAAGTGATAAATCATAACAGACTCAAATAAAAATATTCAGAAAAATATGGAGAGCTTCGGTTATAAAGAACTGGCCGAACAGTATTTTAGAAATAAAAACCAGCAAGATGTTCTTACTTACGTTAAAATAAAATTAAGCTTAAATTCGTGTAGCACCGAAATACAAGAGCAATTATCTAATTTTGCAAAAGTACTAAAAAAACGCTACAAAGAAGTTAGCTACAGTAAACAAAAGTTTTATATAAAAAGTGAAAAGTGTTTAGAAGTGGTCGCTGCAGAAACAGCAGAGCAAGATAAGGTTGGAAGACCACGCAAATCATTGGACAACTGCAGCGATAAATCTAAGAGGCGGAAACTTAAAGATGTTAACGATGCAATTGGTTGTACAAATATAAAAGAATCTTTCCTACATCAATTACGATCACAGAACCAATTAACAAAAGTGGATATCATTGAAAAAGTTATTAAAGCTAGTCCAGTGAGAACAAAACGAATTCTTAAAAGTATACCAACTCCGAGCGATGCAAAACAGTGCACAAATGAGGAGGCATTAGCCTTATTTCTGGATTTGAAATTAACAAAACAGCAATATATTAAGCTCAGATTGCGTGCGATTGAAATGGCTCAAATATCTATCCAGCATATCATCACATAACTGCTACTAAAATGGACTGTTTTCCATCAAAGGATACTAACCAAACACACCAATTTCGGCAGAGGTACAACTACAATCTCTACTTGATCACACAGCCGAACGCTTGCTACAATCAATACCAGGAAATGCGTTAAAGAAATATGGAAACACAAAGCTAATTCTTTTTTGCAAGTGGGGATGTGATGGTTCTTCGGGACATAACCAATACAAACAAGTTGTATGTGAAAATATTTCGGACTCGGATATGTTCATGGTATCAATTGTACCATTGCGATTGAAAAAGATTTTGGAAGATTCAGAGCCTTCGACTAGTACAATGCAAACAATGGATATTTGGAAAAATGAGACACCATCTTCTACGAAATACTGCAGGCCAATAAAATTTGAATTCAAAGAAGAAACTCGTGATGCCATTAACAAAGAAATTAGTGATATCAAGGCCCAAATTGCAACACTACCATTAGCCATTACAATTACAGTTAGATGGGCAGCAAATTGAAGTAAGCTACCAATTAGTCCTTACAATGATAAATGGAAATGTAGGTCAGGCTTTGACTAACACGAAGGCTGCATCCAGCTGCATTATATGCCAAGCAGCATAAACCCAATTAAACCAAGTTCCGACAAAATCATTAGATAATACCGATGCATATGAATTTAGATTATCACCACTACATGCAAGAATACGACTTATGGAACATATACTAAAAATCAATTATGATTTATATTTCGGGTCTTCAGGATCCATAAGAAACAATAAAACCAACAAAGAGTTAAGAAGTTCAAAAAAGAAACATGTTCAAGATGAATATCGCAAAATTGGATTGATTATAGATCAGCCAAAACAAGGGTCAGGCAATACAAATGATGGCAATACCGCACGAAGATTCTTTTCAGATCCAGAAACAGCATCTGAAAGAACAGGAGTGGATTTAAACCTTGTTTCCAGTTAATTTTAAAATTTTTTTTTGAGTGTAAAAATTTTTTTGTGTAAAAAATTTTTTTCAGTGTAAAAAATTTTTTTGAGTGTAACATTAAAAAAATTCCATTATCACAAAAAATAATTATAATTATTATTAAGATCAAAATATAAAATTTTTTAATATGCAAATAAAAAAAATAAACCCATATTTCACTCCAAAAGTAAAAAAAAAATCAAAAGTTCAACTTTGACCTAGAAGTCCTTAAGAAGTACTCAATCAATTTCAATGTAATTAAAACTGAGTCAAGCTGAATTAAATATCTATCCATTAAAAAAAGAATTACTTCAATATTTTGATCGGTTCAAAAGTTACAGAATTTTGGCCAATGAAAAACGTTTTTCAGCCACTGTGCGACGATCAAGGTGAATGCCGAGGTACTTGACTGTATTGTGTTGCGGTATCGATTGACCATTAATTTGGATGGGAGGACATATTTGCCTTCGCAATGTAAAAGTAATTTAAAAACATTTTTGCTCGTTCACTTTTATTCTCCATATGTTTAACCATTTTCTCAATATTGAAATTTATTCCTCCAACCTGAAGGAAGCTTCTTGGGCGTTTTCATGGATGCTTAGAAAAGCTGTATCATCAGCAAATGTAGATATGTGAAGATCATTGATTATTGGCATGTTAGAAGCAGACATCAAATACAAGATAGGACCTAATATACTGCTTTGAGAAACTCCTGCTTCTATTGACTGTGATGCGCTAAAAAGTTTCCTACTCCAAAAATAAATTTGCGACCAGTTAAGTAGGTAACGAATAGGTTGTGAATGTATACGGGTAACATCCGCTTCAATTTATTTATTTAACCTTCATGCCAAACCTTATCAAACGCTTGGGAAACGTCAATAAACAGAGTTAAAAATTATTTTTTCTTCAAACGCAGTTCTTACTACACTTACAAGTCTGTGTGTTTGTCCAATGATGATATGTTTCTTCCTAAAATAAATTGGTGATCCAGCATACACCCAGTGCTGTTTAGTATTGAGGTCAGCCTATTCGCAAGTAGTTTTTCAAACAGTTTCGACATGTTAGATAACAGACTTATAGGCCTGTAGGATTCCACAAGCGTGTGATCTCTTTGATCATAGTGATTATCGAAACCTTCCATTCAGCCAGATAGTGTTGAAGTCGCAAGATTTTTTTTTTTTTTTTTTTTTTTATTAAATAAAATTTATTTATTGTATCTTCAATTAACTGAACTAACAATAAGTATTAAAATCTTAAATATATATATATATATATATATATATATATATATATATATATATATATATATATATATATATATAATTGTTAGGCCCGACCAGTGTCAGACATAAACTTAGTGATAATAATTAATAATACATAAATGTCATGTTAAGCACAAAAATATTTTCAAAGAATTTCATCTGCAGTGTTGCGTATTAATGCCGTAGTATCCCTCTTTTTTAAGCGGATGTGTCCAGGAAAGTTCAAGATATTTCGGGCAAGCGGATTCGGATGGGACTCGAGTTTTGTTAAATATTTGCCTGCATATTTTGCAATTTCAGCGGTCACAAGTGGCATATTTAAATCACGATGTAAAACAGAATTTTTTATGTACCAAGGAGCCGATGTTATTAACCTTAAAATTTTGTTTTGCATACGTTGTAATCTCTCTACATTGGAAGCTGAAGCAGTGCCCCATAGCTGAACTCCGTAACACCATATCGGCTTCAAAAGCGACTTGTATATTAAAAGTTTACAATCCAGACTGAGGGTAGAATTTCTACCAATTAGCCAATGTATCTGGGTTAATTTAAGCTTCATTTGTGTCAGCTTAGAGTCAATGTGGAGTTTCCATGTAAGCCGTCGGTCAAGGTGTATATCAAGGTATTTCACCTGTGAATGTTGAGGCACAACTTGGTTGTTGATTCGAATGGTGGAACAAGTGTCTCTTCGTAGAGTAAATGTGACATGAACACACTTTTGTTCATTTACTTTTATTCTCCATAAGTTCAACCACAGCTCCAACAGGTTAATATGTTCCTGAAGATATCGGGATGCCTCGTGAGGGTTTTCATGCATACTAAGGCAGGCTGTATCATCGGCAAAAGTAGAAGTGAGGATATTACTGCTCAAAGGCATATCACAGGTATAAATCAAATACAAAACTGGCCCCAGTATACTCCCCTGAGGCACCCCAGATGAAATAGTTTCGGGCACACTCATGAAGTCTCCTTCCACGACAGTAAACTTCCGGGCAAGAATGTAACTTTCTAAAAGATTTACTATGTTTATTGGTAGATATGTCTTCAATTTTAAAATAAGGCCTTCATGCCACACTTTATCAAATGCCTGAGAGACATCAATAAAGAGGGAAGAACAATACTTTCCTTCTTCAAATGTTCTTCTTATAAAATGAACCAATCTATGACATTGTTCAATGGTGCTGTGCTGACTTCTAAAACCAAATTGATGGTCCGGTATGCATCCATTATCAGCTAGAATTGGGGACAATTTTGTCATGAGAAGTTTTTCAAAGAGCTTTGAAATTGTTGACAGCAAACTTATTGGCCTATATGACTCAGCCTTAGTAAGATCTTTACCCGCCTTTGGAATCATTTTGACCATGGCAAGTTTCCAGCTGTTTGGATAATACTCCAGTCGTAAAATGCCATTAAAAATGAATAACAGGATTCTAATAGCAATACGAGGCAACTGCATCAGCATCTTGTTACTAATTCCATCAATACCCGGGGCCTTCTTTGGATTGGTTTCAGCAATTAGTTTTTGTACATCAAGCATCTTAAACTTTATGGGTCGAGGGGGTAGAGCAACTACGCTCGGCAAATCAACAGCACCAGTACATGTGTTTGGG
Source organism: Germaria angustata (assembly GCA_963681545.1). Lineage (NCBI taxonomy): Eukaryota > Metazoa > Arthropoda > Insecta > Diptera > Tachinidae > Germaria > Germaria angustata. The sequence continues at coordinate 54,168,025 of OY812999.1, read as the reverse complement.
GTAAATACGTTTTTTAAATGCCCAGCAAATGTGTTACCTTTTTCAGTATTAGTTCTTGCCCAATCTCCGGTAGAAGTGCGCAGGGGAGGTTTAGACTCAACGGGTGTTTTAAGTTTTTTAGCAGCGCGCCACAAGGAGTAATTAGATGCTGCTGTGACATCGAGACCTTCCAGATAGTTCTTAAGAGAAGCAGATTTTTCAGATGCAAGCAACTCTTGGAGTCGTTTAGTGCATTCTCTAAGTCTGACTTTATGTTGGGGCGATCTGTGCTGTTGCCATTCCCTTCTAGCTCTCCTTTTTTCACATACGAGACGTTCAATATCCGCAGAGTAAATTCTATTAAACCCAGCCTGCGGATGGGAGGTAGTGGCATGTTTAGCAGCCTGTTTAATATTCTCGGTAAGATTGGCAATGTTAAGTTCAATATCATCGGGAGTTCTAAGCCTGATGTTTTCCGTACAATGACTACTGAGATATTTTTTGAACCCCAGCCAGTTAACACGATATATCATCTTCACATATGGGTCAGGTAAGTCACTTCTTAGTGGGCTACAAATTGTAAAGATCGTGGGAGAGTGATCGGAGGAGAGATCATGTGAAGCTTCAACATGAATTAAATCCCTAGGGATATTTTTCATGACCCCAAAATCTATAACATCCGGAATTTTTTGTATGTCAGTAGGCCAGTAAGTGGGCTCCCCGCTAGAAATGACATCCAAACCCATTTTTGAAATTGTGTTGAACAATGCTCGACCTCTAGGTGTAATAAGCCGCGATCCCCAGAACGTATGTTTTGCATTGTAGTCTCCAGCTGCTATGAAACAAGGGCCAAGAGTTTTGTAAAAATCCTCGTATTTATCCTCACTGATTGAAAATCTGGGAGGGGAGTAAATCGATGATATCACAAGATTTGAACAAAAATTTTCGATGCAAATATTTGTTGCTTGTAGATGGTCTTCACAAATGCTCTCAAGAATATAGTGCTTGAGTCTTGACTTTATTAGAATTGCTGATCCTCCGCATGCTCTTCCTCTCGGGTCCTTTGTATCATATAAGCTGTAGCCATTCATTCTAAAAAGGCTTCTCGAAGTCAAATGAGTCTCAGATACCAACATTACATCAATATTCTTCACCGTGAGGAAGTGCTCTAGTTCGTTTCTATGTTGGCGAATGCCGTTTGCGTTCCAGAAACATACTTTTAACGTGTTCATGGCTTGTTAACTAATGCTAGAAGCAGAGTGTTCTGCATTCGCAGCATTTCTTGCATCATGCTAGTCATATTTGTTGTAAAGTTGTTTATAGTTTGCACCAAATTATCAATAGTATTTTCAAGGCGACAGAAATTAAAGCTAGCATTTGCATTTGTTGTATTATTTGGTGGTGACACTTTTTGCACTGGAACAGAGTTGATCTTCACAGCGTCAGCATACGATACTTGTGGAGTGATTGGTTGGGCCATTAGAGGATAAGTGGCGGAGTACGTATTTCCTGTTTGCGCTGGGACTACTTTAGGCTTTTGACTCATAGCCTGTTTAACGAAAGAGTATACAGGACATCCCCTGTAGTTAGCAGTGTGATTACCTCCACAATTACTGCACTTCTTTTCCTTCTGGTCCTTCGACTTATTGCAAATAGCAGTGTTGTGTAATTCACCACATACAACACAAACAGTAGGTAATTTACAATAAGTTTTCGTATGGCCATATTCTTGGCAATTATGGCACTGTACGGGTCCTGAACGCTTGTGGGGTTCTTCAACTGTGATTTTGCGGTATAATAGATATTTTAAATTATAAATGGGATGGGTCTCGTTTTTCTTCAGTATTACATCATTTGGCTCCAGTTCAACGCGAAATAAAGGTTGGGGGATCTTTTCCCTATTTATTATGTTGGATACATTTTTTACCTTGAATCCTTGGAGGGTGAGAGCATCTTTAATTTCAGCAGGGACAACGTAAGAATCTATGCCCTTCAGTACGACCTGTAGGCCTTTAGCGCTCTTAAGCTGGAACGTGTAAAAACTTGTATTATTTTTCTCAAATTCAGTGACTATTTTGCGGAAGTCTTTTTCATCGTATATTTGAACTTTTGTCTCATCAATGTTACCACGTTTTATTGGAACAATGTGAAATGCCTTTTCACCGATGGCCGAGATTAATTTTGTAATAAGTCTGTTCGAATTCTTTTCCCTCAAATAGATTGGTGGTGGTTTGGAGGTTTTTTCGAGGACACTTCGGGTTTGTCGTTGTCTTCTTGCAATATTTTAAAACGGTTTTGTCGGTTAGCTAAGGCGGCGTCGTTATCCCTGGATATCTTCGGAACAGATGAGATTTTAGATGAATTTGGGCTTCGCCCGCGCTTAATTACTGTTATATATCTGTCCATTCCGACAGGCACTTTAGGTTTCTGAATATTATCGTCTATTGTGATAACTGGGTTAAGTGATGAACACGAGCCCGGAGCGGATAATGGCGCTGATTTAAATAAAGAAGTACTAGGCAGCGGTAATGTTATAGAATCACTACTTGGCATCGGAGTAAGCGAATTTGATCGCTCACGTAAGATTGGCTTTGCCGTTAGAAAAAGACTATCATCAATTTTTTTATTTTTATTGTTCGCATTAAGAGCTTCAGAACTCACAGTAAAATAGGCATTTCTGCCGTTAGAACTCACTTCACAATTTTTTGTTTTTGAGGTACTCATGCAGAGTATTCCTCAGTCACTTTGTTTACGGTTGTTTTTTTGTTTGTTTTTTTTTTGTTTCAGATGATATGAAAAATTATTAATGCAAATAAAGCAAATTTCACAAAAACTGTACTTATTACGAGTCAGTACTTATTACGAATATTTTTTTTTGTTAGTATGTGAAAAAAAAACTCCGCTAACACGTCTGTTCACTACGAAGGTTCAACAAGACTGCGAGTCGCAAGATAGCATTAAAAATTAGAAAGATAATTTTTTTCGCTATTCTTGGCAAAACATACGTTCTGGGGATCCCGTCTTATTACACCTAGAGGTCGAGCGTTGTTCAATACAATTTCAAAAATGGGCTTGGACGTCATTTCGAGCGGGGACCCCACTTACTGGCCTACTGACATACAAAAAATTCCAGATGTTATAGATTTTGGCGTCATGAAAAATATCTCTAGGGATTTAATTCATGTTGAAGCTTCTCATGATCTCTCCTCCGATCACTCGCCAACGATTGTTACAATTTGCAGCCCACTAAGAAGTGACTTACCTCACCCATATGTGAAGATGATAAATCATGTTAATTGGCTGGGGTTCAAAAATATCTCAGTAGTCATTGTACGGGAAACATCAGGCTTAGAACTCCCGATGATATTGAACTTAACATTGCCAATCTTACCGAGAATATTAAACAGGCTGCCAAACATGCCACTACCTCCCATCCGCAGACTGGGTTTAATAGAATTTATTCTGCGGATATTGAACGTCTCGTATGTGAAAAAAGAAGACCTAGAAGGGAATGGCACAGATCACCCCAACACAAAATCAGGCTTAAAGAATGCACTAAACGACTCCAAGAGTTGCTTGCATCTGAAAAATCTGCTTCTCTTAAAAACTATCTGGAAGGTCTCGATGTCACAGCAGCATCTAATTACTCCTTGTGGCGCGCTGCTATGAAACTTAATACACCCGTTGAGTTTAAACCACTTCTGGAAACAATACTGAAAGTGGTAACATATTTGCTGAGCATTTAAAATACGTATTTACCCCAAACACATGTACTGGTGCTATTGATTTGCCGAGATTTGCCCCTCGACCCATAAAGTTTAAGATGCGTGATGTATAAAAATAATTGCTGAAACCAACCCAAAGAAGGCCCCGGTTATTAATGGAATTAGTAACAAGATGCTTATGAAGTTGCCTCGTATTGCTATTAGAATCCTGTTGTTTATTTTTAATGGCATTTTACGACTGGAGTATTATCCACACAGCTGGAAACTTGCCATGGTCAAAATTATTCCAAAAGCGGGCAAAGATCTTACCAAGGCTGAGTCATATAAGCCAATAAGTTTACTGTCAACAATTTCAAAGCTCTTCGAAAAGCTACTCATGACAAAATTGTTCCCAATTTTAACTAATAATGGGTGTATACCGGACCATCAATTTGGTTTTAGAAGTCAGCATAGCACCATTGAACAAACTCATAGATTGGTTCATTTTATAAGAACATTTGAAGAAAAGAAGTATTGTTCTTCCCTCTTTATTTATGTCTCAGGCATTTGATAAAATGTAGTACGAAGGCCTAACTTTAAAACTGAAAACATATTTACCAATAAACATTGTAAATCTTTTGGAAAGATACATTCTTCCCCTGAAGTTCACTGTTATGGAAGGAGACTTCATGAGTGTGCCGGAAACTATCTCATCCGGTGTGCCACAGGGTTGTATACTGGGGCCAGTTTTGTATTTGATTTATACCTGTGATATGCCTTTGAGCAGTAATAGCCTCACTTCTACATTTGCCGATGATACAGCCTGCCTTAGTATGCATGAAAACCCTCACGAGGAGTTCAGCTATGAGGCACTGCTTCAGCTTCCAATGTAGAGAGAATACAACGTATGCAAAACAAAATTTTAAGGTTAATTACATCAGCTCCATGGTACATGAAAAATTCAATTTTACATCGTGATTTAAATATGCCACTTGTGACCGCTGAAATTGCAAAATATGCAGGCAAATATTTAACAAAACTCGATTCCCATCCTAATCCCCTTGCTCGTAACATCTTGAACTTTCCTGGACACATCCGCTTAAAAAAGAGGGATACTACGGCTTTAGTACGCAACACTCCAGATGAAACTTTTTTAAAAATATTTTTCTGCTAAATACGACTCTTATGTATTATTAATTACTATCTCTAAGTTTATGTCCGACACTGGTTGGGCATAATTATTATATCTATATTTAAGATTTGAATACTTATTGTTAGTTCAGTTTAATGAAGATACAATAAATAAAAATTAGTGGAAAGAAGAGGTAATTCGAGTTCATGTAGTTTCTTTTTACTGCTGCTTTCATTATTAACCACTAAGTTTCTGCAAGCCGGAATTTCTTCGTTGTTGAGTATTTTTAGTACCTCAGTACGAAGCTCAGTTCGTAAAGCACCAAGTTTGCTGTTCATATTTTCAGCAATTATACTCAGTGATTTTTTGAAGTTAGAGAAAGCATTTAAAATTGAAGGACCCATCTTTTCAGTAGTGTCAGCAGGATTTTATATACTTATGTATGTATATATGTATGTACATAAATTTTTTTGCGTGTGAATTTCAGATTCAGATTCAGATTGCACGCAGCACACAATAAACAACGCTTTCCAGAAACACTGGCTTCAAAGGATCCACATAACTAAACTGAAGCCAAATTGGTTATTAAAAAACACCTTTTATATCAAACATATCAGAACAAAAAGATGTAATTATGGGAAAAAATTAATCTCGACGATAAAACATGATCTATTTGTTTTTGATATGTATTAAATACTATTGTAGTTCAATTATAACGTTCTTACTTAAATTTATGAAACATCAAAATTCAGTGTGCACGTGTGTATGTACACACAAAATTAACATTTTTGCTATTCATTCTTTAAAAATGTGCACTAGTGTTATCTTAAAGCCAATAAATTTTGCGTTGTTACTGAAACGATTAAAGTCAGCTGTTCAACAGAAGCAAATAGATCAATTGGCTGTTTTACAACAAATACTCAAAATATTAAATCAAAAATGTATGTATGTATATACATTAGGTTGTTCCAAAACAAAAAAATTTTTCTTGGGGATCAAGCATAATTTGAAAGCTTATGGAGTAAGGTATTTTTAAGATTTTTTCAGATTTTTCGGAAAAAGTTTAGAGGTCGCTCAAGTCGAATTTTTGCCAAAAATCGGGTTTGACGGCCGTTTTTCAGCTTACTTCAGAACTTTGTCAAAAACCATGATTTTTTCACTTTTGAGAACACAGCTTAAAAGAAAAATGTCCAGGCTTTATTTCTATGTGCAAAAACAATATGTTTTCGCAAGGCATTTGTTTATTTAGGTACCCTACATTACAATTTTTCATAATTTTGCCAAATTTTTTGTAAATAATAAATTTATAACTTTTAAAATTTCTATAAATTGGAATAAAAACGATGCAGTTTGAAAGATAACCTCATTTTGAATAATTTAGAAACAAAAATTTTTGAATTTGCTTTTACCGTTCCTGAGTTATACCCGTTTTTAGCTTTGTACTCAGTATATGATATTATTTTAAGCTATTTTCCTACAATGTACTTCAATGCCTAGGTTTCTGGCATTTCAAACACTGCATCGGGTTGATCTTTTCCCCTTCCGGACGAAAGTGGTACTACTCCCAGAAGCCTAGGGTCTGAATTTCCGGCTACACTAATAGAAATACGATAAGTTTTTTGGTTTTTATTCTTTAAGTCGGGCATTATTATTCCATCCCAATGTACTATTATGTAATTTGAGTCCTCAAACGACTTTTAATGGAACCTGCAACAATCTGTCACTCTTTTATACTTTCCTTTCAAATTGAACTCTTTGAGCATGCAACTTCTGCGATGTTATGACCAGGATCTGAGCAGGAGTTTTATATGCAAAACCTGATTTTTAATCTAATTTATCGGCCAACTGATTACTATGGGTTCCAAAAAATTTTAAATTTGAAAATTTAATATTCAAAAAACAAAGTTCAATATTTAAAAGCGGTAAATGATGTGACAGATCGAGGTGAGGCTTTGGCTAACACTTACATCTTTGCCACAGCTTCCAAAACACATTTTCAGAATTTATTGATTTTTTGAACAAACCAAAACAAAAGATTTGATTTTTATTTGTGTGTTGGTTATGAGTGGTAACTGGAAAATAGTAAGTTATAATAATGTCATCAACTGAGTACAAAGTTAAACACGGGTATAACTCAGGAAGAGTAAAAGCAAATTCAAAAATTTTTGTTTCTAAAATATTTAAAATGAGTTTACCTTTCAAACTGCATCATTCGTTTCTTTCAATTTTATAGAAATTTTAAAAGTTATAAAGCATTATTTATAAAAAATTTGGGAAAATTATGAAAAATTGTAATGTAGGGTACCTAAACAAACAAATGCCTTGCGAAAACATATTGTTTTTGCACATGGAAATAAAGCCCGGAAATTTTTCTTTTAAGCTATGTTCTCAAAAGTAAAAAATCGTAGTTTTTAACAAAGTTATGAAGAAAACTGAAAAAACGGCCGCCAAAACCGATTTTTGTCGAAAATTCGACTTGAGCGACCCTAAACCTTTTCCGAAAAATCTGAAAAAAATCTCAAAAATACCTCACACTATAGGCTTTCAAATTATGCTTGATCATCCATGAAAATCCAAAAAAAATTTTTTTGGGACAACCTAATATACATACATACATCATAGTTTAAATATTATTCTTTTGTATAAATTTAGTTCTGTTGATTATACTTAAAGAAATTTATGAAAAAATTTGATTATACACTGCTTAGCCGACACACATTCTTTTGTTTTTTCCCCCTTTATCAAATTATAACAAAGTTGATAAAGAGAAGTTGTGAATACAAAATAAATGCAGTAGATTATGATAAAAGTTCTCTTTAAAAGTTACTAAATCGCATCACAAAACGCGAGTATGTTTAAAATTTTTTGTTATTAATAAATTTTTGGCTTAATAAATTTAACCGCGACCTTATTCTAAATTTAACCACACACACAAGCACATAACTTAAATGTAAACAAAAGTTTCCATGTCAGCACATATACAGAACATCAAAATGGTAGGCGAAAGTTAACTCTTGGTTTCGTGCTGCCACTCGTTAATTGAATTCGCCTTGGCTAATGAAGTAATATATATTTTTCCGATCCCAACCCTGACACACTATGATTCCATCGCACGTTTCCAAACAGCTGATCACGTTGTTTTTAATCGTTGCCATAATTTTGTTTACTCAAAAGTTGTTAAAAATTTGTAGACATAAATTTTATTAATGAAACTAGTAAAGTTTACAAGTAAATATTTCGTGAGTTTTCGTTTCCTTCTTCATATTTCTATCTAAGGATGTTCAATTTCAATATTAATATACATACATGTACAATTTAAGCTCTTACTTCGACAAAAAAATAAAATTACAAGTTGCAGACTGAATTATTTCTTCCCTCAGTATCAAAGTTTTTCAAATTATTTTACGATGGTTGGAGCCAAATCCTTGAGACATGCACAAACCCAACACGGCGACGAAACATTTGACTTGGAAAATATTCTATTGTGTAAATCTAATCTTAGCACACAGTGCAATGATCAGGAAAATCAAGTTGAGAGTGAAAAAAATAAATTGGAAAATAGTGATTTGAAAAGTTCAAAAACAAACGACTGTATGACTTCTAAAACAGGCATGACTGTGAGGTCAGAATCTCCGCCCTGTGTGTGGTTTTTCGATGTTGAAGGTGTTACTGCAGCAGGTGATCATAAGGTTAGTAATAATTAATTTTATTAAAAATAAAAGCAACATGAATACATTTATCACTTCAAAATATAACGTATTGTTTTAAAGAATATTAAGACTTTAATACACATAAATAGCGCTACATGCTTGGATTACAACGGATGAACAGTTTTATAGAGACAAATACTATAAGTGCCTTTCCAAAACTAGAATATCCACGTAATTACGGTTAATACCCTAAGAAAAGAATGAGATTATGTTTTTGGACACTTATGGATATCAACCGCACTTCAGCCGGAATTGCTGTTCGGCAACCCAAAATTTGTTGTTGAAATGTGCTAAAGCCAGAACAAAAAATTTTCAAAGTTTTTATAATTATATACATAATATATGTATATGATTTTTATATAAATGAGCTTTAGGTCTTTTTTACAAAAATTATTTTTATTATGATTCAATATTTCGACGCCTCTTTGGGCGTCTTCTTCAGGAAAAATTTTTTATTAATATGACAATATTTTGAAAACTTATTTTACATACATACATACATGAACAAATTGAAAAAATTTTTATAAACCAATCAAAATTAGTAAAGTAAAAAAATTTTTTAAAGAAACAAAAAACAAAAGACTAAACAAAAAATGTTTTTTATCTTTGAAGAAATGAAAAATCCTTTATACTAATTATATTATAACAACAAAAAAATATTTTACATTCCTATTAGTCAGTTTAATTTACGAATTAAATGCCTATAACATTGAGCAACATTATCTGTATCAGTTTTATAATTTACTACCTTATTACTTGGAATATTAATAATGTTAAGCATCTCTAACATATAACGTCGTTTAAAATTCTTCTCTATAGCTAAGACTGATACTTTTCTAAAGTCCGGATTATGACTAGAGTTACAACAATGTTTCGTTAATGCTGTCTTTTGTGAAGTTGAAACATTCCTATACTTCTGGTCTGACTTGTGTCCTGCCAACCTAGTCTTCAATTTATTCTTTGTTGTACCTATATATACTTTATCACATCTCTCATTATTCTTACCATCGCATGGTATCTTATAAACGACATTAGATATGTCTAATTTTTCTACTTTATCTTTAGTCTTTGTGAATAATTTACCTACTGTATTATATATTTTATGAGCCACTTTATAGTTTCTGTTATCAAAAATATTTGATTTTTCTAATCTCTCGGACATCATTGGTACATAAGTTAACGATTTATAAATTTTTTGTTCCCGAATAATATCTGATCTTGTCCTATTATTTTTATATTGCATTATTAATTGATTGATAAGGTGAATTGGAAAGCTATTATCAAGTAATATATTCCTAATTTTTTCTTTATTCTTCTTATGAAACTCAATATCACTTATCGATAAAATTCTCTCTATAAGATTCTTTGCCGTATTTATAATAATTTTCTTTGGATGTTTAGAAAAATAGTTAATAATTCTGCCAGATGATGTTGGTTTTTGGTACCAATCTATTGATATAGTGCTCCCTCTATTTATTACTAATGAATCTAAATATGGAAGTACTGAGTTGCATTCTTTCTCAATTGTAAATTTAATATCAGGATGAAATGAATTAAATGTTGATAACATAATTTCTATATCACTTTCTGATATAATGCAAAATAAATCATCGACATATTTTGTTAATATCTTTGGTTTAACTCTTAACTTTTCAATGCATTTGTCTAGAAGTTCTTCCATTACAATATCAGCTACAATAGGAGATGCTGGAGAGCCCATTGGAAGTCCTTTCTGTTGTATATATATTTTATTATTATACTGAAAATACCTATTATCTATTATACAGAATCTAATAATCCGTAAAAACAAATTTTTGCTCATATTGGTATATCTTTCTATTGTATTCCATTTTTCATCTATTATATTAATAGCAAGATCCACTGGAATACTTGGAAACAATGAAACAACATCAAGTGATACTAATTTTTCATCAGCACCAACTTTCAAATGTTTAATTCTATTTTTAAATTGTAACGAATTAGTTACATTATATTTCGATTCCACAGTTAACCTTTTTAAAATATCTGTGATGTACTTACATAATTCATATGATGGTGAATTTATACTAGAGCAAATTGGTCTCAATGGAAAATTTTCTTTATGAATTTTAGGTAATCCATATAATCTTGGAGCTAAAGCTACATTTGTCTTAAGTTTATTTTTGTCTACGCGTAGACAAAAATAAACTTAAGACAAATGTAGCTTTAGCTCCAAGATTATATGGATTACCTAAAATTCATAAAGAAAATTTTCCATTGAGACCAATTTGCTCTAGTATAAATTCACCATCATATGAATTATGTAAGTACATCACAGATATTTTAAAAAGGTTAACTGTGGAATCGAAATATAATGTAACTAATTCGTTACAATTTAAAAATCTCCTATTGTAGCTGATATTGTAATGGAAGAACTTCTAGACAAATGCATTGAAAAGTTAAGAGTTAAACCAAAGATATTAACAAAATATGTCGATGATTTATTTTGCATTATATCAGAAAGTGATATAGAAATTATGTTATCAACATTTAATTCATTTCATCCTGATATTAAATTTACAATTGAGAAAGAATGCAACTCAGTACTTCCATATTTAGATTCATTAGTAATAAATAGAGGGAGCACTATATCAATAGATTGGTACCAAAAACCAACATCATCTGGCAGAATTATTAACTATTTTTCTAAACATCCAAAGAAAATTATTATAAATACGGCAAAGAATCTTATAGAGAGAATTTTATCGATAAGTGATATTGAGTTTCATAAGAAGAATAAAGAAAAAATTAGGAATATATTACTTGATAATAGCTTTCCAATTCACCTTATCAATCAATTAATAATGCAATATAAAAATAATAGGACAAGATCAGATATTATTCGGGAACAAAAAATTTATAAATCGTTAACTTATGTACCAATGATGTCCGAGAGATTAGAAAAATCAAATATTTTTGATAACAGAAACTATAAAGTGGCTCATAAAATATATAATACAGTAGGTAAATTATTCACAAAGACTGAAGATAAAGTAGAAAAATTAGACATATCTAATGTCGTTTATAAGATACCATGCGATGGTAAGAATAATGAGAGATGTGATAAAGTATATATAGGTACAACAAAGAATAAATTGAAGACTAGGTTGGCAGGACACAAGTCAGACCAGAAGTATAGGAATGTTTCAACTTCACAAAAGACAGCATTAACGAAACATTGTTGTAACTCTAGTCATAATCCGGACTTTAGAAAAGTATCAGTCTTAGCTATAGAGAAGAATTTTAAACGACGTTATATGTTAGAGATGCTTAACATTATTAATATTCCAAGTAATAAGGTAGTAAATTATAAAACTGATACAGATAATGTTGCTCAATGTTATAGGCATTTAATTCGTAAATTAAACTGACTAATAGGAATGTAAAATATTTTTTTGTTGTTATAATATAATTAGTATAAAGGATTTTTCATTTCTTCAAAGATAAAAAACATTTTTTGTTTAGTCTTTTGTTTTTTGTTTCTTTAAAAAATTTTTTTACTTTACTAATTTTGATTGGTTTATAAAAATTTTTTCAATTTGTTCATGTATGTATGTATGTAAAATAAGTTTTCAAAATATTGTCATATTAATAAAAAAATTTTTCCTGAAGAAGACGCCCAAAGAGGCGTCGAAATATTGAATCATAATAAAAATAATTTTTGTAAAAAAGACCTAAAGCTCATTTATATAAAAATCATATACATATATTAAAAAAAGGTCGAAAATAAATAGTGTTAATTAATATACATAATATATATATATATATATATATATATATATATATATATATATATATATATATATATATATATATGTATATATATATATATATATATATATATATATATATATATATATATATATATATATATATATGTATGTATATATATATATATATATATATATATATATATATATATATATATATATACACATATATATATATATATATATATATATATATATATATATACACATATATATATATGTATATATATATATATATATATATATATATATATATATATATATAATATGTACATAAATATAAGTACGTATATATATATATATATATATATATATATATATATATATATATATATATATATATATATATATATATATATATATATATATACGTACTTATATTTATGTACATATTATATATATATATATATATATATATATATATATATATATATATATATATATATATATATATATATATATATATATATATATATATATATATATATATATGTATATATATATATATATATATATATATATATATATATATATATATATATATATATAATATGTACATAAATATAAGTACGTATATATATATATATATATATATATATATATATATATATATATATATATATATATATATATATATATATATGTATATAATATATGTACATATATAGTCTATATAAGTACGTATATATATATATATATATATATATATATATATATATATATATATATATATATATATATATATATATATATATATACATATATATAATATATGTACATATATAGTCTATATAAGTACGTATATATAAAATAATAATAATAATAATAATTTCATAGAGATAACCAGACTGAGGATATGAAAGAAAAGAAAAAACATTTTTTTTTTATTTATTTTAGTATTTATATATTCATCTATATGTACATATGTAGCTGATGGCCTTAGTAGCCGATGATCTTTTAGATATTTTTAGTCTAAGAATTAATTTTTTGGAGTAAATAAAAGAATAATAATAATAATAATAATACATAATATACATATATATATATATATATATATATATATATATATATATATATATATATATATATATATATATATATATATATATATATATGTATATATATATATATAATATGTACATAAATATAAGTACGTATATATATATATATATATATATATATATATATATATATATATATATATACATATATGTATATAATATATGTACATATATAGTCTATATAAGTCCGTATATATATATATATATATATATATATATATATATATATATATATATATATATATATATATATATATATACATATATATAATATATGTACATATATAGTCTATATAAGTACGTATATATATATATATATATATATATATATATATATATATATATATATATATATATATACACATACATATATATAATATATGTATATAATATATGTACATATATAGTCTATATAAGTATATATATATATATATATATATATATATATATATATATATATATATATATATATATATATATATATATACATACATATATATAATATATGTATATAATATACTTGTGGTGAGGATTGTGATGAAGTGAATGAATTTTTTGTTTCTGGTGTGGGCTCGAATGTACGAAGTATAGTGAACTTTGGTGAATTTATTGATAGTTCTGATTCTTTTTCATTCCGATGTATAAATTAGATTGAACTTCTTGAAGCTCTCGATAAGGTCAAATCCCAATCGATTGGTGTTGATGGGATCCCCATACGATTTATTAAGATAATCTTCCCCCTTATCTCGGACATTGTTCTGAACTTGATAAACTCAATTTTAACCTATTCTGTGTTTCCTAGTTCTTGGAAAACCGCAAGGGTGGTGCCTATTCCCAAATCGGGTACAGTTAGAAGTCTAAATGATCTTAGGCATATCTCGATTCTCCCAGCGCTTTCAAAGGTGGTGGATCATTTGATTAAAAATCAGATTTTATCGGAATGTGAGAGTAGGATTTCGAGATCGCAATATGCTTTTCGTCGGAAATATAATACAACATCTTTATTGCTGCACTTGACGGATGAAATTAGAGCGAATGAAAATGAAGGAATTTGTTCACTGCTTGTTTCCCTTGACCTATCTAAAGCCTTTAACTCAATATCCTACCCATCGTTGATCTTGAAATTAAGAGATGAATTTGGTTTCTCTAGATCTTCTTGTAAACTTATTATGTCGTTTTTAGCAGGTAGAAGTCAATTTGTTGAATTGAATGGCAATTGTTCTAATTGTCTTACGCTAAGCTCTGGTGTACCCCAGGGCTCTGTCTTGGGGCCGCTACTGTTCATTATGTATGTTAATGACCTTCCTGAGGCTGTAGATCATAATACATGTCGACCTTTTATTTTTGCCGATGATATTTTGCTGTTATTTAGTATGAGCCGTGGGTATGGAGATGCGTTGGAACGTAACGTAAATATGTGCCTTGAAAATATCTCACATTGGACGACTACAAACTCACTGGCCATAAATCCTTTAAAAGACTAAGGCTATGCTTTTCGGAACCTCTGGGCGTTCTGCTCCTTTAATGAACATATGTGTTGCTAATCAACATATTGAATTTGTAAGTGAGCTAAGGTGCTTGGGTGTTATTATTGATTGCAAATTAAGCTTTGACTCTCATATTGAATCTGTACATCGGAAAGTGTCTTTTACACTACGTAGGATTTATTCTACGAGTATTTACTTGCCCTTTAGGGTGAAGCTTAGAGTCGCTAATGCGCTTATGATGCCCCTGATTCTGTATGGATTTGAGGTATTTTCTGGAAGTATTTTGGCTAGTCTTGTGAAACTGGGACGGGTAGTTAATACTATTGTTAGATATGTTTACAATATCCGGAGGCGTGACCACATATCACAACATGTGTGTAGATTCTTGGGCTGCTCTTTTTCAGATTATACTAAGTACCGAAACCTACTATTCTTTTATAGAACCTTTAAGGATGGCATTATTACCCAATTATGTAACCGTTTCTCGTTTTCTCGATCAACTAGGAATAAGCAGATATTGATTCCAAGAATAAACTGTTCTACATTCAGTAGATCATTTCTAGTGCGGATTGCTCGGTGGTGGAATTCTTTACCACTTGAACTGCGGATTTTCTGCCATTCTAATAACGTTTTTCGTCTTAAACTTATTAGGTACCTCTTAAATTTAAATTTGAACTTATAAAATGCTAGTGTACATATATTTATATCCTTTCTTATAATTCATGTTGCTGCTAACAAATACCGGATACATGTTAGTTCAATATGCATATATTTCTTACTTTTTAGATTGGCTGGGGAGCCAAATGTAATATGTAATATGATATAGTGAATAAGTCTGAAACTGTATTGGTAGTGTTATATGATTTATTATCACCTTTAATGATATGGCTTTGTTATTTTAATGTTAATTAATTTTACTCAGGTATTGTAAAAATCTTTTGAACGATGTAATACGTTTTTTTTGGCAAGAGGGCTTTTGTATTACAATATGGATTAATAATAAATAAATAAATAAATAAAATAAATATATGTACATATATAGTCTATATAAGTACGTATATATATATAAGTATTGTAACAATTAATATTTTAATACAAAGAATGAAACTGTACACAAAGAATGAATTAAAATACAAAGCATGAAGGTATGAACAAACAAGAGTACGAATTAGTACAGTCACCATCGCGACCAATAATAATTCTACTCTATAAGCTAAACACAAATAACAACAGCAACGACAACCATCGTTATCACGAAGCTGATTGTTCGGTGCGCTTAGCCAGACGTCTGCTCATGCCAACCTGTACACAAAGAATGAAAATATGTTCGTTGCTGGCGTGCTTTTATACACAACAAGAGAAGCTTTTACCCTAAGCATTATTCTTAAGAAGAGCTTTTAAGCTATGATCGCTTCTCATAAAAATGAATAACAACAATGAGCTTTCACCCCAACATCGATTCTCATAAAATCAATGTAGGGCTTCTTGAAAGTACAATGTGCACACACACAAACAAAGAACAATATTCATTCCCATCAATGCTACTGTATATGTATAATAGAATAAATAATATATAATATAATGATAATAATAATAAAATATATTTTAGGGCGGCACGCTACAGTCTCCCCCTTTGGAGTACAGATCTTCGTCTCGAACTGTACGACAACATCTTAGGCTTTCTTAGGTCGACCTCTTCTCTTCATGGGGTGAGTTGGACGTGGCGTTTCCTCATCAAGGGGACCCTTATAGAGTGTCATTGCTGATGCATGATATGTACCTAGAGGAATGGCTAAGTTGTCTGTAGATGATACTTGATATGTAGAGGACCCAATCTTCCGCGTAATAGTATAGGGACCATCACGTTTAGGTACAAACTTGGATGTTATACCTTTAGCAGCGTTGCTTAAAACGTGAGTGGATACTAATACTTTACTTCCGATCTTAAATTCAGGCTGTGGTCTTCGTTGACGATCCACGTAAACTTTGTTCTTGTCTTGGAGTTTCATCTCGATTTCTTTGGCGTTTTCTAAGACGCTAGACATAGTTCGAAGGTAGGAGGTTATTTCAGGAATGAAGTTTTCTGATTCAATTACGGTCCGTACATCATGTTTAACATCATCTAAGGTACGCAACTCTCTACCAAAGGTTAGGTAGGCTGCACTATATCCGGTGCTTTGACATTTTACAGTATTCATGGCGAAACGTATGGATGCTAGATTATGATGCCAACTGTTATGTTGTCCCTGCACTAGAATAGCCAACTGACTCTTCAAGTCTCTGTTCTTTCGTTCGACAGGATTCGCTTCAGGGTGGTATACGGGTGTAAACTGTTGCACTATATCAAGGCAAAACGTAACTTGTTGCATTATGGCTGACACAAACTGTATACCGTTATCGGATTTTATGCGCCTTGGAATCCCGTACCGCAAAAATATTTCATCTATGAGAGTCTTGGTGCAAGCTTCGGCTGTCGCATCTTTGAGTTTGAAAATTTCTACCCAGCAGCTGGCTACATCTTCCACGATTAGGATCCATCTATACCCTTCTTCTGTTCTGGGTAACGGACCAAATAAATCTACTGCTATTACTTCAAATCTTTGTCTGTTACTTGTTGTTTGTAAGAGACCAGCTGGTTTCATATTGGTTGCTTTAAAACGTTGGCACTCTATACAGTTCTTCACATATTTTGAAATTTCGCTGCGCATACCTGGCCAGTAGTATCTGCCTGAAATTCGGGCTATGGTCCTGTCTACACCGTAGTGTCCTGCAGTACAATCATCATGATAGGATTTGAGAATATCTGCGCGTTCTTGAGTAGGTATTACCAGTTGTGCATCTTCGCAGTCATCGTTAGCATAACAATATAAAATTCCATCGTTTAGAAGGTAATTTCTTTTTAACCAGTGAGTTGAATTTTCGTCCTGATTTTCCAGGGATATAATTATTTCCTTCAAATAGTCATCCTTCAGTTGCCCTTCACGGATTTCGGTAATGCCCTTTGTTGGCGTATCAACATAAAAGGCGCAAAAACAGTTGCTCTCCTTAGCATCATTGTCGTGACTGGGACAAGGTGGCCTAGAAAGCATATCAGCTACTACGTTTGCTTTTCCGGCTAAATGTTCAATTTTAAAGTTGTATTGCTGAAGTTGTAATCCCCAACGAGCAAGTCTTCCGGTCGGTGTTTTCAAGGTGAGTAGCCATTTTAACGGTTTGTGGTCTGTAAGGAGCTTGATCTCTTCCCCTTCGATGTACCCTCGGAATTTGCTACATGCCCATATAATAGCTAAGGCTTCTCGTTCAGTAGTAGAATAATTGCGTTCGGCGTTGCTTAACAGACGGCTGGCATACTCCAAAGGATGCTCCTCGGAACCCTCCCCCTGGAGTAAAACTGCCCCTAGTGCATACGCACTGGCATCGGTTTTTATTGAATACGGCATATGGGCAATTGCTTGCTTTAATACGGGTGGTCTGGATAGTGCTCTCTTTAGGGCGTTGAATGCACTTCTTTCTTCTACTTCCCATTTCCACACTGCTGTTTTCTTGGTAAGATTGGTCAGTGGTCGAGCAATTTCAGCATACTGGTCAATAAATCTTCTGTACCAGGAACATGTTTGGATAAATGAAATTAACTCTTTAACATTTCGGGGTTCTTTACGATCCATAATGGCACGAGTTTTGCTTGGGTCCACGGATATTCCATCCGGGGTTAGAACATGTCCAAGGTACTTCACATTTGCACAGCAAAAATTACATTTCTGGCTATTCAAGCGTAATTCAAAAAGTAGTAGACGCTTTAAAACTACATCTAGATCAGCTAAGTGCTGCTGAAAACTCTCAGAGCAAATGATTATATCGTCTAGATATGCAAAAACACAGATTTGCGGGATACCTGTCCTAAAACGATTTATCAGCCTCTGAAAGGTCGCGGGCGCGTTTCGCAGTCCAAATGGCATTCGCTTGAAACTATAAGTTCCAAATGGAGTGATGAAACAGGTTTTCTCCTGGTCTTCTTTTGCTACTTCAATTTGATAATATCCGGACTCCAAGTCTAAGGTACTCATATATTTTGTACTTCTGGCCGAATGTAGTAGGTCATCCATACGTGGCAAAGGATACCTATCAGGAACCGTTATCGCGTTCAGCCTTCGGTAGTCAACACACGCGAATTTTACCATCTTTCTTAGGGACCATAACTACCGGTGATGACCATGCGGATTCACACTCTTCTATTATATCATTTTCTAGCATACTTTCTATTTCGTTTTTTAACTCTCGGGCTTTAGCAAATGAAAGCCGATATGGAGGTAGGGCAATGGCATCGTGATTACCAGTATCAATTTTATGAACCGCATACGGCGAGGGTCTACCTAACCCACCAAAAACGGGATGGTGTTTAACAAGCACCTCATCCAGTTGTTGTTTCTCGATTTCATTTAACTCTGCACCATCGTGTGGCTTCAAAATTCTATAGTGCACGGAATACAAGGGCGTAAAGATGTCTTCTTCATCATCATCATCATGAGGTTTATAGATTACTCCACTGAATAGTTTATTATCATTTGCCCGATCAGGTGTTACCATATCAATAGGTATAGCATCTCTAAAGATGGCCTGAATCGAATGTGGCGAATAATCATTATCTTTGATATAATCTGGACCATAAGATTCAAATTCGGAAACATGAGTTCTACGTATGCGCTTCGGTGTCACATGTAGGGGTTCTACGACCTGCTCTTGTATATGCTCCACAGCCTCTGGCTCTGAAACTGGTGTTGACTCTAGAAGGTTCAAATCTAACGGCCAAGTATCACTGAAGTCAAACTTTTGTGCGGGTAAATTCTCAAAGTACCAATAACGTTGCCCCATATTTAGGACGATACCTGCTTCTTGCATGAATTCGGAACCAATCAGTGTCCGGTTACTGCGATCTTCGGGGAAAATTAAAAATTTAATATTGGGACACCTGCCACCAATAACTATTTTGCACCTTGTTGTTAGGCACTTTCTTTCACAAGAGGTACCATCTGCGAGTGACACATTGCACGTAATCGTCTCATACTTGCACCCCTTGATATCCATAAATTTCTTTAACTTTGAGCCAGCAACACTAGTCTTTGCACCAGAGTCAAAATATGCTTGGCCGGTTGCACCAAACAACTGCACATACACAATTGGGATTTTCCCACCGATACACAAACCCACTGAATTAAAGCTTACACTCATCGGTGATCTGCTATTAGTTTTCTTGCTACATGTAGGGCAATTAGCTCTCACTACACCTGGAGCATTGCATCCATAGCATGCAAATTTTGGTTTTAACGTTACAGGATCAGTCTTGACTGGTATTTGGTTTACAATCAATTCCTGTTTTTTGAAACAATTTTCTGCAACATGTCCTTTTTTACGACAGAAAGAACAACGTTTTGGACCACCTTCAGGACCACTGTTTACCTTAACGCCAGTGTTCACTGCTTCGCGTTCCCAAAGTACATGCTCTGCTTCACGTGCGTCAGCCAGTAACTCATCAAATGTTTTGAGTTTGTGTCGGAATAGCCGCTCGCGTATTTGTGCATGGAGCATACCAAAAACCATGTCCAACTGGTCACTTTCCGCCGGACAATTGGTCAACTGCGCAAAAAGTGCTCTCTTCTTGCGGATAAACGAATCCGTCGGCTCGTTTTTCTGCTGTTTTGTCTCGTTAATTTCAACATAAATCCGCCATGCTGGCTTCTGTGGTGAAAAAGACTCACGCAACAGACGCACCACATCATCAAATGTTCTAATATTAGGTTTTACCCCTTGCCACCACTCTGAAGCATCACCCTCGAGCAACATCGGCATACCATTAACTGCATCTGCATCCGTTATCTTCTCAACTAGTTTAAATGTCGTTATAGCTGCCAAGAACTCTTCTACCTTCGAAAAACTACGTTCGCCGCTATAACGTGCGCTGCAGCTGCTGAAGGAACCACATTTCTCGTTTGACTTATTCACAGCACCCAAAAGCTGTTGAAACTGTTCCGTCGACAGCGTCACCATTTTGTTCTTTGCGAGGCGTTCACTCCTTCTTAAACTTGAAAATATATCGTCCAGGATTTAAGCGATTTAATCTATAGTTAATATTTTATTTTTCTTCTTTTCTTTTTTTTTATTAAATTGCACAGCTTTTTGAGCGTTTCCTCGGGCCATGCACGTTGGGCGCCAATTTGTAACAATTAATATTTTAATACAAAGAATGAAACTGTACACAAAGAATGAATTAAAATACAAAGCATGAAGGTATGAACAAACAAGAGTACGAATTAGTACAGTCACCATCGCGACCAATAATAATTCTACTCTATAAGAAACACAAATAACAACAGCAACGACAACCATCGTTATCACGAAGCTGATTGTTCGGTGCGCTTAGCCAGACGTCTGCTCATGCCAACCTGTACACAAAGAATGAAAATATGTTCGTTGCTGGCGTGCTTTTATACACAACAAGAGAAGCTTTTACCCTAAGCATTATTCTTAAGAAGAGCTTTTAAGCTATGATCGCTTCTCATAAAAATGAATAACAACAATGAGCTTTCACCCCAACATCGATTCTCATAAAATCAATGTAGGGCTTCTTGAAAGTACAATGTGCACACACACAAACAAAGAACAATATTCATTCCCATCAATGCTACTGTATATGTATAATAGAATAAATAATATATAATATAATGATAATAATAATAAAATATATTTTAGGGCGGCACGCTACAGTATATATATATATATATATATATATATATATATATATATATATATATATATATATATATATATATGTATATATATGTATATGTATATATATGTATATGTATATATATATATATATATATATATATATATATATATATATATATATATATATATATATATGTATATATATGTATATGTATATATATGTATATGTATATATATATATATATATATATATATATATATATATATATATATATATATACATATATATATATAATATATGTATATAATATATGTAAATATATAGTCTATATAAGTGCGTATATATATATATATATATATATATATATATATATATATATATATATATATATATATATGTATATATATGTATATATATATATACTAGCGGAGCAGGCGAACACCGCCTCGCCCCAATTTTAAGCCTTCAGACAAACTTTCTATTTTTTTCATTTGAAAAGCCATTAAGGAATAATTTCAAACAAAATTTCATACAAAAACTCCATTTTCGATTTTTCCAATTTTCCGACTTTTCCGGAGGGGTTTCCCAAAATTTTCTTCCATAAAAACCTTCTCCTCGAAAATGCGAAAAATCGACAAAAAGTTTTACAGAATTCGGCCAAGCCGTTCTCATTTTATGAATTATTGGATTTTGCCACGCCCCTCCGCCCACAGACCGAAAATGAAAAATCGGACTTCACAGTGTCACTCGTCCGAGTATTCTGAAGGTTTCCTGAAAATTTCGTTAAAATCGGCTCAGCCGTTTTGGAGCCGTTACGTTACATACATACATATATGAATGTATATATATATATATATATATATATATATATATATATATATATATATATATATATATATATATATATATATATATATATATAGTGAAATTTTTTAGTGGAATAATACATATTACTGGGAGACATGTTTGCATTCTCAATGTAAAAGTAATATGTACACATGTCTGCTCGTTCACCTTTTCCATTTTTCCAACAGCGAAATGTTTTCTTGCAATTTACGATATGCCTCTTGTGGGAGTCTTACGAAGATTAGATCATTTATTATGTGAATATCATTACTTATTGGCATGTCAGAGGCATACATTAAATATAAACTAGGACCCAAAATGCTGCCTTAAGGAAATCATTCTTCTATTGGCTGAGGAGTGCTTAGAAAATTACCTTCTATGATAATAAATTTACGACCAGTTAAGTAGATGAAATTTTGCTTCAATTTCTGAATTAATCCATCATTCCATATTCAACCAAAAGCCTGGAATACGTCGTCAAAGAGAGCAGATCAATATTTTGTCTTCAAAAGCAGTTCTAACCATATTCACAAGTCTATGTGTTTGTTCGATGTTTCCAGTTTTCCTCCTAAAACCAACTTGGTGATCTGGGATACATCCACTCTCGTTTACTATATTGGCCAGCTTGTTCACAAGTAGTTTCTTGAACAGCTTTGACACGTTAGATAACAGACTTAAAGGGCTGTAAATTTAATAAGCGAGTGGTCTCTTCGGAGTCTAGGAATCATAGTATAACCATTGAAACTTTTCATTCTGCAGGCGTGAAGTAACATTGAAAATTAGGATAAAATTTTTTTCACTCGGTACCTATAAAAGCATTTTTTTACTAATCAACACCTGGTGGTTTCTCCGAGTTTAGGCCAGCAAAATAAGTTGCAATCTCACGAATAAGTAGGTTGGATACTTGTATGTATGGGCTCATATTAACCCATTAGCGCCCAATTTTTGTTTTAAAATTTAGAGTTTATTTTTGGAATATATAATAGTAGTTAAGAGAAAAAACCAATTTTAAAATTATTTTAGAATTTTAATACCTTTTTTATTGCAATTTTTAATTTGTTCCCAAATGGGAACATTGGACATTAGGTCATATTATGGTATGCTGCAAAACAATGTACATGCATACCTCGATTGCATTCAACACACATCCTCCTTGAATTTTTTTTGCAAAGCGCACATCTTTTTTGCTTTCCATCTGGAATACCTGCTAAAACGTGGTTTGTGATTATCCTATTTTCCTTGGGGACTCGCACTGGACGACCTAATATTTTTGGATCTGAAAAATCTGATTCAGTATGTAAATAACGTCGTGTAACCATACGAATAAATTGTAGATATGGCACTCTTTCATGACACATATTATAAATAACATATGAGTTGTACATACAAATATCTAGGCAGTTTATTTTAATTGGATATTTGTTTATGTGCCAGTCTAATTTATCTACACCTCCCATGTACTTGTTATATTGCGATATCGCGTAAGGCTGAAATATTTCAACATATTTTTTATCCTTTTTGCTGTATCTTTGCACAGTCTGCATTGGATTTACAGTTAAGTGGTTACTAAGTAATTTCACACACCTGTTATCATTCCAAGATATAACTAGTATTTCATTATTTTTATCGAATCTGTAATCCGTTGTTCCGCGAGGTTCCTTTTTCATGGTATCATCGCTTTTTATTGGACATTTATTGATTCGATTAAATCTTGCTGTGCCAGTAGCACGCATATTCTTCTGACTTAGAACTGCCATAAGTCGGAAGCTTGAAAAAAAGTTGTCAAAGTAGAGCTCATGGTCTTCTGGGTAGTTGAGAAGGTTAACCATTGAAGTAATTACTTTTTCTCCTAATGTTGTTAAATCCTTGTCGGTGGAATCTTTTTTACCCTTGTAAAGCTCCATTTTGTAGCAAAAACCAGTTTCACCGCAGGACATAACCCACTGTTTTAAACCAAAGCGAATTGGTTTTCCTCTTATAAATTGCTTTAGAAAATGGCCTCCGTAATATCGTACCATTTGCTCATCTACTGACAAGTGTTTTGAAAAAACATTTAGTTTCAAAAAGTTTTCATTGAGCTTTTCAAATATCGGTTTAATTTTAAAATCTTTATCTGGAACATGACGTCGTATGAATTCGTTGTTGTTAAAGTGAAGAAACCTTTTAATTTCAAGATATCTGTTTCGAGGCATACAACTTCTTACTATTTGAATATCAATGTCATCGTCTGTGGACCAATACATCCTTTCACTCGGTAGGCTATGGTACGACGTAAAAAATAAGACTCCGATGAATTTCCGGAAACAGTTAGGAGAAAAAACAAAGTTATGAAAGTTATTCTGGTGCGCGTAACGAATACTTTCGTCGACTATGTGTTGCATAAGTGAATTATCAAAGAAAAATTCAAAAATCTCAAAAGCCTCTGTATTTTGAAACTTCTCCTGAATTTTTTCTTTATATTCTGCGCACCGTTGAGAAGGTGCAAAAGATTGATTATAACTTGCATCTACATGAAGCCAGCGTGATGATGGGAATTCTTTATTAAGTTTTTGTCGTTTGGATGATGTCGTCGGTTGAAACTCTTTATGGTCTTCATTTTCAGTGAAGTGGATTTCTACTTCACCAGGCACAACTTTCAACTCTGTAACTTCGTCAAGGTCATCTTCATCAATGTCTTCACAATCAGTCAAACTATCTGGTTCGGGGGGCAATTGCACTATATCAATAGCACTTTCATCAGCCAGATCTTCATTCTCGAGGAGTTCCTCTAAAATACCTTCAATTTCAGGAAGTCTCAAAGCACGCTTACTTAGCATGGCTTATATGAAATATCACAACCTATGTACATTTGCATTTATAAAACGTAAAAATTTTTATCATCAAGTGCCCATTGTTCCCATTTGGGAACAGGAAAAACTTACCTGTTTTAGAAAAGTGTAGAAGCTAAGCACACGGTCAACTAAATATTTCATACACTTACGTAGCAGAAAAGCGTATAAAAGTGAAAAATATTTAAAATTTAAAAGCTAAGATAACTAAAACCATCAACGAACATGGAATATTGCAAAAATGTGTGATTTCTTTGAATGTTTGCCGTATACTGAGAATACAAGCAAACAATATGACAAACATTGATATCATTGTATACATAGGAATGTTAATACCGTTACTTTGTTATTCTGACTTTGATGTGTTGTTGCTACGAGCTGGTACGCAATCAAATGTGCTTGTTCCCATATGGGAACATTGGGCGTTAATGGGTTAAGAGCACATATTTCTGAAATATGTCGTATGATAATTACATCAAGTTTTGCGTACTCATATAGCTTTTCAATATCATAAACTTTCAAAGGGTGGTGAACGTTGTGTAATGTGTGCAAATGTGCATTACTCAGGGACCGTAACGTTTTTTTTTTGCTTGGTTAAAATATTTTTTTTTTGCTTAGTTAAAATATTTAGTTTAACAAATAAGAACGACCTCTGGAAACAAATGAATTGTTTTGTAAGCACAATTAAAAAAAAAAAAAAAAAAATTAAGCACAACGGTAGGTTCTCAGAATGGAATCACCAACATCATGTAGAAGATATAGAATGCAGACGTTACATGACGAATGCATTGAGAAATTGTAAATTAAACTAAAATTTTGATTAAGTGCGTAAATGATTTATTCGTCAAAATTTTTAAGAATGAAATAGAATTTATGCTAGAAATTTTTAACTCATATCTCCTTAATATTA
Organism: Germaria angustata; assembly: GCA_963681545.1. Classification (NCBI taxonomy): domain Eukaryota; kingdom Metazoa; phylum Arthropoda; class Insecta; order Diptera; family Tachinidae; genus Germaria; species Germaria angustata. Next base: position 54,141,835 of record OY812999.1, on the reverse strand, counting down.
AATTTACTGCTGAAAAACAGAACTTATACTTCCATATTTATACACTCTAATAGTAAGAATGGACAATATTTTTATAATATATCGGGAATATTTTTATAACGAAAAATCTTATAGATGACATACTCAATATTAGTGGCATAGAGTTTCACAAGTAGAATGAAACAAAGATTGGGAATCTATTTCCCAATTCATTCAATTTGCAAATCAAATCGATAGTATAAAAATTCGAATAATAGTGAACCAAAACTTATGTACCTGATGATGTTGATGATAAAAAATATATAATTGCGCACAGAATCTTTAATACAGCGGGGAGGTTATTTAGTAAGACAAAGGATAGTGTTAAGAGATTGGTAATGTCTAACGTAGTTTACCAGATACCTTGTAAAGGTGAAGTTAATAAAGTATGTGAAAAAGTATATAGTTATAAGTATCACTAAAAATAAATTAATGACTAGAATTACAGGATATAAATCAGACCAAAGATATAAAGATATGACATCTTTAAATAAGGGAGCATTGGCAAATCAATAGAGAATTATGAAACACTATACTGATTTTTAGGGCATAAAGGCTTTGAAATATAAAAAATTATCATTATTATTAATAATGAATAGAATACCTTGAAACTTGTATCCAATTTTCTAGATTAAGGAGCATGATATAAGAAAAGCAACTAGTTTACAAACTTTATCTTTATTTAAATTGTGTCGTCCATATTTATGTTTTGAAATAATAGTAGTCACATTCGATAGGCCTGAATCCTCGAATGTATTTACATTGAGTGCTAATCATTGTTTGATACTTTTAATGTTCATTAATTTTTGTTTTCATTGGTTGGCGATGTTGGTGAATCTATCTACAATGTTTGTAGCATTTTTCTCTTTTAGCTTTATTAAATGGATTTTTTTAAATCAATGTATAATATGATTTTAATGCTTTTCATTTACTTGTTATCTTTATAGCATCATTTATTCAATGCTAATCATGATCATTTCAGCCAATTTGTTGAAAATATCTTTTTTAAGTTGTACTGATATGAACTTCTAAAAGTAAGTATAGCATCCGCATGTAATTTAACCCAAAGGCGCAAAGATTTAACCAAAACGCAAATCAAACCACCCCAAAGGTAAATAAAATTCAACCAATATCTATCAATGCCACCGTGGATTGCTTAATTGAAGGTTGCACGAGTACAACTGTTTTATTTTTCTTGGTTACAGCCATAGGCCAGAATTAGACTCGACAACTTTAAGAGAAAAGTAAATATTTTCCTTACTTCCTTGCCAATGAAGGAAGGAATGTCTAAAAAGATTTTCGGCCAAATAAAGCATTTTCCAACTGCAGTTCTAATCCATTCCGAAAGCTGTTAATACATTCTTTACGTTTAATTTCTATTTGTTTTATTTGAATTTACGTTTGGCTTAATTTAATTTTCATTGTGCCGATTTGGGTTTTGGTAAAACAGATTTTCATTTGGCTTAAATAAATGTGGGATTGCTCTATGTATGTATGAATGTTCGTACATACATATTTACATATGTACATATTGTTTTCGAAATTGCAGTAGTTTTAAAAATTTTAGTTGTAAAAGAGAAATTATGGGAAAAATTCAGGCAGAATAAAATCTTGCGTCAAAAGTACCATGGATATTATAGTTAAAATAAAGTGTTGTCTCACATTTATTATTAAATAATTCGTGGTGGCGGAAAAGTAATATATACTGTGTAAATTGGCGCCGAATGTCACTGTGCTTTGACATTTAAGATATAGATATGTAGAGATATAAGTATACATATATGTATGTATATATGTATGTATTTCATTTATAACAAAATGACCGCCAGCTCAAAGAATGACATCACTTTTGTGCCTCCTTGTATAAGAAAAACGTCCAGTTAGTTTGTCATACAATATCGGGAAATTTACAATTGAAACTGGAACATATGTTAACAATAAGTTTGAAACACAATTAATATAAAAAATCAAAGCTAAATATGAAATAAATGAATATACTAAATAAAAAAATGTTCTTAATTCCGTCATGCTGCTGAACACAAAATTTAATGTTTTATTTATTTAGAAAAAAATTTAATATATTTGTATAAGTAAAATCTTGCACATTGTAAGTTATTTGCTTATTCTTTTGTAAATACAGGTGGCGCAGAAGTGTTTGAATTTATTATATTCCATTTAAGCACTCCCTGGACCACCATTTCTATATATTGTGTAGTACCAGCCGCTCTCCGTTTTTCCAATATGACCACTAATTTTCTCAAGAAATTACATTTGTTTAAACGAACTATATTGCTGCTCTAACATATATTTTGCCTATTTCCTGATATATATATATATATATATATATATATATATATATATATATATATATATATATATATCCATGATATATTTTAAATGAACCTAGTCCATTTTGGGATTTCTGTTAATTGGTTAACAGAGTTCTGTTAACTGCGAATTTGTCATTACAAAAAATATGGTTTTTATCTGTACTAGTTAAGTTTAAATTTATCTTCACACACAGCATTTATGATGTAGATATATAGAGAATTAGTTGTCAACAAGAAATGGAACGATACACACCTCAAAAATATGTTGTAAAGTCTAAGTTTTATTGAATAATAAAAAATGTATACTAAAACAATGAGTGGTTTTACAAGGCTGATAATTTGAAAATACATAAATGTATACAAGTTATAAAACATAAACAGTTCATAAAAGGAATAATTTCATTTCCAATACATTTCATTAACACCCCTTCTCAATATAATAAATATTGCATTTAATAATTTCATATAATTAAAATATTATCTCCTTTTATAATAAAAATTAAAAAAAATCATTTACATAAGGCAATTAATTTTAAAAGTATAGACATTTTAATGCTCGGAAGAGGTTTGGTTAAAATGTCTGCTAACATAGAATATGTAGGACAATAGTTGAATGATACTTGCTTAGATTTATATAGATCTCGAACAAAATAATATTTGACATCTATATGATTGCTTCTGTGTGAAACTTTTTCATCTTGAAGCATTTTCAGGCAACTTTGATTACCTTCGAAAATAGCAGGGGGCAAATCACGGCATTCGATATCGATCGAAATTTCAAACAAAATTGTATTGAAATTTCGATCGATATCGAATGCCGTGATTTGCCCCCAGGTCTTAGCTCAACAATTCCAAACTCGGCCATTAGTTGAAGGATCCACAACAGCTCTTGGGATGCTTCTGCTAGAGACACAAATTCAGCTTCAGTAGATGATAAAGTTACATTTGATTGTTTTCTACTTGCATAGCTTATTACGGCATCACCAAGCTTAAAAAGGTAACAACTTGTTGATTTTCGATCGTTTGTATCACCTGCCCAGTCGGCATCGACAAAACCTTTCAATTCTAAACGAGATTTAGATCCCACACATAATTTCAAATCTTTGGTGCCCTTTAAATATTTGAAAATTCTTTTTACTTCCGCCCAATCGCTATCAGTAGGATTCATTATTTTTCGAGACAATATGGACACAGATACAGCAATATCGGGGCGAGTGTTGTTTGCAACATATAGCAGCGATCCAATTGCCTTTCTATACAAATTATTATCTTTAAGCAGATTGGATGAATTTATTTTGAAATAACCAGGATCCATTGGTACAGATGAAATTTTTGAGTCTAGAAGATTAAATTCTCCCAATATTTTTTCAATGTAACTCTCTTGGCATAAATAGAATAGACCATTTCTTGAACTCACTTCAATGCCCAAGAATTTGCTTACATTTCCTAGCACATTTATTTCAAGATTTGATTTTAAAATTTTTATGACATCTTGGATACATTCATCTGACTTAGAAATCACAAGAATATCATCCACATAAATTAAAATACATATACGTTTTTAAATCGCCATCACCTTTAATATATAAACAGGGCTCTGCCTTTCCCCTTCTGAATCCCGAATCAATTAAAATTTGATTGATTCGGAGATTCCAGCAACGTGCAGATTGCTTTAATCCATATAAACTGCGATTTAACTTGCAAACGAGACTTTCCTTTCCTGGTGTTGCAAAACCCTCGGGTTGTTTAATATATATATTAGAGTCTAACTTACCATAAAGGAATGCTGTCTTGACATCAATATGCACTACTTTCATGTTCTTGTTACTTGCTATTGCTAATAGACTTCTAAATGAGGTTTGCTTCATAACTGGAGCGAAAACTTCATCGTAGCTTTCACCATATTTTTGTTAAAATCCCTTTGCTACCAATCTTTTTTTTGCTTGGTTTTGAAAACCCATTTGCATCTAATTAATTTTTCATTGCGAGGTAATTCCACCAGGTCCCACGTGTTATTGTTATTTAGCGCCTTCATCTCTTCATTCATAGCCATTAACCATTCTTTACCGTCAGATCTTGTTATTGCTTCTTTATAATTTGATGGATCGTTATTAAAAAGAACTTTGCAGGCATACCTTTTTGGAGGTATACGCTTGTTAGATCTTAAAGAAGTTCTGACAACGATATTTAAATCAATTTGCGTTTCAGAATCGGATGACGAAACTTCCTCTGCTGTTGTATAGCCTTCAAAATCATCTGTGCTTATATTATCTATATTTTCTTCAGATTCTTCTTGAGGCTGCGATTTAGATACGTTCGTGTTTAAATTTGAAAAATCAATAGTTGCTATTTCGGTACCCAAATTAGTATTGTACTTCAAAATATTTGGCGAAAAAATGTCTTTAGATTCTAAAAACTTAACATCACGACGACTAATAATGACTTTATTGGTATCACAAGTCAGCAACCAAAAAGCTTTTGATTCATCAGCATATCGAACTAAAAAACATTTTACAGCAACATCATCTAATTTCTTACGCTTTTGCTTATTAATGTGCGCATAAGCCACAGTGCCAAAAATACGAACGTGACTTAAATTCGGAGACTTGCCAAACTATAATTCAAATGGTGTCAAATCTACAGCAGACGACAATAAACGATTCTGTATGTAGTTTGCATTATTTACCGCCTCAGCCCAAAACTTGACATTTATGTTTGCATCGTACAACATACACCTTGCCATTTCCATTAAGCTGCGATTTTTCCTTTCAGCAACACCATTTTGCTCAGGAGTGTAAGCAATAGTTGCTCACTTTGTCATTTACAAACTCCCCACCGTGATCAGTTCTAAATTTTCTTACACGTATGCCAAACTGATTTTCTGTTTGTTCGATGAATTCTCTTATTTTATCATATGCCATATCTTTTGATGCAATAAAGAAAACGGTACAAAAACGACTATAATCGTCTATGAGTGTTTGATTCTGCATTGGTCCACACAAGTCGCAATGTATTAGTTCTAAAACTTCGCTGGTTCTAGATTCTGATGATTTAGGAAATGGACTTCTTGTTAGTTTTGCTCTTAAACACACTTCGCAATTAAATATACAACTACAGTTGTTAACAATTATACCTTCTACTAATTCTTTAGTTACAGTAGACTTTATTGCATTAATGCTTCTGTGGCCAAAACGGCGGTGCCGAATGTGAACGCAATCACTTTTGCATTGTGACAATTTGTTTGCCTTAAAACAGTGATTCAGCACAAATAAACCGTTACATAACGATGCCCTAGCGTAAATACAGCCTTTCCTAGATATCGGACAATCATTTGATGTAAAATTCACTTCGAAACCTTCACTGGTTAATTTGCGAACGGAAAGTAAACTCCCATCTAGTTGGGGTACATATAATACATTTTGTACAACAATATTATTCCCTTCACAATAAAGTTTATAACTCTTATTTGGGCAATTTTTCTTTGAATTGCCACAAATAAAACATTTTGCCACAAAGTTTTTCTTTTGTATTTTAAATGCCGCTTCTGGCTCTTGCTCACACCCGGATATTCTTTTAAATTCCTGAAGCAATTTCTCCGTAACCAAGTCAATCGTTAGGTCTTCTTCAGAGCGCATTTCCAATGAAGAAATTATCGGGTTGTAAGCCTCCGGTAGTGTGCCCAACAAAAAAGCAACAGCTTGACGTCCCTCTATCTTCTCACCCAAATCACGTAACCGATCCACAATTGTTAGAAAAGTATTGATGTGATTTTCCATCGTCTTACCGCTATCAAGCCGCATTGATGACATTTGTCGTCAAAGACTAACTTTATTGGTTATGTTTGACTTCTCATGATGTTTCTTCAGGTTGTTCCAGAACTCTTTTGCCGTCTTCAATTGTTTAATGAGAACTTTTTGTGATTCCTCCACAGCTAAACCAATAACAGCTCTTGCTTTACCGTCACGTGCCAGCCATTTATTATCTGGTGCAACCGGAATAGCATCAGTAACAACATCCCACAATTCCCTTTCCAGCAGGAGCAACTCCATGTTAAATTTCCAAACATGATAGTTTGTATTTGACAATTTTAGGAATTGTGCACACATTGTGTTCATTGCGTCTTCTAAGCCTTGGTTAATTTTTCTCCCAAAAATTTTTTTTAATTTTTATTGTCTGCGTAAATCTGGGCCCATAACCTGTTTTAAAGTCTAAGTTTTATTGAATAATAAAAAATGTATACTAAAACAATGACTGGTTTTACAAGGCTGATAATTTGAAAATACATAAATGTATACAAGTTATAAAACATAAACAGTTCATAAAAGGAATAATTTCATTTCAAATATATTTCATTAACAAAATAAACTTTTTAAGAAAACAGGTCTCTCTTTTTAATTTATAACAAAATGGCAGGGAGCCAGTTCAAATAATGACATTAGTTTTGCGCCATGACATTACTTTTACGCCACCTAAACAAAGTTAAATGTATTATTAATATATTATTGGATAGCACTTCTGGTGAACTGCAGATTTTAGACAGTTCGGAATAGATTCAAACAGCTTTTTTGTAAAGTCTGGTCCGATTTAATTTTTCAAAATGGCTTTCTTCAGATCGTTTTGGTTAAAAATTTAGTGTTTCCTTATTTAATTAATTGGGTGGAGTTTCGATTACTCGAGGACCATGATATAGCAGACATTTTTTCAATACTTCAGTCGCGTGTTTTGGATCATTAACTTGATAGAAAAAAGCTCTACTACGAACTTCTCGGCACTTTCTTTCAGATTATTATTTTTATCTGTATATAGCGTGTAAAGGAAAAGCGATGACTGCCTTTGCGCTCAAAAAAATATATAGTTTTAAATGTAATTCCTTACAGAGGTGGACAATGTGTGTTTTATTAAAATTGGTTAAGTATCTCAATTGTTGTACCCATTTCCAATTGTTACTAATATTTTGGTATCAAATGTTGGACAAAATATTTCGAAACAATTTGAGAAAAAATCGCGAAAAAGAAGAAGTTATATGAAAAAAGAAAATTACAATTTTTATTGAAAATAAAATGAATGAAGAATTTCGGCCACTGGACGACTACTATTAATATTTAAATACTAAATTTTATTCATGTTTCCTTCAATGAAATGCAAGTTACCAACAGATATGTCAAAGATTTACGTCAGTACCTGTTATTAAACTCAACCTGACGGTGCTCTTCGCACTGGGTGAATAAAGCCGTTCACCACCGTCTCCGTCGTCCTTTCCAGAGGCACATACAGGGTGCGGTTCTACATTTACCCTAATAGGGACGACATGGTAGCAAATTCTGTACAGGCTGCAGAACCATGTACAGACACCTTGCTAAAGTGCTGGAGCTATCAAACCTTCTACTTAATGGACACTCACCAACCGCAACCATTAGGGCAGCTCTGTCGAATAGCAACAGAACATAGAGATATATGGTCTGAAGAGAGCATCTACAACAGGATCACTAGCACTATATTGCAGACGCACTCATCCGACCCATAACTCTTTCCGCGTATCTTTGGGTTTTAACCACAGCCACCACGTGATCCCCGAAGTGGCCTCACCAGACAAGCATAGGCAAAGCTACTACCTTAAATACTTATATGCACGCCCGTTACCCTGTTATTTCAGGGATTGGGTAGTATCATATTAAGTTCTACGGGTAACTGGCCAAAGGACAAGGTCTGGAAAGACCATATTACCCATCCGGACGAGCGAGCGAACCCACTTTTACCTTTAATTTACTTGCATGCGCGCCCATTACCCTGTTAATTCAGGGATTGGGTAGCAACATACAAGTTTTTAGGGGTTATCAGCAAAAAGGCCTAGGTCCGGAAACCTAGACAAGATGTATAATCCGTGCCCCCCGGGGGCAAGTTACCAACAATAGTACATATCGTATTAAAAGTACATGCAAGATGGCGCAATAGTAATGACATAATTTGTATTAGCTGCCATTTTTGTAGATGGCGCCAAATGTGCTTTGACATTTATGATGTAAATATATAGAGAACTATTTATTCTATTGTTTTAACGCAGCGTGTTCCACGTGCTCGAACAAAATTTGCATTTCATCCAAATGTAAAGTTTAATTTTCATACGACCATTAGAAGTGCGATAAAATTGACTTCCAACATTTGATTTCACTGTGATTTTGTTACAAGTGAATCTAATAAAATATTTAAAAAACCGATTTCAATAAAAAGAGCAATTCGTACAGATTGCAAACAAAAAAGTATTTTCAACATCTGTGCATAATGCGATAATCAGTATTTCGGGAGGGAAAATTTTCCGTCCGATTTTCGAACAAAAAATTATGGGATCACATAATTGTTTGCACAATTATAGTCAACCAGATATACGATAATTTGATTGTTTGGGAGCTACTCTTTTCTTGTGACTACGTACATTCAACGGAGAGCAACAGCCGCCAATTTTTAATAATATCACCGTTATAGTCAGTCAGATATATGACAAATACGAATTGCTTTGTATGCGAGGTATTCCTCGCTCTGCTTCTATGTCTTATTGACTTATTATTAATGCGACTAAAGAGCAAGCACGCCCTATCAAACAAAAAAAGGAATTTTGAAAATCGCTTCACAAATGATGAAATTAAGTTTGTACAAATAAAAAAATGCAGACGAATTTATAACATCCTCCTTTTTTGAAGTCGGTTAAAACGGCTAAGTTTTCGCGTTGTGTTTTTCACTTATATAAAATGAATTGATTACTTGGTGATTTAAAAAAAATTCCCATGAGGTGGCTAAATTATGGTTTATGTTCTCAGTTGCCCCTACTTTCTAAGAAATCGCGCACATTAGACTTAATTATGTGAAATTTACTTGAATGCCATCCAAAAAATAGTGCTTTTAAACTACTGTGCAAAGGAGGCAAGCGATAAAATTGTTGTGATCTCACTCATAATGTAATTAAATCGCAAAAATGACCCAAATCTTATTAAGAATTGTCACGAACAATTCGTTTATTAGGAACTGGGCTTGCCCACTATTCTTCACCCCAATAAGGCCTTATTAATAGCTATAACCTAAAATTATGATGGAACGGGGTTGTTGTTGTGTATGTGTGTGTTCATGTAGCATGTTCATGGCCGACTGTTAAAAAGGATTTTTTGTCGTGTTTTTTTTTTTCAAACATGAAAGTCACTTACATAGGTGTGTGTCTTCTGCCAATTTCCCTTTAGGAATGTTGCCAAAGTATTAAATTTGAGAATGAATTCAATTTATTTATAGACTTCAATATTATGAGAGATTTTTATGTATGTATGTATATAAATACATACGTATCTAATGTACATGCGTGTGGGTATTTGTCTGTCTAAAAGTAAAACTGCATACTGTACATGTGAAAACATTAGTAAAGTTTGACAGTTGGGAAAATATTGTTAGCTTGAAATCATGGGTGGCGCTTATTGATACATCTTTTTTAACTTTACGTTTACGAGTATCTTGCATGCTTCTTGATGCCATTTTTGATGTCCTGGCAATACTGATTGCTACAATATGTTTTCGTACTGACGGTATCTCTGTTTTAAAGCAGTTGTAGTAGAGTTAATGAAAAACTTGTAATGGTGTTATTAGGATAATATTAATGTATGAGTATCGTGTTCGTGTAACTGTATATACCAAGAAAATTAATTCAAAATCCAGCAGTCACCACCCACCCATACATCGCAAATAATTAACACACATGTATTGGAGCAGCAACGAATTTCCAAAGAGACACTAACGTATCATAAAATGGTATTAAAACTGAAATAAAAATATTCACGGAAAAATGTCTTCGAAAAAACATGGCTTAGAAATGATTTCCTATGTTCAATACTTTTAACAAAAATGAATCAAAGTTCGTATATAATTTGACTTCAAGGAATGGTTGACCCAGAATTCAATTTCATTTCAGATAAATTTCTTCGAGAAGCTTTTTAGGATCATATATGTATAATAGAAAAGCTCCATTTAACAAAACATTCCCCACAGAATAGTTCAGGCATTTTTCTAACTTCGGTAAAATTTCCTAATATGTTCTAAGAATAATATTTAATAAATTTACGACAATGATTTAATAATTTAAAAAATTATTTTAAATTATTATTTATATATCTACTAATATTATAAATGTGAAAGTTTGTGTGTTTGTTATTCAATCACACTAAACAGCTGTACGAATTTGCTCCTTTTAGCTCCTACAAGGAGCATAGGATCGAATAGCTTATAGACTGGATTAAAGTACGAGAATTTTTGAAACAAATACGGGGTTTTTTTAATACAAAATCATTATATTTTTCAACATAATCTCCTTTGAACTCTATATGCTTTGTCCATCGTTTCTCCAATTTTTTATTCCTTGAAATAATTAAGATTTGTCGAGGTCATAAAAATAGGTTTGTGAGATGATTTCATTTGTTGGTGTAAAATTTGTTTCCGCCAAACCGTCTTCAGGTTTGAAAACAAAAAATTGTCATTTGGGAATTTTTCCACGGAATTCACATTAAATCTACCCAATAATTTGGTATAATATTTGCCATTGATTGTTTTACCCTTTTGAGGGTAGTCATTATAGATTATGCCGGTTCACCCACTGTTTTGAGCCATGTTATAAGCTTATGACTTCCATAAACTCATGTAATTTCTTTAATTATTTTGGGTGTAGAGACCTAAACGTGTTCTGCGCGTCCAGAACGTTTGGCATCGTCCGTGCTTGTACGGCCACTACGAAAATCAGTACACGTTTATTAAGATTAGCCTTGGTTTTATTGATGGTTTTTTCGTAAAAAATAATGCTTAAATGAGCACACGAAATTCACTTTTTTCTATTTTTTCTCAAATCACGCGGTAGTTTGCGCTCAGTGGCTGTCAAACACAAACTAAATAAAGCAATTTGTTAAAATTTTGACGCTAGTCAACTGACAGATGCCTTTTTAGAGGAGCAGTGTTGCCCTTCCAGTTAAGAGGCGTCAACTTAAATGAGTTACGGAATTATTTACTCACCCTCGTATTCATATTCATTCATTCGTGCCTCAATTTGACAACTTGTGGACTAATTCTTATATATAATTCCACACAATTGTTATAATTGGTAATCGTCGGTAATATTAGCAGAATCGTCGGCGAAGTAAAACAATTAATAAATACACATACAGCTTGAGAGATTTAATGAGTCTACTCAACACCAGAGACGCTGCAAGTCTGCTATAAAAAAATAATAAAAGAACGCAGAATAGTTGATTTGTAAGACAGAAATTAAGCTCCCTCTATCTCTCTCTCTTCTAATTTACCGCCTGTCTTCTCTACCCTATCTCTTCCACAAAGAAGTAACACCTTAAGTAAGTAGGCATTAGTTGCCTGAGTGTAACTTCTATTAAAAAAAATTTAAAACAAATCAAACATAAACGGCTGAATAGAATTGAATATAATTGAACCTACTGATAACTCATAGTTTGGATTACATACGATACCTTATACCACGATACATTAGACTATTTACACAGACTAATGCCATAATTCTTACATTTGGAAGTCACGCGTAAGTGGCCGAACGGTTTTGAACGGGAAATTGCTAAACTGATTTGTCTCGTTTGAATAAAATTTAATGAAATTTGGCACAAACATCAAGAACTTTTTATCTCAATGAAAGACGTGATTTAAAACATTTCGAGACCATACCGCAATTCAATTTTCATTAATTTATTACAGGGATATTTTTTGCACCCGAATCGAATAATTTTAAAGATTAATTTTCAATTGTGTACGTCTGCAAATGAGGCCCACGCCTGAAGGTGTCAACCCTGTGGGCAAAGTTGTAACACTTTCGCCGTACATGTAGCAAGCGTGTTTAGCAGTTCAGTGATTTCGAATCAGCTGCTTATGCATCGAAGCTACTTCATATCATATGTATGAGGCAAAATATAACTTATCAAGGATTTTTTTCACCCAGTGGCGACAGAGAATGAGCGTGTTGATCCCCTGAATCGTAATTATCTTTAATAACTTGTCATTTCCACTCAAGAGGACATTTACAAAAGTCATTGATTAGACCCATTTTTTTGGAATCTCCTTGCTCTAATAGAGGTTGCACTAATAGGGTTATACGGCCTCTGGTCGGTTGTGATGTTGGATTTGTTGGTTGGCGCGCAGTTATTATATTAATTACTCAGTCTAGTTTGTACTGAGTTTAGGAAATGATTTTTTAGTAAAAAGTCTACAGGTTTAAAACAACGTGGCTTCCATATATCTACAGGTTTTATGACTGATCACAGACTTTTTGATTGCAATATTTTCATGTTCTGGAAATTAAACCCCATTATCTAAAAAGATTAAGAGATTAATTTAAATTTAATTTTGGACTTCTTAAACCAAATAGGAATATTTTGAAAAAAAAAAATTTGATTGAAAATTTTACATTTTCGTGGTATTTTTATATCACTGAAAATGGGTAACGTGAACGCAGACTTTATGTTCTATCTGTATATGCATTTATTTCCTAAAATTAAGCAATGTACGGATATGATATCCATGAAAAGAACTCTCCTGTGCCTTGTTCAATGAAAAAAAAAATCGATTGTCAGATATTGATTAACCACACAAAATATTGTCTTTTATTAACAAAAATTTGCAGCAGAGTAATTATTTTTAGATTGTCGCCCGTAATATCTTTTTGGGATTAATAACTCTACTGGGATTCGATTGCTATCCATAATCGACCTATTATATATATATATATATATATATATATATATATATATATATATATATATATATATATATATATATATATATACATATAAGTATTAAATACTTACATACACGTATGGTGCCATTTATTTTCCCGCAACTGTTTTGCAAAAGGGAGTGTGCTTCAATAGTACGAGTGTGACAATCCTGTCGTACCTTCTATTTTTGATTTAAATGTAAGATTCATGCATTTGGGATTGGGAACACTTTATTAATATAAATAGCCAGATACATATTTACTACATACTTACATTCACACACACACATCCTGCGATTAAATGCTATATAAAATGTAAGTTTGTGTGCGTTCACGTTGTTATACTATTGAAGTTATGTTCAGGGAATACTGAAACTATTAAGATTAACATTTAAATAAAAGGTTTTTATGTTTACTTTGCACGATATATTATTTATTTCCCCCGTGTTTTAACAAAAATCTTAATTTTAAATTTTTTTATATTTCACATTTAACCCAACGTCCTTTCTCGTTTTGAGACAAGTTAAGCGCGAAGCAGTTTTAGCATTTCATAAGATTTTCAATTATAAAATTAATAATTAAACTCTTACATGCATGAATGTATATATAAGTACATATACACACACATACTATATACATATATATATATATATATATATATATATATATATATATATATATATATATATATATATATACATGTATATATATATATATATATATTGTTACGTTTTTACCTTTTTAAAAACGTTTTCCGTGGATTCTTTTATTGCAATGAAATTAAACGCACGCTTCTTTGATTTTTAGTACTTAACAGCTACTACTTTATTTAACTTAATACTACTGTACTATGCTCAAAAGCAATAGTAACCACTTAATACGCTTTACACGATCACGGTAAAGTCTAACAACTCACTAATCACAGACTCAACACTGTCTGTCTACTCAACTCTGACTCTCACTGAGTTTAACTTTAACTCTAACTCTTTACTGACTGACTGACCCTGCTGACGTTGATGCGCCAGCTTTTATACTCTTAATGATCATTTCTAGAATAATCATCATGTTTGTTTGTTAAAGTTGTTTACATTATCGTACACTCAAATTAAACGTAAACACAAGCCATACACACATACACACATACACGTACCCAATATTTAAATGCCGACAGACAACAACAACAGCAATAATCATGATCTTATTTGTTGTCGCTTTGCTAGTAAACAAGTAACTATGTATGCACGTATGTATAGCTGTTATGTGTTCATTTAAAATGAGTAAGCAAAAAGCAAATAAGACTAACAACAACAATGTAATGACTAAGAAATAGTAAACAATTCAGTACATAACAATTCAGCAAATAATAAACAACTAAGTAATAAGAATCAATAATTCAATAATTAAGAATAACAACAATGCGGTATATTCTAGAGCAATTACAATAGGACTATTCACTCCAAATTCGTAACACTGCCGCCCGCTTAAGCCTGTTCGTCCCGAACAGGCACATAACCACTGCTTCCATATTTTGCGAGTCGCCCTAAGTGTACCACCTTCATTTTAGATCGGGGGCTATGGTGCTTCTGTATCCCATACACAACATCGTTCAATCCATTTATCAGCTTGTATGGTCCATCCCATTGTGTTTGTAGTTTAGGAGATAGCCCTTTCTTCCTTTGTGGATTAAACAGTAGGACCATTTGTCCCTCGCGGAATCCATCAGAATCCGCAACTCCATCGCACCTGGCTTTCATTTTCTTTCTCTTCCTCGGAATCAGCTGTCTTGCTCTTTTTCGCCTTCTTTTCGCCAGCCTTTCCTCCATTCTTGCTGCTAGCGTTTGCTGTACTTCCGCCATTGGTTTCAAAATCTTTGACAGCATCCTCATAATCTTCCTTGGCTTTTGCGGCTTCAGCTCCATTCTGTGGATCTGCCCTTTATGCTCTCCACCACACTTACGCTGCAGAGCCGCGATTCTTGCCAACACCGTTCGCTGTACTGCCACCATTGGCCTCAAATTCTTTAACTGCATTCTCGTAATCTTCCTCGGCTTTTGCGGCTTTAGCTCCATTCTGTGGATCTGCCCTTTATGCTCTCCACCACCCTTACGCTGCAGAGCCGCGATTCTTGCCGACACCGTTTGCTGTACTGCCACCATTGGCTTCAAATTCTTTGACTGCATTCTCGTAATCTTCCTCGGCTTTTGCGGCTTTATCTCCATTCTGTGGATCTGCCCCTTATGCTCTCCACCATACCTGCCTTGCATAGCCGCGATTCTTGCCACGACCGTTCGCTGTACTGCCGCCATTGGCTTCAAATTCTTTGACGGAATCCTCATATTCTTCCTGGGCTTCTGCGGCTTTATCTCCATTCTGTGGATCTGCCCCTTATGCTCTCCACCAGACTTACGTTGCATAGCCGCCATAATGTCCTCATCCTGGTTCCTCGCTGTAGCGGCCACAGTTTCCAGGACTTGTGC
Organism: Germaria angustata; assembly: GCA_963681545.1. Classification (NCBI taxonomy): domain Eukaryota; kingdom Metazoa; phylum Arthropoda; class Insecta; order Diptera; family Tachinidae; genus Germaria; species Germaria angustata. Next base: position 54,126,257 of record OY812999.1, on the reverse strand, counting down.
ATCAGAGCCTTTTAATGCCAGGATTAACTTAGTGCATTTCTCCTCCTGCGATTGTAGCTTCTGATCTACACCATTCTCTAGAATATTAAGCTTCTCATAAACATCTTTTTCTGGCCCATCGAATTTGCTATTGACGCTGTGAACTTCTCTCTCCTTGTGATTCCATCTATCTTTATTGATGTTAATCCTCGCATTCACGGCGTCATGGATATCATCCAGCCTTTTGTTTGCTGCTTCCAGCATCTTAGAGTTTTCTTCGATTTTCTGCAAAATCATTTTATTGTTGTCCTTAACGCTCTGTTTGACCTCATTGATAGACTTAGAGTTTTCCTCCATTTTCTGCATCATCATTTCATTATTGGCCTTAGAACTTTCTTTGATCTCCTTAGAGTTTTCTTCGATTTTCTGCATAAACGCTGCAAACATAGAGTTTATGTCGATGTTGCTTGTAGCTGAACGTGTACCCATCTCCAGTTCTTCTTTTTCTTCGAACTCATAGGTATTGATATCCAGGTCAAGCCGAATAAACTCCTCCAGTAGCCTTTTCTGCAGCTCTGCTTTGTTACCAACTGTGGGCAAGTCCAGTTTGGCCAACTCTCGTTTTAGTTGTTCCACTTTAAGCTCGTCGAACTTCATTTTGCAATCCCACTTCTGACACCAATTGTTACGTTTTTACCTTTTTAAAAACGTTTTCCGTGGATTCTTTTATTGCAATGAAATTAAACGCACGCTTCTTTGATTTTTAGTACTTAACAGCTACTACTTTATTTAACTTAATACTACTGTACTATGCTCAAAAGCAATAGTAACCACTTAATACGCTTTACACGATCACGGTAAAGTCTAACAACTCACTAATCACAGACTCAACACTGTCTGTCTACTCAACTCTGACTCTCACTGAGTTTAACTTTAACTCTAACTCTTTACTGACTGACTGACCCTGCTGACGTTGATGCGCCAGCTTTTATACTCTTAATGATCATTTCTAGAATAATCATCATGTTTGTTTGTTAAAGTTGTTTACATTATCGTACACTCAAATTAAACGTAAACACAAGCCATACACACATACACACATACACGTACCCAATATTTAAATGCCGACAGACAACAACAACAGCAATAATCATGATCTTATTTGTTGTCGCTTTGCTAGTAAACAAGTAACTATGTATGCACGTATGTATAGCTGTTATGTGTTCATTTAAAATGAGTAAGCAAAAAGCAAATAAGACTAACAACAACAATGTAATGACTAAGAAATAGTAAACAATTCAGTACATAACAATTCAGCAAATAATAAACAACTAAGTAATAAGAATCAATAATTCAATAATTAAGAATAACAACAATGCGGTATATTCTAGAGCAATTACAATAGGACTATTCACTCCAAATTCGTAACAATATATATATATATATATATATATATATATATACATGTATATATATATATATATATATATATATATATATATATATATATATATATATATATTGATCTATGGTTGAAACATAGGAAATCTACTGTCTAGACAATATGGCGCAAAAGTAGTGCCATATTTTTAAGTGGCTGCCATTTTGCCATCTGCCATTTAGTTTTCATAAAAAGTTGATGGGGTTAATTGGAAAAAAATTATATCGCTCAAATGGCCACCTCACGACGATATCTGGCTTCGAATTGGAGATTTCTTCTCCAATGTTATTGTTCAAGACTTGCAAATTTCATTATTTGTTCTGGTAAACATGAAATTTCAAAAAGCCCCAAATGAAGATGGTTGGCGCTGTTAGATCCGAGTATATACTCATATACTATCACGATACTTTTGAATATAAAAAGATTATGATGGCACAAACTTTTCCATCCCTGATTGCTATTGTAAACGTATACAAAAATATTCTATGACTTGTTAAATTGAAGAAAATCTGAAGCTCATATATTTAGTTACTATAGTCTAGAAAACTGTAGTGTAAATATATACTAGATCTACAATGTTTGCAAGAGAATTTTACAACCCAGATTGATTTCCACTATTATTTCAATATATACTTGCAAAATTAATATATTGTAAAATTATAAGTAGAAACTGCAAAAATGACAGCCAATCCAACTAATGACATTACTTGTCATATATACCTTGTGTACTCGTATACATAGTTTTTTTCTAAACTTACTCTTACTCTTATTTAAGTTTTTGTTCTTTTAAAAATTTAAAATTTAAATATATGTTCTATTTTTTCGACCGTTTTTGTTTAATTAATAAACTTTATTTTATTTTTTATTAAGCTTAAGGTCTTAAATTTTAAAAAATTTATATATGTACATATACATATACAGTCGATAACTTTAATTTTTTTATATGTTTATTATATTTCATCGCATACATTAACAGTACGTATTTTTTTGCAGTTTAGGAGATTTAGAAAATTTTTGCGATTGTGAAAATGTTTGCTATGAACGTAAAAATTTATAACCATTTATATCTCGGGTAGTTTAAAAGGAGTTCATTATAAGCGAAAATAATTTCAATAAAATATGTTTACGGAACTTTGGGATGGGGCAAGTCGTTCGGGAGAAATTTTCAGGAAACGCGAAGAGCAACACCTTTGTGATTGCGATAAACGGTAAAAAATATTTCTAAAGAAACAAACAAAAATATTCTTCACATTTAGGAAAATATTTTTCCATGGTGCCATAAATTTTAAAATACAAAAACCAGACTTCCTGTTTCATTTCGTCGCAGCGTTCCCAGAATTTTTTGGAGTTAAATCTGCAAAATTTAAAATTTTTACAAAAAAATCTTCAATTCATTCTTCAAAAACCCTGCAACAACATTTTCATTTTATTTTCTTGCATTTTATTGAAAAAATACAAAAAGTAATAATCAGTTCCAACAAAAATTTCTATTCTTATTTGCATGTGCATACTCACATGTAAACATTAGTCATAAAGAACGAAAACAATTTCATATGAAAAATATTATACATATGTAAATTTATTATATTATATATATATGTACTTATATACTTAGACTGGACGTAAACTATGCATGTTGCATGCAACTTTTTTATTCGCTGAATGAAACTAAATAGAGAAACTGGAAGCACATACGATTTCTAACAACATTTCTTATTTCAACTGTTTTACTCAAGCTTTTATTGGCAAATAGATAAAGTTTCATGCAGGAAATTTTATTTAAAAATACTTAATGTAAATAAAACGAAAATATTCCATGTCAAATAAATTCTGCTGTACAAACTATTTTAATTATTTGATGAATAAATTCATCTTAAATATCTTACAAATTATTCAAACATTTTATTGATCAGAAAGCTGCATTGATTGATTTAAAAATTTAATTTAATTGATTAGAATTTAAATGAAAATATTTAAAATATTGATATTGAAAACATATTAAGGCTGAAAAATCTATGTTATTACTTTGCAAATTGGAAAGCATCATCCTTTTTTTGAAAACACGCGTTTGAACTGTTCAACTGTGAGATCTCTGAAGCCAGTGCCAAGAACTGCAACTATGAATTAAATTTTACATTTGATTGGCAATTTTATTTTCACCGGCTTCAAAGATCTCAGTAGGTAATGCATGTAATATTATATTTATTTCGAACTTTTTAGGAGATATATTTGAAGTCAGTAGATTTTTTGTTGCCAAAGTTTAGAGGTCATTTTTTAATTCGCTATCTTCCATGCCCTTCCCCTGCTTTCATACATTCGTCAAAGCGTGACCACATCTGGAGGATATTAAACAAGATAAAGGATTATTAAGTATTACTTTGTATAAGAAGTATCCTTTGTCCTGTTTCTATTACATATATGTTGAAGTGGGACCATCTCTGAAGCGTACCCTTTCATTAAAAGAATTTTACAATCGGTCTACAACATACTACTCTTGAATATGTAAACTCTTCCTTTTATTTTGAAGTCGGTTTAAAAATTAATTTACAAATTAATTTAATAATGGAAACAATTCCTGCAAATAATTTTGGGTAGAACTTCATGCAACCTTAAATAAACAGCTGCTTAGTTTACTTCCTGTAATGCAGTATTTCTTTTAGTAAAAGGAAACCTATAGGTTGTCATTCTCTTAATTCTGCATCTGCTAGCCTTAGTTGTAATAAATCGATTCCATGGAAGCCAAGAACTTTTATAGCAAAGCCTTAGAGGAAGTACCCAGCATCTTTTCTTTTAGCGCTGACATAAAAAAGAAGTAACGCGCCAATAATAACTAAATAATTTAATCAACAGTTTTTACAAATTACACAATTTTTTGATTCATATATGTATGTCAAATATTTATTGATGTTTCTCAGGCATTTGATAAAGTGTGGCATGAAGGCCTAATTTTAAAATTGAAGACATATTTACCAATAAACATTGTAAATCTTTTGGAGTTATATTCTTGCCCGGAAGTTCACTGTTGTGGAAGGAGACTTCATGAGTGTGCCCGAAACTATCTCATCCGGTGAGCCACAGGGGAGTATACTGGGGCCAGTTTTGTATTTGATTTATACCTGTGATATGCCTTTGAGCATTAATATCCTCACTTCTACATTTGCCGATGATACAGCCTGCCTTAGTATGCATGAAAACCCTCACGAGGCATCCCGATATCTTCAGGAACATATTAACCTGTTGGAGCTGTGGTTGAACTTATGGAGAATAAAAGTAAATGAACAAAAGTGTGTTCATGTAACATTTACCCTACGAAGAGACACTTGATCCCCCATTCGAATCAACAATCAAGTTGTTCCTCAACATTCACAGGTGAAATACCTTGGTATACATCTTGACCGACGGCTTACATGGAAACACCACATTGACTCTAAGCTGACACAAATGAAACTTAAATTAACTCAGATTGGTAGAAATTCAACCCTCAGTCTAGATTGTAAGCTTTTAATATACAAGTCGCTTTTGAAACCTATATGGTGTTACGGAATTCAGCTATGGGGCACTGCTTCAGCTTCCAATGTAGAGAGAATACAACGAAGGCAAAACAATATTTTAGGGTTAATAAAATCGGCTCCATGGTACATGAAAAATTCAATTTTACATCGTGATTTAAATATGCCACTTGTGACCGCTGAAATTGCAAAATATGCAGGCAAATATTTAACAAAACTCGAGTCCCATCCTAACCCCCTTTCTCGTAACATCTTGAACTTTACTGGACACATCCGCTTAAAAAAGAGGGATACTACGGCCTTAATACGCAATACTCCAGATGAAACTTTTTAGAAATATTTTTCCACTTAATACTACTCTTATATATTATTAATTACTATCACTAAGTTTATGTCCGACACTGGTTGGGCCTAATTATTATATCTATATTTAAGATTTGAATACTTATTGTTAGTTAAGTTTTGAAGATACAATAAATAAAAATTAGTGAAAAAAAATATTTATTAATATAAATAAAACAAAATCTAAGCCATTAAGATAATTTTTATTCGCAATTGTGCTTGTAGTCGTATAATTATATTCGGAAATATCAACCGATATAAAACATGAGTAATTATAAGATGATGAAAAACAGTGTGTCTTTTTGAAAAAAGCTCTTTCAAAAGTTTGCTGTATTATACATATATTTATTTATTGATGATGTTAAATGTTAAGAAATTAATTTATTAGTGTAATATAATAATCTTGTATTACGAGTCCCTGGATAAACTGAACAAAAAATTCACGAAACGTCGGGAAAATATGAAAAATATAAAACGTAAGGAAAAGTACACTTAAGATGGCATATAGCCGAGACCGTTCTATTTATAAATGTGACGTGGGATGACGGATTATTAATGCATATTTTTCAAATTTTAATTACAACAACAAAACATAAAATTACGCATGCTACATCTTCAGTACATGCAATACTCAAAACCACATTTTATATTTACTCTACGTACTCGTATGTATGCAAAAGACAAACAAGAAAAGAAAAAAATTAAAAAAATTAAATGGAAAATAAACAAATTAAAAAGCGTATTTAAATGTATCAACCACTTGAACAATGCCGAGAGAGTATATTAAATTATCTTTAAGAAGCTTCGAAAATAAAGGAACGGCTTCTAAACAACTATTATTTTAAACCAAAACGATTCTGAAAATATTTGCAATTGCACGGACTTACAATCTCAGATGCATAAAGTTGTAACTTGGGCTAATATATTTACAACAAGTTTGTGTAATTTTACCCTTGCAAACCTTTAGATCAGATTTTCTTCAATTTAGCAAGTCATAGAATAGTCTTGTATACGTTTACAATAGCAATTAGGGATGGAAAAGTTTGTGCCATCGTACTCTTTTTTATGTTCAAAAGTATCGTTATATTATACCGAATCATTTGATATTCTCAATGTAATTTCACTTTTGTGTATATATATATACTCGAAAGTTAAACTGTTTGATATTTATTGTTCCTAACTTACGGCTAAAAACTTTACATTCTGGGTTTAACTTGTGTCCGTTGGTTTTTTAAAATAATAGTTTTTATTTATTGAATCTTTAATTTCATTGAACTAACAAAGTATTCAAATCTAAAATCTATATTATTATTTACTTAAGTCCAGCCAATGCCAGACAAAAAAACACTTTTTTCTGCGGGTTCTTCTGTGTTGTTTTCATATCTTTTTTTAATTAATTAACAAACTAACTGCAAAGCTACTTGGCTTATCTGCAGAGACACCCGGAGTCTGCGGCAGGTGTCGAACCTGCGACCTTCGGACTACCAGTCTAGTACACTAGCTACTAGTCTACGAAGGCACTCTCTCGTGTTCGGCTAAGAGCAAGAGTGTCCCTCCTTCTTAAACGAGTGTGGTCTCTGTAATGTCTAATATTGCAGGCTAGTGCGTTTGGATGATACTCTGGTTTTTTATTTATCGGTTCGCGTGTTTTGAATCCATTGTTTTAACCAACGGAACATCCAGATCTTGATGAATGCGAAAATTTTTAACATACCAGAGGGCGGCTCTAATCATACGCATAATTTTATTTTGACGCCTTTGAATTTTTTTACATTGGATGATGAGACGGTGCCCACAACTGAATTCCATAGCACCATTTTGGTTTTAAGATCGCGTTGTATAAAAGAAGTTTGTAATCTAGGCTTAGTGTTGAATTTCTCGCCAAGAGCCAATTAGTTTGAGCAGCCTTTAATTTCATTTGTATCAATTTAGCGTCCATGTGTGATTTCCATGTTAAGCGACGATCAAGGTGAATGCCGAGGTATTTGACCATTAATTTGGATAGGGGAACATTTTTGCCTTCGCAACGTAAAAGTGATGTGAACACATGTTTTCTCGTTCAGTTTTATTCTCCATGTTTTTATGCATCTTTCCAATATTAAAATGTATTGTTGGAACTTGAGGAAAGATTCTTGCGCGTTTTCATGGATGCTTAGAAAAGCTGTATCATCAAGAAGATTTCTGCTTATTGGCATGTCTGAGTCATACATCAACTACAAGATAGGACCTAATATATTGCCTTGAGGAATTACTGCTTCTATTGGTGTGCTTAAAAACTTTCCTTCTCTAACGTTAAATTTGCGACCAGTTAAGTAACTTACGAAAAGGTTTTGTTGAGTATTTTCGGTTAACTTCCGCTTCAGTTTATTTATTAAACCTTTATGCCAAACTTTATCAAACGCCTGGGAAACGTCAATCAACAGAGCTGAACAATATTTTTTTCTTCAAAAGCAGTTCTTACTACATTTAAAACTCTGTGTGTTTGTTTGATGGTTCTGTTTCTTCCTGAAACCAAATTACTAATCCGAAATACACCTAGTGCTGTTCAGTATTGAGCTCAGGCTGCTCATAAATAAGTACGAGGTTTCTTCAATAGAAAAGATGCATTGTGCATTCGATTAGCGATTTTTTTCTTTTTATGTTTTCACACTTGTCTCGAACATACATATGTTGTTTGTTTAATTTGTTTGTGAGGGGCATAACAGTTATACATGTTCTGCTTTTTCGGCTGTGGAAAACAATGGATCAAAGAATTTGCATAAAATTTTGTGTAAAAAATGGAATTAAGTGCTCAAAAGCACTTGAAATGTTGAGTGTGGCATATAGTGACTGTACTCTGAGTCAAAAAAAATTTTACAAGTGGTACAAGCTTTTCGAAGAAGGTCGAGAAGATGTGAATGGCGACGGTCGTCCTGGAAGCTCCATCACATCAAAAACCGATGAAAATGTTGAGAAAGTTATTAAAATTGTTATGGAGAATTCTCGAATCACTATTAAAGATTTTGCAGAAGATATCGGCATATCGGTTGGCTCAAGCCATGAAATTTTTTTTCGCAAAATTTCGGCATGAAGCCTGTAGCAGCGAAGCTCATTATAAAATTGCTGAATTTTGAACAAAAAAAAAAATCGCTCAGGAAAAGTAGAGTGACGCTAACGCCGATCCAGATTTCCTTAAAAGGTTCATAACTTGTGGCGAATCATGGGTATTTGGTTATGAGTCGTCTAAATGGACAAAGACAAACTCAACTAAGAAAATATGTTCGAGAGAAGTGTGCCAACATAAAATATATATAAAAAAATCGCTAATCGAGTGCACGTAGCCCTAGAAATTGCAAAATTCACCTTTTGTTTGACATGTTAGATAACAGAGTTATAGGCCTGTTAAATTTCACAAAGGTGTGCCCTTTTCCGAGCTTAGGGATCATAGTGATTGAAACCTTCCATTCTACCGGATAATATTGAAGCCGCAAGATAGCATTAAAAATTAGAAGAATATTTTTTGCTATTATTGATATTTGTTGGTTTAGTTTAAAAAAGTTTATTTAAAAAGAAAATTAAATTAAAATACAAGTTACTCGATGAACAGTTAACAAGAAAATTATATAAAAATTTTCAATACATATCAAACACATAAAATATAATTCTATGATTGCTTGTTTTATAACACCCCTTCTTAATCATGCAATCCTAAACAATTACAAATTTTATTAAATTGAACATTATCTAAGGGCTTTGTAAATATATCAGCCAATTGATCAGCACTTCCGATAGGCCTCACATTAATTATTCCTTTTTCAATATAGTCTCTTATAAAATGATGCTTAATATCTATATGCTTAGACTTTTTACACTCGATATTTGACGCCATATAAATACAGCCATTGTTGTCTTCATATATTGTTATAGCTTCATTTTCAATTTCTCTTAAATCTTGAAGTAATCCACGTAACCAAATAGCTTCTGATACAGCAGCACTTAATGCAATATATTTCGCTTCGCTTGAAGATGTTGACACTGTTTGTTGTTTTATACTTGACCACGAAACCGTGCAACCATATACTTTGAAAACATAACCGCTTATTGATTTTCTATCTACTTCGTCACTTGCCCAATCTGCATCAGCATAACCAACTAAAGTCTCTATATCATCAGCTTTATAATACGGGTATGTTCTAGAATCCGAATTCACTCGAAAGTGGATTACTTTAGCATTTTTGGTGTTCTGCAATTCACATCCCCATGTTTTTATTCGTTTTCAATTAGAGTAGTAAGGGGTGGGTGAAAGTAAAACGAATCGTACTTTATTCTTATAAATGCTAACATTATTAAGAAAAAATACAATTTTGGTTTTTAGTTTGAAGTGTTTTTTATTGAACTTCATCAAAAAAAATTAAGATTTTCACAGAAATATTAATGCAAACAAATTTTTTTTAAACTTTGCCAAAAATTTCAATTTGGTTTTGGCAGATCTCAGTTGTGTAAAAAAACATGAAAAAAATACAACAATTTTGTTTATGTTCGAAAACACAAAGTTGCCCTACATAATAAAGTTTGATATGTCAATCTTTTTTGAACTAAATCTCAATGCATTTAGATCTTATTGATAAAGAAAAATGAATTTTTTGAAGGAAATTAAAACTAATTTCATATATATATGTAAATCTATTTAAACAATAATTATAATAATTCGAATGCATTTAGTTGTAAAATCGCAATGTAATAATCAGGCAATACTTTGTTTTAACAACAAATGGTGCCAGAATAACGTAGTCGATATGTCTATAGCCGGCAAACAGCCGCGCTGATAAATAACGCCAGGCAAACAGACCAACCAAAAGCAAATAATTTTAATTTCGTTCGTTGTCTTTTTTGAGAGTATTGAATAATTTTATTTTCATTCTATGTTTCTTTAAGAATATTAATTTTGTTTTTATTCGCGTTGAAAATTAAATGAAAAATTTGAATATCTTTTTCATACTCTGTAAATTGTTTTACATCCAATTTTCACGATGATTTTTTAAGACATGTCTTTTTTTTATTTTCTTTTAAAGTTGCTCCCAAAATCATGTCACATTTTCATGATGATTTTTAAAACATGTCTATTTCTTCACTGTTGTTGTAAAAAAAAACTCTTATTTGACAGCCAGAGTTGTTTTTTTACTCTATCTTTAATTCCTTTTATTTCAATAATTTGGGCGCCAAAAACGGAATTTAATAACTTGAGAAGTAAAGTATTTAAAAAAGTAAATTTTCTTAAAAAAAATCAAAATTGGGTGCTATACAGAAAAACCTCGAAGAAAGCAATGGAGGTAAAACTAGTTGACTAAAACTAGTGAGTGGGTGAAGCAATGGCGGAAATGCTGAGTGGAGCGAGATACATTTTCGTTTCTTATGAACGACTTCTTGGGAGATAAGTCGTCTTTTCTGAACTATATCAGAATAAGCCGAGAGACATTTAATTTGATACTCGCAAAAATCGAAGGTGATATAGTAAAACAAGATACCATCTTGAGAGAAGTGATAACTCCAGCAGAGAAACAGGCAGCCACACTCCAATACCTCGCTACTGGAGAGTCCATCAAAAGCACAAGATATCAGACGAGACTATGTGAAACCTTTCTTTGTCGTGCAGTTCTGGAAGTATGCCAGGCAATTTGGAAACATTTTAAATATGAATATTTAAAGGTTTTTGAGTAGGTACATATGTATATGAAAAATAACTTATTGTGCCTATTCATAGAATGTAATACTTTGGTTTATTATTTTAAAATTAAAATAAAACAAGTTAAATTGTTATAAGTACATTAATTGAAATAAATTCGTCTTTTATTAAAATATAGCTTTAAAAAGTATATATCATTATATCGCTTGACACGGTCCATTAATGTAGGATTACGTACATCATACAAGCTTTCGTGTTCCTTATATTTAGACATTAAAAGCTCCACAATTTCAATTTGGAACGATTTTCCGTCATCCCACGTCAAATTTGGTTTATGAACATCTCCACAATTTCGTTTTTCCACATGGTTTATATTTATTTGCACTTTTTATTTACATATTAATATATGTATCTTTTATATACACACAAAACAAAAAACAAGCACTTGTCGCTTTAAAACAAGAAAAATAAAGAAGAACACAGAGAAATAACCACCTTAACAGACAAATGCAAATAAAATATAATAGTAAAATTGCGAATGACAGCTAAAAGGAAGAGATGTATTTTTTTTTTTTTTTTTTTTTTTTTGGAACGATTTTCCGTCATCCCACGTCAAATTTGGTTTATGAACAGACCGGTTTCGGCTTTGTGCCATCTTCAGTGTTCTCGAATACTAAATGTATTTTTCTTCATTGTTGTAAAAAAATCACGAAAACAGAAACCATGTTTCTTTTGCTACCCCGCTGTCTTATCTACCTAATAGCATGTTTCCACGGCACCTGCTTCGCTCTCTATTCTTGCTTCACACCCCAATCATGAGCCAATCAACTTGCTTCGCCATACAAAATTTTGAGAGCGAAGCAGGTAGATTCACATTGAATCTACTTGGGAATCAAGAAAAAATCCTCTATTCTCTAATTTTTTATCGTAAGTTTATCTGCACTAGTTGTCAAAATTAAATATTTTTGTAAACAAAGCAAATTTAAAAGTGAAAAGTTAAAATATATAATTGTTTTTTGTGTGTGTTTCCTAGGCGTAATAATAAACTTGAATTCAGTGAAAAGTTAATTTATTTAAATTTAAAAGTTAAAAAGTTTATTTAAAAGTTAAAAAACAATGGAAAGAAAAAAATTATAAAATCGAAGCAGGTAGATGAGTCGTGTAAACAGCATGATTCATAAACTTGCTTCAGAAAGCGAAACAGGAGATTCAAGTTGTCGTGGAAACATGCTATAATATGCGTACAAATAAAAAAGACATGTCTTAAAGCAGGGATACGCAAAACAAGGGCGCCGCGCCAATGCTTACGCTCTTTTTTTGTGTACATGTGCACACGTATTGCAGAGAAATTAAAAACATAAATCAGTCTCACTCGAGCATTCAAATACGGTGGACGTGTTACGCTTGTTGTTAGAAATTAGCGTTGCCATATGCAAAAAGTGAGATCCCCAGAAATTCATATGAAATTAACCTGAGGAAATACTAGTTCTTATGAACAAAATTTTTATGAGAAAATGGAGATTTAAGATTTCAAATTTAGGTATGACATGAAAATGTCAGGGGGCAAATTACGGCATTCGATATCGAACGAAATTTCAAACAAAATTTTCTTGAATTGTATTGAAATTTCGATCGATATCGAATGCCGTAATTTGCCCCCAGATCTTTATGTGTGTTTGTGAGGGCAAACAAAATGTTTATATGTATTTTTGCCTATCGCTGTCTTAAAGACAAGTAAAAAATCATCGTGAAAATTGGGTGTTACTTTTGTAATTTGTTAATTTTTTTGCAACTTTTTTGCCGACCGCCGTCGATTTTTGCGTAGCTGTGGCCGTTGACATTTAGATTTTTTTTCGAACATAAACTTCGAATGTGGAAAAACATGCTGAATTCAGAACACCAATTTATAAATTATGGGGATTCAAAAAATTTTTCTTTTTCAATCCGAGTCGAAACCTGGAACATACCCGATATATAAGCTTTTTCTTTAGAGTCCCTTTCAGATATCTTGATATTCTTTTTAGTGCTTGCCAGTGTCCTTCTGAAGGATATTTCTGGAAACGACCAAGGTATCCTACTGGAAAGCATACGTCAGGTCTAACACACAGCATTATATACATTAAACTTCCAAGCAATTCTTTATAGGGCTTCTCAATGGCATGTTGTTTAAAGTTTGTAAACAATTTAAGACCTTTATCCATTGGTGTTTTCACTGGATTACAATCTGACATCGCAAACTTTTCCAAAACTTTAGCGATATTTGATTCTTGCGAAATATTTATATTTTCGCTTTCTCTTTCATTTTTTATCCCCAGAAAATGTTTGAGTATTCCTTGATCAGATAATTCAAACTTCTTACATAAATGATTTTTTAAACGATCAATAAGTTTTGTGTTGTTACTAGCAATTAACAAATCATTCACATACATGATTATAAATAAAACATCAGAATTTTCAAACTTTGTATATAAACAATAATCATGTTTCGACCTAGAAAGACCAAAGGATATAAGACACTGATTAAAGTATCATTCCAACACTTTGGAGCTTGTTTTAATCCATAAAGAGATTTCTGAAGACGACAAGCCATACCATTTATTGTTTCGACTCCTTCTGGCACTTCCATATAGATTTCTTCTTGAAGATTTCCATTCAAAAATGCTGTTTTGACATCTAATTGCTCCAAAATTAAATTTTTCTTAACAGCTAATGCTAATATCACACGAACAGTTGTCAACTTAGCCACAGGTGCGAATGTCTTATTATAGTCAATTCCTTTCCTTTGAAGAAAACCTTTAACTACCAGTCGGGCTTTATAGCGTGTTGGAAATCCATTTTCATCACATTTGATTTTAAAAATCCATCTTGATTTTAATAGTTTGCCGTTTTGAGGACGTTTTACAATTTTCCAAACATTATTTAATTCAATTGCCTTTAACTCTTCTCTAATAGGTTTATACCATTCAGCTGCATCATGACGAACAGAAATATCAGAGAACTGACTAGGAACGTCCACGAAATTATGGTCTTCAGAATAAGTTGAATAACCAAAACTAAATCCTAAAAACTTGCTTGGAGCTTTTCTTTCTCTTTGACTTCTTCTGGGAATCTGAACTTCATCAACATCAATTGTTGCAGCATCTTCATTGCTATTACTAACATTACTAGCTTCAATATTCTGATTACACACATCTTCATCTGAACTTGTTAAATCATTATCAGGCGTATTTGTCTCATTATTTATGTCATGTCCATCATCATTAAGGCTAACAGGCACATTTACATCTTCATCCCCTTCTTGCATGTTACTTTTTATTATTATATTAGGTGGTTCTCTTTTTCGCTCGATTGTATACGGAAAGTTCGTTTCATCAAATTTGACATCTCTTGAAGTCACTACCTTCCTGGCATTTCTATCCCATAACTTGTAACCATTTGGAACGTATCCAATCATAACTAATTCTTGACTCTTATCATCACGTTTTTGACGTTTTTGTTTCGGTATCCAAGCATAAGCTTTACAACCAAATATTTTAAGTGAACCTATATTTGGTTTATGACCGTACCACATCTGTGCAGGAGTGACATCTTGCGGGATTGCTCTTGTTGGACTTCGGTTGATTAGGTATACCCCAGTTAAAGCTGCTTCATTCCACATATACTTAGGCATACTTGATTGAAGTAACATTGTTCTTACCTTCTCTACTAGCGTTCTATTCAATCGCTCCGCCATACCATTTTGTTGTGGAGAATATGCTATGGCTTCCTCTACTTGAATTCCTTTCTGTTTGTACCACTGCTTTTGTTCTTTTGATCCATATTCCCGTCCTTGATCTATAGTGAGTTTTGAAATTGGTGTTCCAAATTTAGCTGTAACCATCGCTTCGTATTTAATGAAACTATAAAACACCTCAGACTTCTTTTTTATTGTATATATTATTGAGAAATTAGTGAAATCATCAATGAATGACACAAAATATTTCGAACCATCCCAAGCTACTGGTTCTATTGGGCCACAAACATCTGAATGAATCCTCTCTAGTGGTCGAATAGATTTGTTGTGTGATTTATTAAAAGCATCACGGCATTGCTTCCCTTTAACACAAATATCACAGAAGTCGATTTTTCTTGGGGTAACATTAATACCACAAACCATGTTTTTGGTTACCAAATCATTAAATGAAGATTGGCCAATGTGACCATATCGCATGTGACATAATACATTTTCCTCACCATTTGTTAAACTTTCTACACTTTGTTTAATGCTAAAGTTGACCTCATACAAATTGCCTTTTAAGTACCCAATGGCAATTATTTCGTTATCTTTTAAAATATAAGCTTTGCTTTTACAGAATTTCACTTCTCTGCCAGAAGCTGTCATTTTCTTGACAGAAAGTAAATTAACTCTTAGTTCCGGAACGAATAAAACGTTTTGTAGCGTTACATCAACATCTTTGTTGCTTTTGGCAATAATAACGCCCACTTGGTTTGCCATTAGGGTTTGATTATTTTTACCAACTTTTATTTCGATAGGATTTGACAGAGTTTTGATTTCATCAAAATACCACTTTTCGTTTACTAAATGGTCGCTTGCTCCAGAGTCAAGTTTAAATTTTAAAGAAGACTTACCGCTATACATTTTATCAGTGTCAGCCATGAAGCAAACAGAATTCGATTTCTTTACCCCTTTTGCACTACATGCTTCACTCTGGTGACAATCGTTAGCTCTATGTCCAAATTTGCTGCATTTAAAACAACGGCCTGAAATTTTTTTCTTAAAATTTTTTTTCCCGCAAAAGCAGTTTTTGTGGAACCCTCTTCTTCAACACGATTTGAAATTTTTGTTTCTTCAAGGAGTAAACGTTCCTTTACCATATTGTAATTCAATTTGGATTCTTCTATATTCTGCAAAGCGGTAACTAAGGGATCAAATTTGTCAGGTAACGTCATGAAAAGTTGCGTAAGAATATCACTTTCGTCCATTTTAGCACCAGCCATCTTCAGATTTCGCACCAGAGTTTTAAATTTTATTAAATGCTCCATTACCGTTTGACCTTCGTTCATTTGTAGATTCATTATCTGCTTCCTTAATAATACTTGGTTAACGAGGGACTTCTTTGCGAATACATTCTGGAGACTTTCCCACATTTCTTTGGCAGTTTGCTTTTCGCGAATGTATCCCAAACAATCATTACTTACAAATGAAACCAGTTTGTCTCTTGCTTTCCTGTCATTCTTCATAAATTCCAACAAGGCTGCGGCATCTGTTGGTGGTAAGCCCGTTAAAACTTCCACCAAATTCAAATTTTTAAAATGAATTTTGACACGAAATTGCCACTCATCGTAACCGCGACCGTTAAATTGCGGTATACCAATGCTATCTTTGTGATCGCCCATAACCTATTGATATTTGTTGGTTTAGTTTAAAAAAGTTTATTTAAAAAGAAAATTAAATTAAAATACAAGTTACTCGATGAACAGTTAACAAGAAAATTATATAAAAATTTTCAATACATATCAAACACATAAAATATAATTCTATGATTGCTTATTAGGCAATTCTGCGAGCATTTTTTAGTTAATTTTACCAGCTTCTGGGACTTTCTTATAGTTAAGTCCAACAAGAGATCTCTAGAATATCAAATATTAATGAAATAGTAGCTTCAGTAGCATTTGGTGGCAACTGGACTATATCGGCGGTTGGTTTTTAATTACTTCAGTACTCAGGAAGGTCAAAATATATCATTAGAATTTTCTACTTTTTATGTGACTAAAGTACATAATAGTACATTAATAATCTACGAATTATTAAATGAGTTCATTACCACAATATAATTTTAACAATCGACCAAAATGGAAGGCCATTATAAACTTTTCGTGCCTATTCATGTTAGTCTGTCTGTTAAACGGCTCGACAGATTATGTCGACTAATTTTCTGTTCACAATTCAACGGATATTTCGCATACCTTTTCAATAAAAAATATCATATCCCATCCCTGATATGAATACAATTGAAATTATTGTTTATACAAACGTTCTAGGGAACGGCATCAGGATGCTCAAATAAATATAACGAAATTAGTAAAAATATAAATATTAAATAAAACTAATTTGATTTAATATAAAATGTATTTAAAAGGCGAATATTTCTTTTAGGTTACGATTTTACGGTTTAGACTGCGTCATTATCATGTTGTCCGGCAATGAACTAATTTTCAAATTTTCATACAAAAATATTATGGTATAAATTTATGTGTTTTAGACTTATAAATCTGCTGTCAATAGTTGTTTCCGCTACTATGGAAAGTAAGCATTTTGTAATATTTGACATTAAAAACTGTATTTTTTATTAATGCAATACATTATTTTTGTAATTTAAAAATTTCTAGAATAATATCGTGATACTATAGAGTAAAAATGTAAGGAAGAAGGAAAAAGTGGGAGTGCGCTTTTTAACATCTGGCGTACTTTGCAAGTGCAAATCTTGCTTAAGGAAGCGACCCAGATACATTCTATACGTGTTCTAAGCTTTTACACGAAGACTCAATGAATAAAATTTAAAAGAAAACATATACACATATGCATCTAAAATATATCGCATCTTCCAATAGGGACTTTTGAACTTTGACAGTTGGTAGTGGCTATTATGTTGAACCTAAATCTGTCAAATTTATTAAGTCTGTTTTGCTAAATCACATTCAACAATACGTGCAAGATTGTTTTATCAGTAAATAATGAACCACTACTTATACGACGACGAAACGCAAGATCTGCCGGAAGCATTGCCACTCTCAATGAGAGCGTGCGGGAGAATCGTGTCTCTCACAAGAACTCAGCCTTTCGCAGACCACAACTTAGCGAATTTTGCATCGTGACTTGGGCCCGCACTCATACAAAATTCAAGCGACCCAAGAGCTGAACGTAGACGACCATAGACAACGACGTGTGTTAATTTAATGAGCCCTGGAGCAGTTGAAACTGACCCTAATTTCCATATAAAAATCATCTTTAGGGTCTCATGCACATTTCTAGTTGAAATTGGGACGATACCAATCCACATGAGGTCAATGTTTGGTGTGGATTTTGGGCTGGTGGCATTTTGGTCCATATTTCTTTGAAAACGACGTTCGCGGAGCCATCACCGACAACGGCGTGCCCTATAGATCGATGGATAGCAACATCTATTGACATGACTTGGATACTAACGACACGTGGCTTGAACAGGACAGCGCTAATTGTCACACAGCTCATGTCACTTTGGACATTCTGCACGAGCGATTTGAGGGCATGGACATCTGACATGGATGTGATGGGGACTGGCGATTTGATAAGTCAAACTTTTTCTTGTGCGTTAAGCCAAAAACCACAGTGGTCCTCAAAGTCAGCATAACCCCGGCCTGCATTATGCGCTAGAGTTATGTAAAATTGGACACTTCTGATGGTCGTTACTCAGCGAAGCTGTGGCAGACATTTGCACAATGGTATATGGCATTTCAAATGAACAAAAAATTGAATACTATCTTAAACAGACTTTGTTTTATTTAAATTGTTTGTTTGTTTTATTTAAATTTATATATATATATATATATATATATATATATATATATATATATATATATATATATATATATATATATATATATATATATATTTACATGTAACCGAAAGGTTTTATTAAAAAAATACTTTATTAAAGAATTTATGTATATTTGTTTTCAACTTTATTTGTACGTCTTGTTCTTCAGAAGCCGCTTACTAAATTGCAATGGTTTCTTATTTTATTCAGAAAATCTCAGATCTGGTTAAGATTACACTTGATAAAAACTAAATTTTTGTATTACTAATGTACATATTTTTTTAAGCCCTTTCTTTTACAATAGATATGTCCAATACGTACTTTAGATTATTTAAGCTAAATTTAGCTAAAATGGTCCCACTGGTTGTGTCTTAAAGTTGACATGAAAATATTATATTCCTCCAATTTATAATTTTCACATAAGAACAGAAAACTTTGACTATTAGAAAGTGTTAGATAAGATCTTGTCATTTAATAAGAAATTATTTTCTATATAAAATCTAAAAAGTTTATATAAAAATAAAACTTGCAATCACAAGTTTTCTTTAAAATAGTTGGAAATGATTATAGTTTACACTACTTTTCATATTTCTACCACTTTTTCGAAGCTCGTTATTTAATAGGACATTTTCAACGAGTACTAGTACAACGAAAACGAATACAACTTATTTTAGGCATGAGCCTTTAACTAAATCTATGATTTAGATTTAAGTATTTTAAAAAAATTTAAATAACATTAGAATAATTTTCATATTTTCTAATTCTCAGTTTATTGATCTAATGTGCTAGTCTGTAGGGATTTTTTCCATCCCTAGAATGAAATATAATAAATAACTAGCGTTATGAAAAATTTACTTTTGAAGAGAAAGAAATCAAAATAGTTTCAAAAGAACTTTTTGTGACAGTAATTTTGACTTAACTGCACAAACAACTCCTGCACGATTTTTGAGTGTAGCAAGTCCAAAAAGCTGTAATTTTAAATGCCACAGGTCTGCCTATTGTTAATTCTATAAATTAAAAGTTACTTACTCCTCATGCTATCGTGCATCCCCATATTATAATTCTGACGGACGGCGTTGATCTGACAGAAGCCAGTGGGGTTACTCTCTATTGCGATGCGTAAGCTAGTTCGATGCGTTTGATATTTTGTTAGTTTTAACGAAGGATTTTAACATACGCTGTTGTATTACAGAGTATACTGATGGCAGATTTGCGAAAGTGAAAAAATTGGATGCGAGAGGAAAATGCGTAAACGCAATAAAGGGTAGCAATTATCCGATAAGGTACCATTTTTCTTACGCATCGCAGTAGAGAGTAACCCCCCAGAATTGAATATTTGGAACAAAGAAAAGGCAAATTATTAGAAGGAAATTCAAAAAAGAATATTAATAGTGGATGATTTTTATGATGTTTCAAAAACGGCTAAAAAATCTCGCTCCTTTCTTGTAATTTGTATATGTAGCTAAGTTCGATTTTCTACATGAAAGTAGTCTAAAAGTAGCAGCAATATAAATGCGGATTTCGAAGAATAACTTCAAAGAACAAAAGTCAAAGGGTAGTTAATATTGAAAGTAGCTTAAAAATGTTAAAGCTTTTGGGAATTTATCTCATCTCTTATTCCTCATGGAAACATGAGGAATAAGAACAGAAAATGGAGATTTTGTGCAGTTAAGTCAAAAGTGCTATTGATGAAAGGGCAGTTAAATCAAAACTACTGTTATAATGAACTTAAGTATATGAGTTACGTTCGTTTTTTTGCGATGAAAGTATGTAAAAACATTTTTATAGCAGGTGGAAAAGGTGAAAAAACATACAAATGGAACAATCGCGTGTTAAAACATTAGGTCACCGGAAGTGGCCTAGTCAAGCAATAAACGCTAAAACTAACTACAAATTTAAATACTCACACCACAACCCCCATAAAATAAGAGTATAAAAGCTCAAAAGAGCGTAGTCAACATGAACCCCAAAAGCATTACACGCATATACGTGCACACCCAACTCTGTTTTTACGTGATTTTGATTATGACCAATTTATTTATTTTCATGAGATGAATTTTTTGTTCCAGCACGAAATACAAAAAAAAAGTGTAAGTTAATGCCCACAGACATGTGAGCAACTGAGTCCACTTCATGACTTGTTTATTCTGGAGTAACAGGAAATGCAGAGGTTTTCTTAATGTACTTTTTTCTGTAATAAAACTTCAATCCATCGTTTCCACAAGATGTAGTAAATTATTACAATAAAGCTCTAATATAATAAGCATTTTTATTTCATATCTGTCGGAAAACTTTTGGCTTAAACAAAATTACCAAAGAATGAAACTTCGCTGTACTTTACTTTTATTTTTTTTTTATAAAACTAAAGGGATTTCTGATCTACACGTATATAATCTTTTTTGAGTCAGATATTTAGTATTTTTATCTTACACTATCCTAAATTTTACCATGTACGAGTACTGCGCATGTGTTCTTTACACGTTTTCTTGGCCGGTTTTCTAATAAATGCGTCTACTCCGTAAAGAAAGAGTTGAATGTTCTTTGTTTGTGCAACAGATAGGAGTACATACTCACGTTTTTAAAGGCATACGAAATTCATCATTTGCATTCTTCAACAGAAAAATTCTTATTAAAAAAAGATTTGAGAAAAAATTAAGGAGAAAATAATTAAACAACTTAATACGGAGTTGAGGACAAGGACAAGTTATAACAATTTCGTTTTTAGACAAGATATGAGATGGAGAGTGTATTCCAGTGTTTTTCAGTTTATTTTCAGTGATGAATTTGATTTCTTCTTGGAAAAGAATTCTCACTGAATGTAAACCTGTGCAATCATGAAAATATTAAAAGTTTGCACATACAACAAAAAATACAAATTACAGTGGGTGTGAACAAAGTCAAAATTTGAAAAGGCCTGCAGACTACCGCGTCATTTGAGCAGAAAATAGAAAAAAGTGAATTTCGTGTGCTCATTTAAGCATTATTTTTTTGCGGAAAAGTTCTGACTTTCGCAATTCAAATGCGACTTTGACGCCACTTTGCTTTAATACGCATTGGCATAATCCAAACAAAGTAACAAAACAGTCGGTACTAAATTAAAGAATAATTTTGCTTGCAATCTTATGGCTAGTGCAAAAAAGTCGAATGCGAAATATAAAATTCGTGATCAAGCCTTATCTAAAGGAATGTCAATCTATATATATAGAATGTCATCTATATAGTTTATTCGTTCTAAGAGGAGCGTCTTCATTTATCGGCAATATTAGTCTATTGTATAAATATTCACATTTTAAGCAGTTGAATCCAGTGTACTGTTTCAAAATAAGAACAAATGATATGCTGGTGTGTCCACTATAAAATATATGAAACTAATATAATCAGGTATGTGATGGAAATCGTTTCGATTTGAAATGAAATCGTAAGCTCAAAACGTAGAAAATGGTTTTAGGTGTGACAAAAAACGTATCGATTTCATATTCCAATTTTGTTTCATGTTCAGTTGGTTATAAAAAAAATCAACCCTGCTGGTTTGCTTTTATTTGCTAGAAACAGAAGTTGGTTATTTAAAAATGGCTTTTGTTGTGGTTTCATCGTTAATGCTAATTAATGAAGAAAATAAATGTGAAAATATTAAACGGAGAAAGCTGCGGGACTCATCCAATCCATTAGATTTACCAGATAATATGTAAGTTGAAATCATCACCTTTTTCCAAGCATCTGGTTTCTTCAATGGTGGTCCAATACTATTAAAATTATCCGAAAGTGTTTGCCAAAGTTTCTCGATTTCTATTCAATCTCCTTTGGCAAAACCCTTTGCTAACTGTGGATACTTTTCCATAAATTGAATAACCATCTCTTCCTGATAAGTATTTATATGCTTTCCCCTATAAATATTAATATGTATGCAGATAAACTTGTCTTAATTATTTTAAAGGATTTTACTTACATTTTTAACCAAGTTATTGCACGCAATTTTTTTTTTTCAAATAAACAAAAATTTTTAAATCGTGAACCAATGCTTACTCGATTTAAAAACGCAAAAAGAATACAAATTCCGTTTTCCATCACATCTTTTTTTCTCACATTGTCATAGAACAAGATGGGAAATGAAATCGATTTCGATTTAAAGCAAAACCAGAATGAAATCGAAATAAATGTATGCATCACAACTTTTTACGTTTTTCAATCGATTTTAAATCGAAAACGATTTTCATCACATACCTGAATATTTTCGATAAATGAAAGTGATTCCATTGTTATTGGGTCCTTAATCTTGTAAAATAAGGCCAAACAACCATTGTTTTTTTAAGATTATTATTCACATACATATAATTTTTTAGTGGGACACTAAGTGAAACACTGGCGATTCGACGCTGCATAAACTACAAAACTTTTCTGAAAATCCTTGCATTTAAAAGATATAGATAATAATACTTCAATTCTACAATTGTAAAAAATTTTTTGAATCAGTAAATATTTTGTGTGAACCTACAAAAAATTTTGCAAACTAAGACAACAATTTAGGTAAAATTTTTTTCTTGTATTCTAAAAACAAGAGGGTCAATAGAAAAGTTTGACTGAAAATAAAGTTTACTTGACAATAATTTTTTTCTGTATGTACAACTGCATAAAAAATCATTATAAATAAATTGTTTCTTAACTGATTACTTTATAAATAATACAGTACGAATTATAAGATGATATTAGAAACAGATTACGAATTTGCTCATGAATGTGCAGCTCTTGTGCCTAAATTTCGTATACATTCGCGCGAGTAAGAGCAAATTCCTGTGGCACATTTTGTTTGCCGCTTTTTAAATATGCGATATACAAAACGCACATGTACAGGCGTAGGTGATTTGAAACATTTTAGTTATTACGTTGAGATTTCTATAATATTCATTCACAACTGCCACAAAGTGTATTTAGTTCAGTGATGGGAAAGTTGATACGATCGTACTTTTTTGATACTATTTCACATAAAAAGTACCCCAAAATTTTTGATATTCTCACACATAGATTCTTATTTTAAAATTTTAATTTTCAATTGTTTAAAAATGTTTACCCTTTTTATTATTATTGTTAATGCTAGTGGCAACTCTTCTCGTAATTATTATTTTATTCATTAAACACTTACGGAATTTTGCCCATGCCTCATTCCCCTGCAAAATTTCATAAGAAGAAAACAAAGAAACAGGCTTTATGTTCCAAGAGTATCAAGATTTATTGAATTTTAAAAACTCTTGCTGTGATAACTTTACCATTTCCAATTAGCTAATATTAAAAAATTTATAATATCATATATTATTGCTTCTGATCTCATATTATAAATATTTGTGTTCCTTGCAATAGTATAAAGTACCATTATTTTTTAATCAAAAACCTACAAATGAATTTGGTTTTGTTCATATATACTAATTTTGTACATAAGTATATATGTTTATATGCTTTGTGTTAATTTTTTATTTCTTTGTAAATGGATTTTATAAAATTTTTTTGCTAATAAAATTTAAATAAGAAAATGGTACTAAAAATTTAGTTTGATACCGATATGCAAATCTCATTTCCCATCAGTGATGTAGTTCCTATTCGGTAATGCATCATTACGCTGCAATTGATACGCAGTACATTCGGAAATGCATCAGCTTGCAGCATTGCAAGTATCATTAGTTCTAAAATCCTTCGTAAGAAGAAATATATGATGCGCAAAAAGCAACAAAAACGAATTTTCGGCCTATTAGTCTGATTTTCGTATTCACAATATATATTATTTGAAGAGAGTAGTAGCATTTTCTATTTTCCGATTTAAGTGTCACGAAATAATATAAAAATTATCCTGACAAGATTTGTTACATTTGTGGCGTCATTATTTTTAAAACTCCGGGAAGAAATTAGGGAAGACATTAGTATCTAAATTATGTGAACAGAATTTTTGGCTTTGTCATCAGACAAGAAGACAATGCTTGAGCTCCACACATCTGTTATGCTACTTGTGTGGGTCTTCTTAAGGCTGGGGCACATAGAATCCGTCATCCGTCGAGGTTTTCAACTGACGTTAACGCAATGACGGATGAGGTTGGCACAATGAGTACTTTGTTAACGTGTAGAAAATCAGCTGTTTTTTACATGTTTGCAACATTTCTTTTTATCAAAGAGTAAAAATTTTCGATGGATTTTTGTAGATATTACGGAGTTATTTTAATTATAATTTTGCTTTATAACGCTCAAGCTTGTCTTGATATAATGGATAAAAGTCGAGGATTTTGGGTCAGATCTCTAATTTCAAATCTATATATATAAAATAGGATGTGTGTATGTATGTATGTATGTATGTAACGTATTAACACGCATATATAAAAATTAAGGAGTTTCTTTTAATTATAATTTTATTTTATAAAGCTCAAGGTTATCTTGATATAGTGGATAAAAGTCGAAGATTTTGGGTCAGATCTCTAATTCCAAATAATAAATAAAAGCCATAAAAATTTTTTCACAAAATTCATTTTATTCGCTATTATGTGCATATGTAAGTATTAACTAAGTAAGTAAGTAATGTAATGGGGGTTTGGCCCAGGATGGCCCTTTGCACTGCGACCATTGCTGATCTATTGTGCTTCCCCTGTCCTTAACAGTTTAATACGTTCGCAAATAGGATCAGCTCCTTCAGTGGGAGCATTAGCAGATCCTCTTCACTCAGCGTATATGCATGTAGAGTCCTGTGTCTCCTGTGGCACAATGCCCCACAGTCTGTTATCAAGTGTTCCATCGACTCCTCATCTTCACCGCAAAATCTGCAGATGTCCGTGTCAGATAAGCCCATTCTTTATAGGTGGGCTTTGCAGGTGTAATGGCCTGTGAGCTCCCCTACCAGCGTCCGTAGGCTTTTCCTGTCCAGTCTTAGAGCCAGATCCGCCCTCCCAGCGTCAAAGCGTAGGAATTTCTTGGAGTGACATAATCCATTGATGTCATTCCAATGTTGTGCAATCCTGGACGATGTCCATTTCGAAATCTCCCCTTTAAGGAGACTTTTGTTGAAACTAAAAGAAGGGATGGGTCCAATGAAGTTCCCCTCAGCCCCTCTTCTCACACAGATCTCCGCCATCTCATTCCCGGCATGCCCCTGATGCCCTGGTACCCATATCAGAGTAATCTGATTATGAGTCGCCAGGTCATTGAGCCTGTTTTGACATTCCAGTAATAATCTGGACATGTACGTACAGCCTCTCAGGGCCTTAAGAACCGATTGGCTGTCCGAGAATATCTTAACCTGTATTCCCCTGTGTCCTCTCTCGGATAGGATCTCCACAGTTTCCAGTATCGCGTAAAGTTCCGCTTGGAAAATTGTCGTATCCTTGCTCAATGTTATAGACCTGTGTGCTCTAGGCCCCAATATTCCCGCCCCAACTCCTTGGAGCGTTTTTGATCCGTCCGTGTACCACATTTGCGATCCATCTCTTAGCCATCCTGGGTTTGCGCACCATTCTTCTCTTGTGGGGAAGAGGACCCTGTATTTCCTGTCGAAACAGTATACCGGGTCCATATGGTCGCCCGCCTGAGACATATCAAGTATGTCTCCGATTCCCCTGAGGATAGCCAGATGATCAGTTAGGCTGCCCTCTTTTCCGTAAATAGAGATTTCCCTTATAGCTGCCAGCGGTGCAACGTTCAGTAGAGCTTCCATACCCAACGTTGGGGTTGTTTTCATGGCCCCTGTGACGCATAGGCATGCAAGTCTTTGTAAGTATTAACACACATATATAAAAATTAAGGAATGGTCAACAAGCTAATTCATTATTAAATAGGTTACATTGTAAAACAACAATAAAAAAAGAATTAATAAACAAAACAGTCTTCAATAACTAGGTATGTAAATACAAAATTGTTTTACAAACACAGGTACACAATTAATAAACAAAACAGTCTTCAATGACTAGGTACAAACATATATAAATAGAAAATTGTTTTTGTAAAACAAAACTAAATTTTTATTTAATTTAATTAATTTTTTATTTAATTTATGCAACCGCCAATTTTTGCCTCCACACAATAAAAATAATTATGTATATGAAAATATACAAAAAATCAACTGTTAATTAAAGCAAAACATATTAAAAAATCAACTGATAGTTGTCAAAGTACTCAATGTACGTCAAAAGTTAAAAGTTGACCAACTTTCATACGTTGCACAGAGGAGTATTTGACCCAAAAAGCTGGCCAAAAAGGCAAAAATTAATTTGATGAAATCCTAAGAAGTAATTACGCAGATCGATAGAAAACAAAATTCTACATCATATCGTGCATTTTAAAGATTGTAAGTTAATATTTGTAGTTGTGGGACACTGTTAAATTCAGGAAAGTGAAAAAAATTGCATGCGTTTTTATTGAATTTTTTCGACTTCAAGATATTTATATGATATTTTTTTGTAGCTAAACGAATAGAGGTATTACATTGATTTTTTTTTTACCTGAAAGAATCCATATTTTTAATATTTAAAAAGAAAAAATTATCTCAAATATTTATTTTAAAAATATTAATTATAAAAAAAATTATACATACATATATGTATATAAATTCTTACCAAAAAAAAGGAAAGGTTTTTTGAAAGTGAGGTTAGCTGTTCTACAAATAATGTTATATACCACAATAAAATATGAGATCTCTAATTTAAAAAAAAAGAAAAAAATTTTGGTGGGTGTCAAAAATAACACTAACCCAATAATAACCTGCTTATAAATTTTTTCTATCAAACTAAAGCTAAAACTAGCAAAAAAGTTAAACTTTTAAAACAAAAAACACGCTTAATAATTTTGGCCAGCTTTTTGGTTCAAATACTCCTCTGTGCGTTCCGTTGAAGGAGACGTACTGTATGTAAAGGCTGGGCACATAGAATCCGTCATCCGTCGACTTTTCAACTGACAGCTAAGTTAAAATACAGGTTTTGTTATGAGCTTTGTTACATACAGTACGTCTCCTTCAACGCAACGTATGAAAGTTGGTCAACTTTTAACTTTTGACGTACGTTGAGTACTTTGACAACTATCAGTTGATTTTATGTTTGTAAGGACTGGCTAAAAGGGAATCTCTGTTTCTAAGACAAAAAGAAAAATATTAAAAATCTTCCGTTAGTGCATGATTTTTTTACCACCTTTACTATGGATAGTATTGGTGATGTCTTTTCCTTTCGCAAGAAAAATCTCGTAAACTGAGTTATGCAAAAAAGGTAATATTTCCCGATCCTCGTATCAGCCAATTAAATTAAGATGAAATAATTAAGGAAAAGCTTAGTGATTTGGTAAAATCAGTTTGACAATTTTAAAATTTTAACAGAAACCATTTTTATGATAGATTGAAACATTCTTAATTTATTTCACGCATCATATTCGCACCAGCATTAGTTGATTTGCATCAGCACTGCAAACTAATTACATATGGACATCAGATATAGCGCAGTGATGCAATTCCATATAAGCTCATATTCTGGATCCTTATAAAAAGGGAAATCGAATTACCGATGACCTTTGTGGGTGAATGGTATAGAAAATATCAACGCAATAGCAAAGATGTGCCGCAGTAATTCGCTCTTATTCGTACGCATGTCCGTTATTTTCCTATGCGCATATTTTGACACATGCGAATGTGCCGCTTATGAGTGCGCAAATAAGCACCCTGATAAGAAACCAACTAGGATGTAAGGATAAACAGATTTTCTATTGGTACGAATTAACGGGCGGATTGAACTGTATGGAATTTTCGCGTTTTAATATAATTTTTTAAGGGACAAATAGTTTCTAACGAATTATTTTAATTGGTTATGAATTATCATAATTATACTTGTAGGCAAAACAAAAATTTGTTTCTTATTCACAAAATGTATTAAAATTATTCGGGTCTTAAAATTTTGTTATTTGTTGTAGTCTAAGCCAACTATTTGAATAAGCTGGCAACAGCGTACTGGTTAATGATCATCAGCGTACTGGTTAATGATCATTAAGTGCTTAGAAGTTTCGCTCTGCTACCTGGCAATATGTAGAGTTTTTGACCAGGATTTCGCATTCCTTATAACACTTCTTTGTTGGTTTGTGTGTAGCAGTCGCGAAGAAGTTATACAATCGAGAAATTTTGCCGGATTGCAAAGTGGTGATAAGTACATAAATTTCAGTTGCCATGTCACAAAATTTTTGTATACTTGTGTCGATTTATGATATTTGAGACTAAAGTTTTTTCAAAAAACGCATTCCTTGAAGTTCTTACAAACGACAAACTTAATTAATCGGCGCAAAAAATGGAAAACTTTGTTATAAAGCCAATGTGCTCAAGTTTTGACACCATGTACATTAAACCTACTTAGAATTCTTGAACGCCGCACTGTGTTGCGGCTAGTGGAAAAGTAACTTTTTTCCGATTATTGTTTTCAGTGTTTTTAATGATGCAATTTTGTCACAGACATTCCAAGTAAACAAAAAACACATAAAGCTTATTTTTATGTTGGCCCGTTGATTTTTAATTGGTTTTAGAAGTCAAATATACAAAATTTTCACGAAAAGAGGGGATTTCAGGGCTGTATTCAAAATGATCTCATTTGATTTTGGTGACAGATATTTTGATTCGGAAAAAAAATCTGCCTTCGGACAAGTATCTTCTGTAAAAAAAGGAATGTTGTTTGAAACACTTTCATATGCACCTTTTTTAGAGCGAAAACCCGACTAAAGGTCAATTTTTCCTTAAAATTTGGGTTAGGTAAGCAATATCTAAAAAGTCCCAGTTCCAAACCACTACAGAAATGTTACATAATTTGTTTTCAACGAACTGTGAAAAAATCAGCTGCCCATACCTGCCCTCCTGGGAGTTATAGCGATTTTAGTATATCACTCTCAGTATTTATTCCATAGAAATAGAACGGAAATTCTCGGAATCACTTATTGAATAATTTAATCATATTGGTTTTCGGGTGACTTTCCGTCATCCCACGTCAAATTTTTATTATTTTCAGACCGGTTTTGGCTAATCGCTATCTTCAGTGTTTTCTTTTTTGTCACTAATTAGTCCGCGTGTGTGTCCTTCTTTATATAGTGTCTTCTTTTAGCTTGTGGTGGTACCTTTCTCTCTCTCTCTGTTGTTTTACTATTTTATTCTCTCTCTTTCGCTCTCTCTCTCTCTCTCCCCGTTATTGCGCGCTTATTTGTATTATTATTATTTGCGTTATTTCTCCACTATGCATATAAAAGTGCAATGAAGTTCACTGTGGTTTCCATTATAATTTTGACAGTCAAGAATTATGGAATACATTAAAATTTCCTATCAGGAACTGCATGAGTTGATGCAACAGAGTAAAACTAGAAACGTGGAGGATGTTTTGGAATTGCTTGATCATGAGCATGGAGTGAAAAGTAGTTTAATATTTCCAAACATAAAAGATAAATTGAAAAAGTTCGTCAATAAGTACAATGCACGTCTTCAAGAGTTTAACAGGATGTATGAACGGCTTGGAGCTACGGACTGGATTCAAGAGGGCTATATTGAAGTTGGAAATTATCCAACTACTTCAAAACGAAAACCCGAACCTAAGGAATTTACATTATGCTGTGAGAAAACAAAAAAGAAAAGAAGTATGGAACTAATGGAAATAGAAGAGGTTTCTGCAGATTTAATTAAATACACAGCTGAAGAATTGAGAAAAGAGGAAGAAGGGGATATAAAGGCAGCTTTGGCTTTCTTCATGGACGTGAAACTCAGCGTTTATCAGTGGCAAAAAATAAAAGAATATCATGAAAAGTACAATTACTTTCCTAGTTACAGAAAACTTTTAGAGGAGAAAAAGAAATGTTATCCAGAGGAAGTCGAGGTAACTGAAAAGTCTGCTTCAGTCAAACTACAATCTCTTTTGGATCACACCGCGAATAGAATACTGGAATCCCAATCAATTGATCACCTTCAAGCATATGCAGAGAAAGAAATGTTATTGATTAGCAAATGGGGTATGGATGGATCTTCAGGACATAACCAGTATAAACAAAACTTTACTGACAATACAGCAAATGATAGTAGCTTGTTCAGTATATCTATGGTTCCTTTAGTTCTTTCATGCAATAAAGAACAAGTATGGGAGAATCCAACACCATCATCAACCAGATATTGCAGACCAATCAAGGAGACTGGAGAGTATACAAAGCAACAGGACGATCTCATGAAAGAACAAATAAATAGTATACACGAAACGATTATCAACATAAGCGGATTACAATTTAAAGTAGAACATAAACTGGAGGAAACAATGGTTGATGCAAAAGTCTGTAATTCTTTATCTGATACAAGTCTGCAGCAACATGTTACATTTGCCACGCAAAGCCCAGTGAAATGAATCAGTTGGACACAATTGTTAAAAGGACACCCAATTAGGAAGCTTATAGATTTGGATTATCAACATTACATTGTAGAATAAGATTTATGGAAACCCTACTGAACATTGCTTATCAAATCACTGTGCGCAAGGCAGGGGAAACAAAGAGAACTAAGCTCAGTGAAGATGAGAAGATTATTAGAGATCGAAGAAAAAAGGAAGTTCAACAAAATCTGAAAGATCAGCTCCAAATAACTGTTGATGTTGTGAAACAAGGAAGTGGAACAACTAATGATGGTAACACAGCAAGGAAATTCTTTAGTGATCCTGAGAAAACCGCTCTGGCCACAAGAGTAGATACCGAACTTATAAGAAGGTTTTCTAGTATTCTTCAAGCTATAACTTCTGGATATAAGATAGACTGCGATAAGTTCTCGAAGTACGGAAAAGAAACTGCTAGTCTCTATGTAAAGAAATATTCGTGGCATTATATGCCACCAACTGTCCACAAGGTTCTTATTCATGGAGCTGAAATAATTCGTTCATTTTTGGTCCCCATTGGCCAACTATCAGAAGAAGCATTGGAAGCAGGAAACAAGGACTTCAGAAACACAAGGCTTTACCATGCGAGGAAAACATCAAGAAAAGACAATTGTGAAGACATATTACATTATCTGCTCGCCAATTCTGATCCCGCAATCATAAGTAGGAGAATACTGAAGGAGAAGAAACAGCTGGAATTATCAGAGGAAGCAATGAACTTATTGGTAGATGACTGATAATTTGTAATTTTTCTGTAGAATGCAATAAAATAGGCCTGTGTTATAAAATAGTATCTTCAAAGTTTTTTTTTATTCTACATCTATTCTAGCACTCCACAAAAATGAGCATAACTCTCTTAAAACTGAAGCTATTGACTTCAAACCGGTATCAAATTAAAGCTTTTATTGCCACCTTTCAAATAAGAAATGAAATAGATTTTGGTTTTATATAAAATTTCAGAGTTATTCAACTAATATCGAAAAATCATGAAAATTTGACGTTTATAATTCTTGTTCGGAACATTTTTTTTTTTTTTATTTTTGACTTTTGTTAAAAATTTGACCCAACAATTTTTTTCGGTGTAAATTTTTTTTCACTCATTCTGTTTGGGATTTCATTCTGACCAATCTGTAGAAGTTTCTCATCGATACAATTAAAATTACAGTTTAGGCAATATGATTTCCAAAAAATTCCGGTTTCGCAACACTGTGCGCCGCCCAAAGGGTTATTACATTTCTTTAATTATGAATATTGATGTATATTGGGTATGCCAATTGCAGCGCAATAATAGTTTATGAATACAAATGAATTTTATTTCAAATCGAATCGATTTTGTATAAGTTTATTTAATGCTGTTTCTTTCATACATTTTTTAGAACAAACTATTTCCCATAAAATAGTTCACATTAGACACATTTTTGTTTGGCGGCTATTCATTTATTTCCCAAAATATCAGTTGTTTTGTTGTTTGCCGTGAAAAATATTTTATGGTCATACTACGGCAAAGGAAAATACTTCCCTATTTTTGTCAAATGTTTCTCCAAGACAACAAATAAAATTCTCATTTATAAAACTTATCGCAATTGTTAATTATTTAGAAACTTTTTATTATTTGAATAATTAATATTCTAGCCTAAGCATACGAGGTGGTGCGCTGGCAATAGAAATTAACGAAATGCGGACTAACTTAACACACACAAAATTAAGATTTTTTGAATAGTCGTCAGCAAATGGGAAAATATCCCGAATAATTGTAATGCAAACTTCAATGCAGCTTTTAATATAAATTAATAAAATATTCAAAATGCTTGAATCACACATAATGATACAAAACAAATTATTATTGTGGACCGAATAATGGTGATAAAGTTAAACAAAGTGATTGCGGATATTTAATTTACAATTGGGCATTCTTAATATTGGGAATATGAGGCCAAATTCATCTGGCAACTCTACAGAAATTGGCACCATCGAACATGTTCGAAGTAATCATGCAACAAAATCTATGCTAGCTGACTGAATCATAACAAGTTGCTAACACAAACAAGACCCCAGCCAGACTTCAGGCCAAAGTGATAGACATCGAACCAAATATGAATCTAGACGGCCAACCCGTCACCCATCCAGCTAACCAACAGTGCTAAGTGCGAGCAAATAATTGTGTTTGACATCGTACTGATTACACAATAGAAATGAACACGATTGTACGTACGACTAGTAAAGCGGTAGTCGAGTGAACAAGTGAGTGGTGTCCGCGTTAAGGTTGGATGCGTTGCATTGTCGTACTCGTATTATTGAATTGTTGTTTTCGTTTTGTTTATTTTTCTATTGGAAGTATGTGTGTTTGATTCTATGATTGGAGCTGTGCGGGATATTCAAAGTTTAGTCAACAAACATTGTTCGTTATGTTCGGATGTACATATTTTTCGTTAGTTGTTTTGTGTTATTTTGTGTCTGACGTTACTTCGATGTAAAATATGTTTCAAACGAATACAAAAATTTTAATTTAAAGTATTTTCTTTTTATTTCGAGCAAGATTCTATTAAATTAAGATAACCCGAAAAAGTGCTCCAAAAATAATTTTTTGTGAAAGATCAATAATAATAATTAAAATTTGAAAGTGTTCAAGTTAGTGTTTATTTAGTTGTTGTTATTTTTTTAGATAAAAATTTTTGTCGTTACTTAAACGAAATGTTTTAAAATTGTTGCGCTTTGTTACACGTGATTGTATTTCGAACAAGCGAGTATGTAACCGAAAAATGACATTCTATACTTACAAACAGACACCTCCATCCCTTGCATACCATATGTATTTATGTACATATGCGTATATGCTTGGTGCACTATATACTGTCATCTATCAAAAAACGGATATTGTGACTGCTTTACCACCGATTGTGTAGCCGTTGCAACACATTTGTTTGTTCAAATCTGTAACATTATCTACTATATGTAAACTTAGTTGAATATCTGTGTATGTGCATATGTGTATACTTATATAAATATATGTTTTCTTTTTCTGAAAAAAAATTTTTCTCATATTTTTCCTTCATGTGTTTGTGTTCTTTTCTAAAAAAAAGGGTGCAATAGTGCAAAAAACCATGTTCTTTTCTAATTATGTTGCACAGGAAACATGGAAATATGTTACATGTCTTTATACAAAATAAGTGTTCTGTTTTGTGCTATTATCCTTTTTTTGTGTGTGAGAAGTTTATTGAAAATTAATAAAGTTTAATACTAAATATTTTGGTTGTCATGTGATGAAAATGAGAAGTTTCTTTAATTCACTATTGTTTGCAATCACATAATTATATTGTGTAAATCGTTTGCTAAAGAATGCATTATTTTACGCTAAATACACATTAACGTTAAACGTATCATCAACAAGTATCTCTGTGACATTGTGAACTCTACAAATGCAGCATTTTTCGGGGATATGGTTGACATGTAAAACGTATTCCATACAATTATTTTCAGAAAAGTAAACCCATAATATTTTTTATTGCCATTGTAAAATAAATAATTGGCAACAAACATTTCATATTCTTCCTTTCAACTCCTGGATTGCCAGTAATTATTGTGATTGAAAAGTATTTGCTTATATCCTTTGGAAAAATATACATTCATGTTGCAAATATTTAACATGTACTATTTGATTAACTTATTGGGGAGGAAGTAAATTAATAAGTTGCTCTAATTTCGAATGTTTACAAATGAATATGAATGTGATTTTGTGTGTGTATATGTGTGTGTGTACGTACATTAATCGAAGCGAAAGTAAACAAACATCAGAGATTTGGCAAATAACATTTATTAACTAGCAATTTCTAATTGAATAATACCAAAAACAGAACGAATATTTAACCAATAGAAACGAAAACTATATACATGCGTGGGTGTTTAATCGACTTGCAAACAAAAAAAAAAAAAAAAAAAAAAAACACAAATTACTCGATTATGATGGCTGTTTTCAGATTGTATTTATCAGTGATCTTTTACGAAACTTTTCATTCCATTTCAAATAAGATTCTTTTTTAAAAATACTTCTGGAATTTGTTTGCACTCACGTTTGTTCATCTATATCACGTGGTAAAATTATGTAAGTGAATGTGTGCATTTCCTTCGAAGTTAGAAAAGCAAACAAAGACAAACGTTTGGAACATACGAGTAGTAGTGGAACAATGTTAACAAGAAGTGAAATCGTAATAAAAAATTTAAAGAATTAAAACTGTGTAACCATATTCATAGACAACTTACAAAGGAAATTTTTGTAAAACCGTATTCATAAACGATAAATAGCCTAAAAAGCTTTGGAGAAGACTTTTTTGGCCAAATGGGATCGTTTTTTCCAAATCCTCATGAAATAGAACCAATTAGTCGGATAATATTCGACGGTGACTGTTTATCCTTTCAACAGTAGTCAATGTGGATTATACTGCGTCCATCTCAAAAACGGTCGCCATTACTTTATTTGCTGACAAACCCACCATGGCCAATTATTGGTGCCAATTAACCCTGAGAAACCTACTGTTTTGAGTGCTGTCTGGTCTCTAGTATGTTTTGGTGTATCCATGTTTTGTCCACTGTTACGTAACGTTGAAAAAACTCGTCCATATTGTTAAGTTATCGTACGATTGCGTTTGTTGTCGATTTTAAGCATATACATATGACTTCCACAATCTCTCGCACTTTAAATTACCGATCGGACAACACCATATCATGAAATTTTTCGACTATTTCGGATGTAGGGACCTCAATTGGGAGTGCAGAAGTTTCGGCACCATGCGTGCTTTTACGGCCACAACGAAATTTCAAATGCCAAACTTTTTTTTGGTTTTAGTTTTCTTTCCAAATTCATTTTGCAAAATATAAGACTGATCACATAACGAGTAGACATGTCGAAATCGCCTTAAAACAATGAAAATATCAGAAAATCATATGAAATTTGAATTCGTTAACAAAATGATTTTTACCTATCAGCTTGTTAGGTTAGGTTAGGTTAGGTTGATTGGAGGGGTGTGATAGCCCATGTCATACTACATACACTTAAGCCAGTGAAGGCTTGTTGTACGCTCCCTTTAATTGTCAAACACAAACTGCCAGAGTTCTGCGGCATGATTCGAATCTGCGACCTTCGCACTACGAGTCTAGTACACTACCTACTAGTCTACTCTACGAAGGCCAGTTTCAGCTAGTATCAACTTGTTAAATTATGTTATATTTTCATAAAATAAAATGAAAATTACACACAAAATACAACATTTATTAAATTTTAGGAATATTTACTTTTACGGTTAATAATGAAAAATATAAATGTCTAAATTTTTCAAGTTTGAGCCAAGAAAACGATTCATCTAATTCTATTATTTTAATAGCAGAGCAACTTACTTACAGTTACACTTTGAAAAATACGATCCAGCCTAATGTTTACATATACTACTACAAAAAAATGTATTACATAATTAAATTTTGAACAGAAATTGTGTTTGTTTTGGTTGTTTGCAATAGTGGTATAATAGTGTTTTCGGTAGTCGAAAAACTTTCGAATTATCCATTACCAAATCTGCTTAATTCATAAGGTTTTCAACATAATTGCTGCTTTTTTGCTTTTGATAATTTATTTAAAATATATTTGCATGCTTTTTTGGTGTAAAATTTTTGTTAAAATATACTTTTACTTGCTCACACGGTTAATGCATTACAGGCCTTAAAAAGCATCACTAATAATAAAATTAAAAGCGGAAACGATAAGAATTCTTATATGCAAAACTTGAAACGTTTAATAGCTACAAATCTGCATATTTTTCAATACATAAAAACTTATAATAATATGTTTATAAGACGAAAAGGTTTCATTAAAAATTGTGAGGACTTTTTATTAATACACCCATTAGATTGTGAAAATTTAAAATCTATCTATTAGATAATTACAGAAATTATAATTAGTGTGTATTGACATTTATGAATTGAATATATAGAGAATTAGCTGTCAACAGATCATAGAGCTAAACGGGAGTTATTGTTACTGCTTACTTGACAAATTTTCAGTATGTTGTCCGAACAATGAAGTGTTTGGCTGAGCGCATCTTGAAAACTGAGTCCTCTAGAGATGTCGTAAGAAGTGGCCGGCGGCGTATTGCTCTTTCGACCGACGACTTTACTGCCGTCAACGAGCCAGTGAAAAAGTGACTGGCTCCTTATTTTTTTTAAGACGCCGGTGGCGTAAATGGTACATTCTAAGAGTTTTTTTTTTGCATAAGTTGCTGCATTGGGTCTCGTTCATTGTTGGTTTCAAGTGGCCTCCGAGTCGCTAGATCTAACATTACCAAACTTCTTCCTTTAGGGCTCTTTGATATCTCCTAGACAATATCAAGTCAAAGCTTCCTAATGGTAGGTAATAAAAGAATGACTTGTATTTGTAAAGACGGACGCTCTTTCACTCAGATATGATCTGTTTATTGGAAAATATAGTGAGCATGAACTTGATCGTCATTTTGATCTCAGTATATAACATTAAATTTTTCGGGTAGGCCTTGTTTTTATATTTATGTTTTTGTTCACTTTTTACTTAAATTTTAATAAAGTCAATACTGCGCTCTTCTTTTTAAGTTCCATAGCATCAGATCAATTTGATTCCCTATTTTCTTTTGCTTAATGCTCTGAACGAAAATGTCCCAAGTCATTGTTATCGTCGTGTATGTATTTCTGGTGCATTTGTGCCGTAAGGTTCGTGTCATAACAAAACACGAATCAAATAAAGTATAAGTATTTTGAAATCCTCTACCAAGGTATATATATTTAAGACATAGGAGACATTTATTCATCTACAATTAGAAAATCGTTTCCATTTTCGTAAAACTAAAGAATATAGTTTTCCAACAACCCAGAAATTGCTGGACAACAATAAGAAGCAACATATGTTGTTTTTTCACGTAGTAGAATCGCTCCTATGTGGTATGTAAATGTTGAAACATTTGCTGATAACAGAGTATCGAAGTTGTAAATATTTCGAAAATATCCACTCATTTTTATTCAATACTAGCGGACCAGGCGAACTTCGCCTCGCCCCAATTTTCAGCCTTCAGACAAACTTTAAATTTTTTCATTTGAAAAGCCAATAAGGAATAATTTCAAACAAAATTTCATACAAAAACTCGATTTTCGTTTTTTCCAATTTTCCGACTTTTCTGGAGGGATTTTCCAAATTTTCTTCCATAAAAACCTTCTACTCGAAAATACGAACAACTGACAAAAAGTTTTACAGAAATCGGCCAAGCCGTTCTCATTTTATGAATTATTGGATTTTGTCACGTCCCTCGGCCCACAGACCGAAAATAAAAAATCGGACTTCACAGTGTCACCCGCCCGAGTATTCTGAACGTTTCCTGAAAATTTCGTCAAAATCGGCTCAGCCGTTTTGGAGCCATTACGTTACATACATACATACATACATACACACATCCTATTTTATATATAGATTTTATTTCACAGCAAATTTTGTTGCATGCATCTATAAAATGATTCTGGCCTTCTGCTTTCATTTTTGGCGAAAAATTTTATATTAACTATCGCTAAATTAAAAAGTTAAAAATATATATCACTACTACCTATAACACCTAGAGCTTATGGCAAAATTAACTTGAATTAAAAAAGTCAAAGTTTCTCCATCAGCTTTAGTTAGTATCTTTTCAGCAATTTTTTTTAATGCTTTAAATGACTCCAGTGTAAATTATTTTTCACAACGCTTCTCATTCTTATTTTACAAATAATTCAAGGGTTGTACATCTCCCCCATCGTTATCGTATGCTTTATTATAATTGGACATTATTCTTTTGAGCATTGAAATCTCTTATATTTCCGAGACTTGTGCTAATACTTCTTTATTAAAGTTATTGTTAACTTGGATGCTTTAATTCTTCTCTCACAGGCAGTGACTTCTTCTGTGTTTTAAATCGTTTCTTCCACAATTCGCTGCTGAACCGAATTCATTTGGAATGTCTTCTTAAGTGGTCATTTGCATCTAAATTATCCGTTCTTTCATTCTTGTGTCTTCCATTCCACGAGGAGTGTGATACAACTACACACATATTCTAAAAATGTATTGCTTTGAGTAGTAGAAGAAGGCGGTATTCTTCAACTTCTTTATCCGCTTTCCTTAGCAGTGTTATACAGAACTTGTGGACAGGAAGTTAATTCTCGTTCTGTGTCAAACTTTTCACTATGCCTTTCTAATGCTCATATATTTATTTTCTTGTTCACATTGTGAAAAAATTCTTTTATTCCGTATGCTGCAATGAAACTTCTCTTAATGTAAATAATGCTCTTGGGGTTCGTCGCAATTAAGTCAATATTGGATGGAGGTCACACGAGCGAAATATTTTGCAAATAAAACGGCAACGAAAATACTTTCAATATTGCATTAATGGCGCTGAAAAAATTTTACTAACGTATTTAGTTTCTATTGTATAATAAAATGAACCTTGAAAGGAAATCAATCAGTATCTGTTATGAAAACATTCAATTTAAATGAAAAACTACATGCAATTTTATTAATTAGTTTTTCTCTCTTTTTATGACTACAGACACTTGTTGTTTGTGTTGTTAATTGTTTTTTTTTATTTATTTTTTATATTTGCAGCAGGTAAACTCTTATTTTTTATATTTAGTTTTACTTGATTCTCATCGTTCATTGGCAGCATTTTATTATCACCATCTTGCGAATTCGTCTGTTCCAAGGTTACCATGTAAATATTGGAATATCAATGAGAAACACAATGTGTGTGATCGCTCTGCTGAGATACGAGTTTGTATTTAAGAAAAGCTGTTTTTTGGTAACGAAACTTATAGTTTCTCAAAGAGTTTCAACTCGTGATAAACAAGCACACACATACATACATATTTACATACACACATGTGTATTTATTTAATATACGGTCAAGTTGAAAACTTTATATTGTCTATCGATCCCGATTAAGAGAATCTCTGCCGCCGGAACTTATATGCAGTCACCGAAGGCGTTAATTTATACCCTGGGAATGAGTGGCGTGCTCGATATGTTTGCTAGCTAAACAACACGATTGTCTGGGATTTTCAAACGAGCATCATGAGCCTACCAGCTTCCGGGAACACTGAAAGATAAAGTGGCTTTCGCGATTTCATTGAAATTTGCTTGCAAGCAAAACGTTTTTTTCCTTTACAGTGAAAGTACAACTTTTTTATATGAACCAATAATGTTGAAAGTATTTAAGAAAAAAAATTACATCAAATAATCAAACGATTAAGTAAATCGCAACATTATAAACTTGAGCGGAGCAACGCTTGTATCATTACATCTGTTTTCGTATGTGCATTCGTCGTGCATATGTATGTAAGTGTACGTATCGCCAGAGACACTAGTATATTCTAACACATACATATTTGTGAAATAATGAATGAATGATTCAAGAAAATAATATGTATGTTATTTTTTTTGACGTAAAATATTTACAGTGAGTAGCAAAAATGTATATATTATTATGTACGTAAGGACAACCATGTTGAGAAGTTGGAGAAACTAGATTTTCTGTATTCATTGGTTGGACTTATGATTAATAATTTTAGAGTTAATATTTGAATAATCATTGTTACTTCAATTTGTGTTGAAGATACAACCATGGCTGCCAGAGTTGAGGTTTTGTCGTCAGTTTTGAAAATATTGGGTTCAATGAATCATTTTGACGATTTTAACCCTGATTTATCTGGCAGTTATGAATAAAATAAATAATAAATGAAATTTTTTTATGGAATTGTTTTATATGAAAATACCTCTGCCTCCTTTCTCTCACTAAATCTATAGTTATAAATAAAAAACTATATTTTAATCTTTTCATTTCATATTTTCAATAAAAAAGTGAATGGTTAAGAAAATATTCAAAATATCTATAACCATTCGCCTCATTCATCAGAAATAAAAAAAAACATTTTTTTCAAATCCCATTTATTAAGCTTCCAAGATTATTTCAGATGTCCCACTATTATATTCCACTTAAGCGCTCCCTGGACCACCATTTCTATATAGTGTGTAGTACCAGCCCCACCCCATTTTACCAATATGACCACTAATCGTCCCCAGAAATTAAAAAAAAAAATATTTCAAATCCCATTTACTAAGCTTCCAAGATTATTTCAGATGTCCCACTATTATATTCCATTTAAGCACTCCCTGGACCACCATTTCTATATAGTGTGTAGTACCAGCCCCTCCCCATTTTTCCAATATGACCACTAATCTTCCCCAGAAATTAAAAAAAAGGAAAATGTTTTTCAAATCCCATTTATTAAGCTTCCAAGATTATTTCAGATGTCCCACTGTTAAATTCCATTTAAGCACTCCCTGGACCACCATTTCTATATAGTGTGTTGTACCAGCTCCTCCCCATTTTTCCAATATGACCACTAATCTTCCCCAGAAATTCAAAAAAAATTTTTTTTCAAATCCCATTTATTAAGCTTCCAAGATTATTTCAGATGTCCCACTATTATATTCCATTTAAGCACTCCCTGAACCACCATTTCTATATAGTGTGTAGTACCAGCCCCTCCCCATTTTTCCAATATGACCACTAATCTTCTCAAGAAATTACATTTGTTTAAACGAGCTATATTGCTACTCTAAGATGTGTTTTGCCTTCCGTATTGCCATAGTTTCATTAAAAAATTCCTGGAGCATATTTCCTGATATATAGCTTTTTTTTCCTTGTCGTAGTTCCTATATTTCGCCTTTTAATTGAACCTAGTCTATTTTGGGATTTCTGTTAACTTGTTAACAGAGCTCTGTTAACTACGAAATTGTCATTACTAAAAAAATTTGATTTTTGTCTGCACTAGTTAAATTTAAATTTATCTTCACAGACATAAATGTAATTTAAAACTCGAAAATGTTTCACAAAAAGTAAAAGTAAGTGGTAAAAGTCTTTGAAAAATATATTTGACGAATTTTTTGGTAAAAATAATTATACGCGATTTTGTAAAATCGATTGGAAAGGGAAACTTCGAATTCGTATGTCATTAGCATTGAGATCCGAAAGCATTTGTTTTCCTTTCGAATCACAGAGTAACACCCCTGATTATTCTGTATAAACTTGTATGAGCCTGCGTAAATGTGGGCCAAATAACATAAAGTGAATATTTATGGACGTGAATTTGCTTGATAGTGATTCTATTTCTGGAATAAACCGATCTTTTCAATTTGTACC
Organism: Germaria angustata; assembly: GCA_963681545.1. Taxonomy (NCBI): domain Eukaryota; kingdom Metazoa; phylum Arthropoda; class Insecta; order Diptera; family Tachinidae; genus Germaria; species Germaria angustata. Next base: position 54,084,133 of record OY812999.1, on the reverse strand, counting down.
ACTTCTCACAACAAACAAGTAAACATTTCAATAGAATTGTGTAACTGGCCTTAATCAAGGGATAGATGTACTTATTTATCCACACATACAAAAACAATTGCAAGCTGGTAGTGTTTTGGATACCTGCTTTATGTTGTGCTTTACAAAAACGGAATAATGAGGAGGCTACGACAACTGTTGTTTACATTAATGCGTACGCAACACAGTTTTCTTTAATTGTGGCACAAACAGTCCATAGAACAAATGCTTACCGCATTCATTCTCCACTTACGACGGCAAAAATTTACACGTATGGATAAATTTGTATAGCAGGCACAATCGCCTACATACATATATATATATACATACATACTCGTATATGCAGAGTAATGTATATTTTATTTAATGCATACATCCATTGTTCATATTTACTTGCATTTGGTATAAGCAGCATGGTCTTAACAAATTGTGGTTTAGAAATTGCCCAAAAACCTTCGTTCTAAGTGGTCAATTCCTGCATTGTCCATAGCAGCAGTGGCATTTAGGTAAATGAAGCAAAGTTAAATATGTATTTTAATAATTCCAATAAGATTAATTTTGATCTTTAGCCCTCCCTAATGGAAGCGAAATGATTTGCAATAAGTTTATACAGAGAAACCTTCGAAAGCAATATCCCTTTCCCTATGGGTAAATACTCAAATCTTTGCTAGTGGCTGCTCGAGGAAAAGTACTGCTTTGCGGTGCAAGCTTCATGGGACCGGACTACTTTTTATACCTAGCGATTAGACAAAAGAAATTTTACTTCTTTGGCCGAGTTGACATTTCCCTCCATTAGGAGCTACGGCAAAAAAGGACGCCCTAGATGATTAATGTAGGTGATCTCTCATTGAATAGAGTGATTGGTTTCATTATTAGTCTAGAACTGGAGCAACGAATTTATAGGTTGTACAAAAGGTACTCACCGGTGAGAATGTAGGAACTAACTTTTATTTACTAACTGTAGTATAGCCGCAATGTTGGTTGTATTTCGATACCTTTTTATTACAATGAAAGAAAATGTTTAAAGTATTATCTATAAAGCCAGACAATAATGACAACTTGTCATTATTATTTGGCACTCTACGTTCTAGAGGATTGGCATTGCCACATGTTTAGCGGAATAAACTTAAACCAACGAAGTTTTTCTTTTTCGTGAGAACTTGTATTGGCCTCTTTGAATTTGTGGCATCATTTGCCTAATTATTGGAACAACATTCTCTCTAATATGATAATGACCCTTTTTCTTAAGTGGTTAGATAATTGGAATATGGATCTTACAATGAAGTCAGTAATCTTCTCTTGATCCGCGCTACGCACTCACCATTTACATTTCTTTCATTTACGGTCGATTGGTCGGGAGTTGCACAACGAATTTTGATTTATGTTTGTCTTCAAAACGTAGAAATTAAAAATCATTGTTCATAAACCCTATTCCTGTTATATTGCTCAGCTTAAATTGTCATATAACTCGTGAGAAGGGTTTACTTAGGGTAAGAAGTTACCCGATATACTTTTAAAACAGTGTTTTGAAATACAAAAATTGTTTTAAAGTATGTACTTTTATCCCCAAATAATCCAATTATATAATAAGCACTTAAGATTACTTATTGAACGACCAGGCCGTAACGCCCGATTTGGACAGTTATAGCACTATCCAAATACTTCCTAAATATCTTTTGTGAAAATCTTTATTAGCATTGCAATTTCATTGAAAAAGAATTTTGTTACAGTTTGTGCAACAATTTGAGACCAAGGATATTGCCAAAACTGAGTAAACAAAAATGGAAAGTCATAAACATGCAAAAAATTGTATGTGTTGTGTTAATGGAGTCTATAACTTCTGCGGTATGCGAGGGTTGCACAATGTGAGTGCATACCATATTTGTTGTGGGCATATGTCTGCATTCCATTGACGCCAAGTCATCAGTACACTTTATCCAAGTCATATATTAAAAGCATTTAAAAACCCACAAAAATATTCTTAGTCAGTCATATTTTTTACTTGTATTTGCGAGTTGCAAACAATACAACGAACACTTGTATAGTCGCCCTTCGGCAGACAATTGAATTCTCAGGGAATATTTTTTGTCAAAGTGTGTGAGTTTGAATCAGTGTTGCCAGTGCAATTTGGAGAAAGATACATTTTAGTTTCCAAAAAGATAAATTTTTTTCCAAAAAGATACATTTTGAAAAAAAAAATAAAGCCTATTTTTAACATTTAACATTTATTAACATAATATTCTTATTTCATATTTAATAAATATTTGGGGGATTCAAACGGTAGTCATACAGTCATATGTCATAAAATAATAACAAGAAAATATATGACTGTTATGAACAACCCGTCATAACTTGACATCAAAGAAAAGAATTTAAAACCTCTATAAAAATTGTTTGAAAATGCCAAAAACTAAAATAATACACAGTTTCTGTGAAAATTACATGTTCGACATCATAACGGGTGGATCAAGTATGAAAAAATTCCATTTTTTAGTTGGATTGGTGCGCACACTTTTTATTTTTGGCTCAGATTTTTTCCATTATTTTATGACAAAACAATAAATATACCTCAAAAAGTTTTATAATTTTATGACTTTTGTTTGCAGCACAAAAGCAATTTTTTTAAACCATACTAAAATATTAATAGCACACCGTTTGAATCCCCCAATTGTAAAGAAAATGATATCATATAAATTCATTTTTATATTTATTTAAGTCATAAATATTAGGTATGTATGTAGTTTTTAAAAATACAGTAAGCAAACTTTAAAATTAATTATATGTAATTATCTTTGGATGTTATCAAAACAAATTATTTTTTGTAAAAATTAATATAAGGCGCTTATAATAAAGCGGTTATATCAAAAAATTCATATAAATTTCACGAAAATAAAAAACATGTTCACAACTTCGCACTACTAGTAATCATCGATTTAGGTGGATCATATGTAAAGATCGTTCTTTATTGTTTTCTTCTAAAATTTTATCTTAACATATGTATGTATATGTGTATACATATGTACACAAGAATAAGCAGACGACAGAAGAACTTAGAAAACCTAACAAAAAATATATGTTATTTTTCTATTTAGTTGTCACTGTTTTTTTTAATATTCATAACGAAGTGATAATTTTAAAAAACTTTTTCTGGGACGGAAAGCTTAATATTTTATTTCTGTACATTTTGCGTACAGATTCAAAAGATACGAAAAATGTCAGGATTATACATGGTACCTGAAGTCATCAAAAGATACGAAAAATGTATCTTTCGTATCCTAATGGCAACACTGGTTTGAATGCTTTTCAAGCATTTATCGGTTGAAAAATATTGATGATTTGGTTAGCGCCAATGAAATGCAGGCATATGCACAGCTAAGCCCACAACAAATGACAAAAAGAACTTTAATCATTAGGAATAATGAGCTCAATGAGCAATGCAATTTTAATACATTTCAGAACACGATTTTTTTAAGTTTAGCATTCTGATTCTTTTATTTATAATTTTGTCATAAAATTTAGTTGCAGAACTGCAAGCAGATACGGATTTTTCTATAAAATTTAACGAACCATTGATAATTTCTTAGACTAAATTGTTAAAATATTTTTAAACTAAAAAACTGCAAAATATTGCGAAAATTTTTAGCATGATATAAAAAATACTAACAAACTTTGAAACGATTAAAAAAAGTGTCATACAATGCAGTCACTTTTTGCATGCTAAATGAGTTAAAATATGTTATATCTAGCATTTAATTGGCTAAATATGTAATATGTAAATATGTTGAACAATTGGAAAAAGAGAAATGAAAATACATTTTCATGTTTAACTCAGCTATTCCCCGTAAAAAATTTCTGACATGAATCAGAAAAATAATTTTCTGCGTCGGGGCAGAAATTGTCAGTCGTGATGGAAAATTTATCACTTTTCTCATCTAGCAGGTTCCAGCGTAATTTTTTTAAGGATTTCAAAAATGACAAGTCTAGCCTAAAGGATCGAGAGCTTAATAATTTCAGAAACGTATCTGTTTATCCCCGTGCTAAAACATCAATCGTAAGTCACTCGGAGGTGACATAGTCGTATCTCATCCTCTTCATATTTATAAAAAAGTCGGAATCATATCTCAGGCTAAGCCAAAGTATGAATAAGGCTGTTAAATGCAACATTATCATATTAAAAAATATTGTATATAAAAAACATTTAAGTTCGTCTATACGAGTATATACATACAACGTACGTGTACCGAAGCTATAACAAAAAGTTTCGATATGAAAACTAAAAAGCCTTAAAAACTTTAGACGTATTTTGCCAGGCTTGACTTTTTTTAGAGATGTGGCTGTGTTGCATCAATGGAGCGATGTGCATACAGCAAGAGAGACTGAATGAACTGCCACATACTATTTAAATAGAGATGATGTTAATTGACATCCACTTTCATCTCCCACCGAGTTAAAGATACGTGCTACTTAAATAGAATGCTGTTGTGTAAAATTGAAAATCTTTTGTATTCATCGCGTTTCAGTCATTGCAAGAAAACATATAGTGGATCTTCAAAAGGGTTAAATTGAAGTCTCATAACATTTGTATTTTTGCAAATATGTTAGCAGTATTATTTCCAAAAACTAAATTTACATACTCGTACATTGTAGCTGGTGTGTTATACACAGACACAATAGTCCGTATATTTATAGTATATGAATGTACTTGTAAGTCTTTAATGGTCAGTCTATGTCGAATGGAATTATCGACTTGTCCAGAGTACTTAAGTGGCGCTTGTAAAATGTTTCAAAGTTATGAATGCTTAACAGTCATAAAATGTAAAAAAAATTCACAAATTCCGTTGATTGTCAAAGCATTCATACAAATAAATCTTTTACCATGTAAACAAGGAAAAACTGAAAAAAGCAATTCAACGAAAAACTATTTTGACGGTCCTAAGGAATGAATGTGTACGGAACGACGAATATCAAATGAGTTGCTGAAACTATTTATAATTTACTCTAGTTTTCCCCCTTTTTGTGTTACAGACTTGTTTTTGCTATAACTTTTGTATTTTTTAAACTTTTATATTCGAAAAGCAAAAAAGCCATGTATTAAACAAAAAATTAAATTCTAAATGTAAGTGCCTCCTAGTTAAGTAGGATTTCCTTTTTTACATTGTCAAATAAATTTCAAAAATGTTAGTTGCTGTGTTACTACCAAGTTGGTTGGATATATCTTTCAGAAATGCAAAGGGACGTTTGCAAGACAATAAAAGTGACTGTATGGACGACGCGCAAGTGCCAAAAGTGGGAAATTTACTTCAGGTTTAATTTAATCGACAAAATTTTCAGCCAACAGCACTTAAAGGAGTAAAGGTGATCAGTTCTTAAATATATTTAAGATCAAATTTATTTCTTTTGTATTTCTTTGTTTGTGAAAAATTATTTCTAATATTAAAAAATGGAATATTTCAAGAAAAACATTTTACTTAAATAGCTCTACTCCAAATACAATTCAAAACAATTATTATTCTCATCATTAGTGTGGTTGGCAGATGTATAATTATGATTATCCTGAGATCCTCCTCACCATCGAAATATATCACTGGGCCCGAAGTAACTAATAAAATTTGAAAATATGTCTTCATTTAAATTTTTTTCTAGAATAATACCTTCGGGCTTCTTGCGCTCCCTTCGTCACCTGCCCGATTGTTAGTAAAACGTGGTCTATGGATTAACACTATTCGTCCCCAACCAGACATGTATGTATGTAATACCAGATATAGAACAGCGTGAACAGTGAACGTGACTTAAAAATCAGCTCCATTTCAAAATGTTTTTAATTTTAAAGTTATTTTATATACTCGTATATATTTGAGAAATAACAACAACAGCAACACTAAATGCTAAGGATGATTTCGGATTTTTATTTCACGAATTATGTGAATAATTTCAGAACTAAAAAATATACAAATTGAAAAATTCCTGCTAATAGTTTATAAACTAAAGCAAAATAAAAACATTTTCCTTCACTTATTTTAGTTTTTTTTATTCTCATGCACATCTAAGCCGGCAGGTATATTATTTCGCCATTTTTAACAGGGCGAATATGACAGATTAATGCCAATTAGCAGAGTTGTGAAACACTGTATATAAAATAGGTGATTGTTTATTGGTTATTTATGGGCAATTTGAAACTGGCACTATCTTATACAACAAACTCGTCTTGGCTTTTAAAAAGATCTATATATATAAAATAGGATGTGTGTATGTATGTATGTATGTATGTATGTATGTATGTATGTATGTAACGTATTGGCTCCAAAACGGCTGGGCCGATTTTGACGAAATTTTCAGGGAACCTTCAGAATACTCGGGCGGGTGACACTGTGAAGTCCGATTTTTTATTTTCGGTCTGTGGGCGGAGGGGCGTGGCAAAATCCAATAATTCATAAAATGAGAATGGCTTGGCCGATTTCTGTAAAACTTTTTGTCAGTTGTTCGTATTTTCGAGGAAAAGGTTTCTATGGAAGAAAATTTTGGAAAATCCCTCCGGAAAAGTCGGAAAATTGGAAAAATCGAAAATCGAGTTTTTGTATAAAATTTTGTTTGAAATTATTCCTTAATGGCTTTTCAAATGAAAAAATAGAAAGTTTGTCTGAAGGCTTAAAATTGGGGCGAGGAGAAGTTCGCCTGGTCCGCTAGTATACTAATAAAGAAGAAGGGGAATCAAAATAAATAGCAACATTATTTGCTAAATCTTAGTGATAACAAAAGAGATTGCAATTGCAACAACATATCATACAAACAGTGAAATATAACGAATTGAAAATAACGACTTTACAAGCAGCAGCTACTTGACAAATTCGGTCAGCACAGTGATTCGTGAGTTTGCGGTATCAAGAATGAAATCTTGAAAGGCATAAGTGTTGATTTGGAAATCGCCAGAAATGGTAACCATCATTATGTGCATATGTATGTCTATAAATTATGCATCCAATTTTGTAATATGTGCTGAGATGTCATCATTTTGAAGGAAGCGCCGCACCGTGTTGCCCAGCCAAGTATCGGGTGATTTTGCCATTCCCTTATTAGAACCTTATATGCCAAATTAAACAGGCGTGCTTAAAAAATCTCGTCCATCCATGAAGAATCGACAAACCGAACTCTATATTTTTTGTTTTTACTTGTAGAAACAGTTTTGTCAATGTTGTTAAATTCTTTTGAGCTAGAGCGTCGCATAAAGACATATGTGAATACTAGCAATTAAATATTTTTCCATCAATCATGGATAGGACCAACCTGTGTTTGACTTTTAAATGTTTTCTCCATCAGAGATGACCGACTCCTTAAGAAGTTTTGTATTCTGATCGACTGTTTCTTTTCCGTTCTTCGGGACAATAAATGGCACTTTCAAAAAGATCCTAGACAAGAACAGTACGCTATTAGATGCTGATTTTATTAGCGCTATTGATCTAATAAAAACTGATGAGTCCGCAGCAATCGGACAGCGTTACGCTTGCTAATAAGATGTATGATCAGAATTACTACAGAGCACTACTAGATGATGAGTTTTCATTCTTTAAAGTATCATTGAGTCCATTTGGAGTGGTATAATGCGCTCTGCACTGTGGCACAACAGAGGATCAGCAATCCTTCTTAAAAGTTGGTAATTACATGAAGGTGCAACAAAATATTTCCATTTTATTTTATGATGTACAAAAAAGTGCCAACAATTTTTTTGTTGCAAATTATCTCAAAAATGCTTGAGCTTAGAACAAATTAACTTTTTTTAAATCTAATTCAGCTTTATTTACAACAATTTATCGTAATACAAATCTGTATATATATAAAAATAAGTCCGTATATGTACGTCGGCGAACTAATCATAAACGCGTCGAGCGATTTCAACCAAACTTATACACTACGTAGGCAGTGGCCCATATATGGTTTATATGAAGTTTGGTTAAAATCCGATAACGCATGTGTGTGCGGTGCGTATGTGAAGTGAGTGTGTTTTTGCCGCAGGCATTTTTTGTACCGCATACAGCATTCATTAGTATTGAATACATTTTGGTCGTTTGTGTATTGGAGAGCATTGCACGGAGTGATGCAAATAGCAATTTGTTATCATTTCTCTTTTCTCTTTGGACGTGTGTTTCTTTTCTTATTTTGTTTTGCCGTGCGAAGCAGGCAACGGGCCCGCTAGTTACACATAAAAACAGAATGGAAATATAATATTAATAACATGAGGTCGAAAGTTCAATTCTCACAACTAGTTTTTAAGATGCAAAAATTTTAATTTATATTGCACGCAAAGAAAACGTCAAATAACTTCAACTTAAAAAATTTATAGCTACACAACAGTTGTTGCCGATATTGCGAGATTTTCCAAAAACGACGGAACTTGAAACAACAATTAAATAGTGTACGATTTTTTTTTTTTTTGCTACGCCATACAATTGTGGGAAGCCGTTGTTTCACCAAATTTCCATAAAACCACGAATTCATGAGTAAAATGTTGTAATCTGGCGGTAATCGATGTGTACATTTAAAATATGAACTCATGGTATTTTGATTTGTGGGGCTTCTAAAATACAAAGTTTCAATAGAATACTGTTCATAATAGGGTCCCCCGGGGGCACGGTTAATACATCTTGTCATGGTGGCTCGCTGTTGTGCTTCCTGGGGTAAAGGGTTATCAGGTTTCCGGACCTAGGCCTTTTTGTTGATAACCCCTAAAAACTTGTATGTTGCTACCCAATCTCTGAATTAACAGGGCAACGGGCGCGCATGCAAGTAAATTAAAGGTAAAAGTGGGTTCGCTCACTCGTACGGATGGTAATATGGTCTTTCCAGACCTTGACCTTTGGCCAATTACCCCTAGAACTTAATATGTTACTACCCAATCCCTGAAATAACAGGGCAACGGGCGTGCATATAAGAAATATAAGGAAGTAGCTCTGCCTATGCTTGTCTGGGTAGAAGTGCTACCGATACCTCAGGTTTGCATGAGACCTGAAATCGGAGGTGTTTTTAACACGCGGCTTACCAGAGTCCTATCTGGTGCCACGGGAACCAGTAGCCCCTAGAACTTGTCCTAGTCTGGTTGTTGGTGAGGCCCCTTCGGGGATCACGTGGTGGCTGTGGTTAAAACCCAAAGATACACGGGAAGAGTTATGGGTCATGTGAGTGTGTCTGCAATGTGGTTGTGGAGGCCTGTTGTAGATGCTCTCTTCAGGCCATATATCTCTAGGTGCTGTTGCTATTCGACAGAGCTGCTCTAACGGTGGATTGGAGGTTAGATAGCTCCAGCACTTTAGCAAGGTGTCTGTACATGGTTCTGCAGCCTGTACAGAATTGCTACCATGTTGTCCCTATTGGGGGCACATTTAGGACCGCCCCCTTGTATGTGCCCTTGAAGGGGACAACGGGGACGGTGGTGAACGGCTTTATTCACACTTGTGCAGGAGTGCAGCGTCACGTTAGGCCTTCGGGCAGGTACTGACGTGAATCTTTTGCAAAATCTGTTCATAATAGGGATTATTAATTCATCTGAAAAAGTCTTCAGGTAATTTGTCTTTAATTTAAAACAACGAAAATAAATAGTCATAAAAGCTGTGTAGTTAACGAAATATAGAAATAACTCTGTTCTGAGAATGCAAACTAGTTTCAGCTTAAAAAGCTGCCTTTTCTTCACAATTTCTTCGATCCGACTACTCCGACTACCCCTAATTAAAGTCAGGAACAAAATACTACAGAGACGCTTAATTAAAAATAAATTTAAAACGATAATTAATGTTATTCAAGATGATAGAAAACTTGAAACTTCACGATAATATATGCGTTATTTAGCCAATGCTCCTAAGTTTTCTGTATCGGCTCGAGCTCAAATCTCAAATCAGATTCCATTAGAGAATGATGTTTATATTAACTTTTAATATATGTACTTATTTCATGATCACAATTGTCACGAAAAGAAAATTTTTACTACTATCGTGCACTACTAACATGCACACCTTCTCGGTGCTGCCACATACCTCGAGTGGTAGACTTTGTAGCTGATGAGGTGTGAACTCGACACCATTAAAAAAAATATTGAGTCGGCTCAACAGTGTATGAAAATAATTTTTCGTGAGTTTCTTATAATTGTGATCAATAAAATCAAAATATTGTACAATTTTATAAAATAAAAATATATTGTAGTATATGCTTTTATACATATATTTGTAGTTTGTTGTAATGTAAAAAATTATTGGCGTTGAGATAGCGGTAGCTCATGTCTTTAAAAAATTTGATCAATAACAAAATCGTAAATTTTGCTGCTAAATTTTCTCATCGATTAATTAAGTTACTGAATCGTACTACGGTGCAACTTAGAACATTTAATTCCCAACTATAAAAACAAATATAAATTCCCAACACGATAATCCCCCACCGCTATTATTATGGCTTTCGACGTCCATTCAGCCAACATCAATGCTCAATCGGTATTTTTTTCTATAAGAGTTTTGTCGAAATATAAATAATTTAAGAGAAGCAAATATTCATACATTCATGAATTTTTTTCCAGTCGCTTTATTTAAAGAAATTCAATTTGTATAAAAAATGTTGTTAGTAAAAGCTGTGATAATTAAGAAAACAAAAGGCTAGTCTGAGTTTCACATGCAAAGATTGTATACTTTCAATTTGAAGGCCAACAAGTAAATGAACCAAATTCGTTTTGAAATAATTTAAGCCTTCAATAAAGAGTGGGAACGATCAAAATACATTTCGAATGCACTATCACTGGCCGCAACATTGTGGTTCATGACACAAATTCAGTGTTGTAAATGATTGTAGACGATGAATAGACCAACCCAAAAAGAAAAATAAAATCCAAAACTATTTCTTAGTAATAAAATTCTTTGAATCAGTAAATGTTTTATGTTGTAAAAATTTAACTGAAAAAAAATGAAAAAAGTTTACCCTTATTCGAAAAGTCCAACTAATAATTACCTGGGTTAATAAAAAAGTTTAAATACATCATCTGCCCATTTACAAATAAAACTAAAAAGTTGCTTAACGGTTGTTTTTTTATAAATTTTTTATTCTGAAAATCGCCTTTGAAAATACCAAATGACTGACAATTGCATTCAAGATCTGTCAAAAATAACTATTGTGTCGTATACCTGATTTGTGTCGATAATTACAGTGATAGAATTCCAATCATCATCTTGAATAATCGATATTTTTGGTAATAAAAAATTAAATTATTGGGTCTAACTGGATTTGTATTTAAGACTTATACGATGCACATTGGCCAAAATTTATATAAAATATATCAAATTATTTTGTTAATAAATCAGTTATTATTAATTACTATAACAATACTTTATCGAATGTGTGAAATGTAGGCATGAAATATAAAAATGATATTAAAATGATATATTTAAGCTCAAAAAATTTCAATTGTGTTTTGATTTAATATTGATTTGTTTTGTATTTGTTTTGATTTAATAATTATTAAATAACGCTTAATTATGTTCAGTTCGTATTCTAACATTGAATTATCTTCTTTAAATTCTACTTCAAATTCTTCTGTATTCAGTGCAGATGATATTTGCTTACAAGGATCCTCGCAAGTTAACAGTTTAATAACTTGCGATGGAAGTATTTCACAATCTTATCTCTTCCGCCACTTCTGTCCCAACTTAATTCAAAGAAGTCGTATTTTTTCCGTTTGTTCTAATAACATGAGTTCTCCTCTTTAAAATCATTTTGAAGCCAAATTTGAAAAAGATCGGAATTTTATTTCATTTATTTAAAATAATTGTAGTAAATATTTAAGTAATAATATTTTATAACTGTAACTATTTTCGGATTTTTGTCCGGAAACAAACTTAAAATTTTCTTATATGCCTTTAGAAAATGCAAGTTTTCTAACTCTACTTATTACTTTTTCAAAATTTTTTCAAACATATTTTGAAAACTTGCATCCAACTTGATTATTTATAAAAATTCTAAATCAAATTTTATTACTAATGTGCTAAACCATCACAAATCTATTTCACGCTTACTACCAATATCGATATAAATCACATTTTTCATAACACTGAAGTTGACAATTTCCATTTGTAAATAGATTGAAGGCTCTTTAAAACAGCTGTTAAAAATTTTGTAAAGCCAGACTTGCCAGACAGTGCCGAAGTGCATTAAATAAACTATGAATACCAAAAAAAAAAATTGAATGTTAACTATGGCGAAGTATATCACTCCAAAACGAAAAAGTGATTGTGCATACACGTATGTATATTGAAGTAGTGACAAAGTGTATAAATTTTTATACTTTATTATGTACCCAAATTAAAATTAAAATTTTAAATGCTTGAAATAATTAATCCGTATAATAAGTTAAGTGAAAGCAGCATTAATTTTTTGAAAACTTAAAGAATGTTTTAATTTTGTTAGTGGAAGGGAAACTAAAATTAGAAATTTAGGGTAATTACGTTTCTGATTGTAAATCATTATTTTAAAATAATGAAATAAAACGATAAATTAAAAAAAATTCGTCTGAAATAAAACAAGGTACTTAGATCAGAACTTTTCCTAACTATAAATATAAAGGCCCAACTATAATGTGCTTAACCAAACTTAAGCTAGTGTCAAAATTCAACGAAAAGCATGTCAAATGCTTAAGTAAATTACTGAAGACTTTTAGGTGGCTATATTGTACTTATTAAACTTAAAAACTTTTCACACTTAGTTGCAAACATTTGTACTTTTAGAAAACTATTTTCGTTTTTATTTCTTTAAAATGTAATATTTTTGACGAAATCTCATTAAATTTGTAAAAGTTATAAATATATTACCATAAGCAAGTAAATCCATGTTTTTCTTTTATTTATTTATAAAGTAAACGAAAACTAAAATAAAAAAAGTACTAAAAAAAGCAACAGTGGTTGCATCTTTTAATTGTAAACAATTATTTATTTTATTATTGGAAAATTATTATTTATTTACTTATTGGAAAATTTTTAAAAATGGATAGAAAACTGAAATTTCTGAAGACAGTGAAGTTAATGAATTGTGCATTTGATGGAATATGTGTTCTTCAAGAAATAAGAGAGACGATGAAGAAAAGAAAACGCTCCTGCTCAGTACGGGAAATAAATAGAGACAGAAAAAATAATGTTTTCTTGACGAGTCATTTGCTTAAGCAAGAGCGAAATTGAACGCACTTTCCTTAAGCAAATGACACTTGACGAAACTTGACGAAAAGTTACTTAAGTACATTATAGTTGTATACATTTGATTGTGTGTATTCGCACATTTGCTTAAGTTGCATTAAGCACATTATAGTTAGGCCTTAAGTATGTTCAAAACATTTTCACATTACCTCATTCTCCCGGTAATGTAGAAACACTCTTCCATCAAATCCATGAAATTAAAAAATCAAAATTCTGTATTTCAAAGACTATTGGACTTTGTTACGTCCAACACTACATTGCACTTTGTTATTCTTTTTTTAGTTTTTTTTCTGATTTGATTATTTTTATCGGCTTTACTCGCACCCGAACATGGAAATAATATTTCGTTTAATAGTCAACGTGCTAATCATGTCAGCCACGTTGCCGTCTAAAATAGTAACGGAACTATGTAGATAGAGAGTAGACAGTGAGAGTAAACGAGCTTCTAAAGAAGTCATAAAAATGCAGAGGTTTAGATGCAAAAAAATATCACTTTTTGGAATTAATTTTTTAATGTCTTTAACTGATTTATAAGGTGTCTAAAACATACTGAGGAGAGCAGATATTTAATTTTTATTTTTTTTTTTTTTTGCATAGAAAATAATTTTATATTAAACAAGAAAAATTATTTATAGTAGCAGTACTATCCTTACATCCTTTTTTCTTATATGAAAGGAATACATAGTTTCAATTAAAAATATGTATAAGAAAAAAAAAAAACAGTTTTCATGTAATTTTGAAGAAATAAGTATTTTTTTTTAATATAAGCAAGATTTTCTCAACTTGACTTTTTCAAAGACGACTTCAGATGAAAAAATGCAATAGCAGTTTCTTTGGAAACACTGAAAATATCATTCCTCCAGAACAGCTTCCATCAGATCAATTTAATGCAACATAGACTTGTCAAAGTGCGATCGCAGTTTTGAAGTTTTATTTCCAACGTTGATTTTTTTTTGCATAACTTCCGACGTTTTCAGTTGAATGATTCTTTTTAAAAAATTTCAAAACCTTAACGATTGTTAACAAATTCATGTGGCAGCTCTATTGGTAATTTTACATTCATTTCCATGTGCAACTACACATACAGTGGGATATTTAAATATGTAAGATGCGGTAACATTAACTACAGTTGTTGCCTCTAATTAAATATGACAAATATGTTGGTTTTACAAAAAAAAGAAAAAACATTAAAACCATTTAATTGATTTTTATACCATTCATACCACAAACCCTTCTCGTATCCAATCCCTACAAACAAATGTATAAAAAAGTTTTTAAACACTTACTGAAAGTGCAGTGAAACTTTTGTTTAATTGGCTTTTTATCGCTTAGTGTTTTAGATTATATTGTCTCTCATTTGTAACCCATTTTAAACGTTTTAACTATTATGTCATCTTAACAAACACAAGGAGATGCACAAGCGCTCACATTAATCATCTATTAAAGACTCTCAAACACGCCCACGACAATGTATGAAATTGTCACGTTTGTACAGTGTTAATGCAACGTGCTTACATATGTAATGTACTCGTACATGATGTTGCACTTGTATATATTTTCCTATGAATTTATCCTTTTGTAGATTTATTAGCGCGATATTCCCGGAAATATAATTCTAGGTGAGTGAAAAATTCAGCGTTCACACACTCAAAATATTTTCAACGTGAATTCGAATAACGTAGAAGTATTACACGTATGTGTTCCTTAAATCCTACTAAATGAAATAAGTGAATAATATGAATTATTAAATTCAATTAACAAGATATGTCGATGCTAAATGCCTTTTTACATGACTGTTTTTGCTTTTTAGGCGGAGAGCTTTTAATTGACAATATAATTTTCTTTATAACTCTCAGGTGTTGTGGTGAATTTCCGAAACGTTTCCAAATTCCGTAAATTTATTTCGAAGAAAATGGCTTAGGCTTATTATAACAACCTGCCTACAAAGTTTGCTAAAATTAGCAATAAAGCAACAAATTTCGCTACAACAACCTACTTGTAGAATAATATATTTTATTTTTATTATTATTTTATATGTACTTTTTTGAATGTTGTAGTTAATTTTGTTACTTTTAGTTCAAGTCTCAAATACTTCTGGTTCACGTCTTTTGTAAAATTAAAGAAATTTGAATTAAAAACGTTTCCATGTCGACGGCTAGTGAAGGAATTCATTATGTCATTATATCTGAATTGGGACGCTTGGCAAGCTCATCCCACAGCCGATTGACAGTAGGAAGTAAATTTTTTTTTGCAAAATTTTGGTGTTCGTTCTTAAACTCTGCCATTTTTAATAATATATTAGTTTTCTAACATGTCTTTGACAAAAACAACAATTATTTTCATGATGGTGATCTGATTTTTGCAATAAAAAGCCTCCTTGAGAAGTATACACATGTGATATATATTTTTATTTAAAAAGTTTTATTCATGTACTCAACCTAAAGCCAAATCATCAACTTTTTATTTACTTTAAAAAATTTGCCAATATGTTGTAAAAATAGTTTTGTGTAATTCTCATGATTTCCGCATTCAATAACTTTAAGCCACTTTGCAAAAATTTTTTATATTTAGTTATTGTGGTGGTTGTGGAATTCTAGCAAGACTGTCGATCGCTATTTCGCTTGTAAATTCTGCAAAATTCAGTTTCGACTTTAAAAATTTTCTATATTCTTTATAGATAAGTTGACTTGTTGAATATCGTAGGCTGAAAGTAATTTTGCGAAGGCCTGATAAGGCCCAGAAGCCTGCTATTGAAGTTAATCAAAATCGGTTCAACTCACTTACAATTATTTAGGTCACTTAATTTGATTTGAATACGTGTAACGTGCTAAAGCTTTTTTCATTATCAAATGCAATTAAAAAATAATAATACATGTCCAACAGGGGAATAAACAATCTCTGTTACCAACTGGACCACACAATAAATAATGTTTCCAATTAACGTTACACAAAGCAGAAAATAAAATAAATACCTTAGAGGACTCTATTTTCTGCTAGGATTTTCTGAATTCTTGAATAAAACGAAATCAATTCAATCCAAAAAATTTTCATTCCTAATGGTAGAAAATAGTCAGTGGAGCGCCGAAGAAATCGATTTACATATCTTTGCAAAAAATAGAAATAGAACACTACAATGCCTGGAAAATGAATAAAATTTAAAAAAATTAATAAAATTGCAAATGCAAGGATTTACGGAAAAATCTTCAAAAAATAGACGATTATACATATATTGCAAAACTAGCAAAATTCTGAACTTTTTATAACTGCATAAAAAATTTAAAATTCGTGTAAGAAAATGCATCAAATTTAAAAAAGAGCTCAAAACTCATAAAACTTTGCAAAACACGGCTCCACAATAAAAAAATAAAATAGGAAAGAAAAGAAAAAACACAATAAAATAGAAAAAACAAACAAAGTATGTAGTTAATACAGTGGCAAAAAGGTTGCTATTATCTAACCTTAAATTTAAGTTGAGTGCAAAACATGTTACACATTTGCGTCTTTTATATGTTAATTTCTGCACTGCTGCCGTCAGGATGGGCAAAATATATGTAACATTTATGTCAGATACAAAAACGTCATAAGACTGTTTTTATTTGTTACTACACAGAAAAAATTATTGG
Organism: Germaria angustata; assembly: GCA_963681545.1. Lineage (NCBI taxonomy): Eukaryota > Metazoa > Arthropoda > Insecta > Diptera > Tachinidae > Germaria > Germaria angustata. The sequence goes on along the minus strand of OY812999.1, from coordinate 54,067,284 downwards.
CATACAATTTCAGACAAACATTTTGTCAAACTTTTTTGTTGCAGCAGTAAATTATTAGTTGGAGTTGCAAGAATACTAGAAAAAATAATATTTTTTTCAGGTCCGCATTCACACAAAATATTTATTTATGGATTAAATTAATTGTGTTACTGAAAATGAATTTTTTTCTGTGTAATTTAAATTGAAAAATAAATAAATCAATTTTAAATTATTAAAATCATAATTCAAATGAATGCCGTTAGTAAGTTCGCACTATCGTTTAAGCTTATTTCATCTGTTTTTGAGTGTAAATTTCGTATAAATCCATGTCTCATAGAACGAATGAAGTCATCATTTACGTATACGAGTATACATTCTTGTGTTTTACTCTAAACGCGTGCAACTTATAAAAATTTTAAATAAAAGGTGTTTATAGGTGATTTAAACAACCGCAACTGCGGCAAGAAATGCAGGCACGACAATGTTTCTCTCTCTCTCCTCTCTTATCATCTCATTTATGAAAAAAGTACTTTATTTATTTAACTTTAATTTCCTTACATTTTACGTTCATAAACTGAAAACGAACCGCAAAACTAGAATCCAACACGTAATCTCTTAAATGTATCAGGTTGCTATGAATCATAAAAGTCAAAACAAATACACACAGACGCACACATACTCGTGCGAAGAGACATGCACATTAAATGGGTCCTTATGTACATTAGGGTGAAACGAAAATATTCGCTTTGTAATTTTAAATTTATTGCTAAATATGATTAAGATGCCCGTGATCACCCTTCGGTTGGCTTCATTACGTTCACCATAGCCCCTCTTATAGGTCGTAACTCTGGCACACGGATGGCAATTTACGTCGTGAAACCATGCATAAACCTCTTGAAAGGGAGATATTTAACCCCCCACCCCCAAAAACAATTGAGTCGAAGCGGTAATGGTTATCGTGGAACAATTTTTTTCAAGTTTTGTTTTTCTTCACGCTGTTGCTGTTGGAATATTTTAGTAATTTTCCTCTTCTTTTAACGAACGTTTATTGCAATTGTAATAAATAAATGCAATTTTTTATATTATGATGTTTCTAGGACAAATTTCAATACGTGAAACCCACAGAAGAAGAAATGATTCAAATTTTTATGTTTACGTGTAAAAACCAAAACAGAAAAAAATTATTGAATTTTGCACTGGGATAGGAAAAAAATTGCACATATTTTTCTATTCATTCTAGTAGCAGCTCCAGCAAATTCCATAGAGGTGACACTCCATATTAGGTGTTGATGACCTTCTAGTGCTAAGGTTGTCAACGTTATTGTCAATGTAGGACTACCTTGTCATATGAGTGTTTTAAAATCATATATAAAGGATTTTTTGCTGTTACGAAAACTTAATAAAGTTTTTAGAAATAAATTATCAGATCAAAAGCCAATGGATTTATTAGATCCCTCCAGTATGTGTGTGATATTTTTCCAGCTCAACTCATTCCAGTTATCGAGCTTAAGACGTTAAACAGTGTCAAGTAAAAGGTTTTAGAAAAGTCATCTATTTCTTACAATCTCACAGCGCTAAAAGGGGAGAGAAGTTGGAGAAAAAATGTTGATAATACAGTTATATACAAGGGATCCTAAAATGATTATATCATAGGCGATCAGCCGCTGCTCCTAAAATAGGACTTTTTCTTCTAAGGCTACTAAATTAAAAATTCTGAGGTTCTTCTGAAGTATCTTGCAACTAGGGAGTGAAGCTAATATAATAGTACCATATAAAAGGTTTAGAAGTTGTACTTTTTGCTTTTATGGATGCGAGCCAGAAGGTTCTTACCGCTAATGGGGTTGGTTCTCGGACTAAATTAAAATCTTGAAAATATGCGTTTGTTGTGTTGGTCTTTCGATCAAACAAAAAAGAGCAATAAAGTCTGTAAAATATTGCAAAAGCATCGAAGAAAAACTGAAAATAATCTTCGTACCACACTCGTAAAATTATTTAAAATAAGAATGAAAATTAGCTAAAATAAATAAAAACATACTCGTATATTAAAATAACTCTTCAAAACTCAAAATGTCACTTAAATTGACTCAAATGGACACAAAAAAATATAAATATAAACTTTTCAAAATTCATTGGTCCCTAAACCAAATCATCAGTGATTTTTTAGCAGTTTGAAAACATTCAACCTCCCATCTTTATGCAAACCAAATTAAATACGATATGAGCATTTTCTGATTAATACAAAATCATAGCAGGCTTATAATGCTTTTATACAAACAACACAACAAACAATTTAGTCCACATGGGTCTATTTTATTTTTCTTGCAACATGTATACAATTAGACACCCTTTGGTAGTCAATGATTTTACGAGTATTTATCAGGCAAAACGAAAAATAAAATCTTTATTATAAAAATAAAATATATTCATATCGAATATAAATTATTCGACTTTTTCCGATGTTTCGATTTTCTTATCATTAAACCAACTATGAACTTACACTTGTCAAATTTTGTTGCATAAATTTTTAGTTTAATGGGATGGAAGACAAGACAAAGAGAAACTAGAACACATATGCACGCACGTTCATTTCAGTTTATTCTCCCATTCGTATATGTATATTACTCACACATACACACTTATGAAAAAATATTGCGGTCTCTAAGAAGCAGAAAATTTTCATCAACAAAAATTGTCGAGTGTAAACTTAATTGCAACTTCAAAGGTGAAAAAGAAAAATTGTCCAACTTACAATGTGTCAAGATAATTTTTATTACACAAAAGCGAACTAGATTAATGCATTTGAATGCAGTGGTCAGTATAAATCTATAATTAAGACGTACTTAAACATAACGAAATTACGTTTAGTGTAGGGTGATTCCAAATTTTTATGACCAAAAATTAGATATGAATTTTTAATATATATACCGCTCGTGTCCACGCATTATATTTGCTATCACTTTTGGTTCCAAAATTATAGTCCTCCAAAGCTGGACACATCGTGCACTTTTGCGAAAAATTAGTAACATTGAACACTTGAGGTGTTCAATTTTTACATAAATTTACTTTAAATGTTTTTTTTTAGATTTCGCCTTAAACGAGGGGCTTGCAAACTACCCCTAATATAAAAGAGGTGAGAAATGCCAAACGGCGAAACATTAGTTATATGTTAGCTCTTTTGGATACTTTAGTTTATGCCATTCTAAATCTATAGGAATATAGTGCGCTGAAGAGAGGAGAAGATTCATATCATGTCAAAGAAAAGACATACATATAGGCCAGTAAAGAGGAATGTTTTGTACTCCAACATGAAAAAAATTAAAGAAACCTATAATCCCATATGCAAGTAGTACATTAATTCTCTCCAGTTACAGGCAATTACAGAAGAAGTTTTCTACTGTCTTAGTGCACTCCCTACATGCCCTGCATTCGTCCTCCTCCGCAGCACTAATCCGATGGAGATGTGCTCGTAAATTTGAGTGTCCCATAAAGACGCCAGCCAACTTAATTCGCGATTTCTTAGTTCCAACTTCATCTAAAGGGGTAAAAATCTTCAACTTTTTAGGTATTTCATCCGATTTCTTATAAAATATTTAATTTTACAATTCAGTTTATTACAATTTTCTTGGGAACATATTTGTCGCAGAAATCGTGGCCTGTGTGTATTGCACATGTATTGATATGTGTGTAGAAGAGTATGTAAAATGAATGACTATAAAATTGTGTAAACACATACACATAGACACATATGCATGTCGGCATTAAACTGCCCTGGCAGCAGGATAAAGAAGGTTAGTGTGGCATAAAAAGATATTGTTACATGCTAACATAAGTTGCAAAACAAATATCCCTGCAAACAGGTGAAATATCACTTGTCCAACATGAACTCTAAACTTTTTCGTGTATTTACATTCGTTTATAAACTGCATTCTGCTGTTGTTAAATTTTCGCAATATCAGCATTTCGCTGACATTATTTACAATGATATGATGCGAATATTAATTAGAACAATGTCCTTTTGTTCAAACATTACAATTAAACTGCGACACTTTGTAAATGTTTACTAGAGGTCCTTTCAATCATTTCATTGAATTATATGTTTTCATTGCAAATTTTGTATGCATGTGCATGTATTTTTTATGGAACGTTTTCCTTTTCTATTTCATTATATTCATACGTTACGTTTTCATTAACGAGTGGTATTGCATCATTTGGAGAATTTTTTGTAGCACATTTCAAATTTAAACGAAGGTTTGCGCAAGACTTTTGATAAAAGAGCTTAAATTTGCAAATTAAAAAAAAATATATATAAAAAAACTCTGTATTCGGTTTATCGCTTCATCCTCAGGAAGATGAACAAATCTACTAAACTTTCATGGAGGATAGATCAGCCACAAAACTACCTGAAACTGGCTGCCATTTAGTCATGAATAAAAAGAATTCGGTAAAATGGCCACCTTTCGAGTTGATGCATGATTGCGCTGTTTCTACGCCATTTTTAATTATTTTTCGCAACACATCTGGCTCCAAAGTGGCAATTTCTTCTTCAATATTGGCTTTCAACATTGGTTGCGGAAACGCGAGATTTCGAAAAAGCTCCAAAAGAAGAAGTCTGGACCTGTTAGACCTGGAGATATGGACAGCCAGTTTAAATTTCCAAAACGGGAGATCAACCAACCTGCAATTCTTTTATTTCTTTTAATAATTTTTGAATTTCTTAATATTAGCACTTTGCCACTTTTTTATGGGAATAAAAGAACACAAATCAATTACAATAAATATACAACCATCTGAAAAATGTTAAAATTTTGATAAATATTGTAAATATTTTAATAAATATTGATTTAAAAGGCAATCACTCTGTATTTGCGAAAATTATTTTGAGAAAAGTATCCAAAAAGGGGCGTTCCGGCTACGGTACATTTTAATGCTGTAAGCTTTTGCAATGCTTTTCCACAATCAACGGATCTGCTGATTCGATTTCTTAAAGAAACATTCCGGTACGGTTCGAATACGCGAACCGCTTAACGCTCACCATCGTGCCATCGGCGTCTTAAAAAATAAGGGACCAACCACTTTTTCACTGCAAAAGTCGCACCCAACAATCAGTTTTTGTTAGTAATGGCTCTTCATTTATTTCATGTGGACTCTGTGCGGCAGAAACGCAAATATCGTTCGAGCACATGGAGTAACGAGAAAAACAGTAACAAAATTCACGCTTCATTTCAACAACAAACTGAAAATTTTTCAAATAATCAGTAACGTTCTTGAGGTCTGTATCCCATCCTGGTCTTTTTACAACTAATACTCTATATCGACATCATAACCAATTCGAATTATGACACTGCTATTGCGCCACCGTGTGTATGAGTTCTTATCGGCCCATGTCTAAATTGGCATACACATATGTGAAGATTTAAATTATGGGAAATATTGAGTACTTACTTATGCTCATGATCAATCTTACAACTACCCAACGCTGAGCATGATTTTATAGAGCCATACAGACTATACTTACCACCTAACAGAACTTCGAGATTGCCACTCTTTGTCGAATTTTTTTATAAGTATTGCAACCTTACATCCCTCAAATTTTTGATATTGGCGTTACACTTTTCTCTTTTTACCTTCTATCAACGCTAACACCCAAATACCCGTATTCACTGAGTATATTAAACCGATCTATTGAGATCGCTTTTAAATTCAGCTTCGTACTTACTTTTACTAATTTTGAGTTTTTAGTATGAAATATGTACCTAAATTAATTGCATATACTTGTGATTCTGATCGTAATTGTATGTAATTAGGATACCCGTATTTATCGTATATAATTAGAATTCCCCGAGAATCTTATGGAGGTGGTTTTAATTTAAAAAGTTTACATGCTTTTTCCGTTAAAAGATTTTTGCTCTCTTGCTGTATGTCCTGGCAGCAAATATTTGGCGGAATAAACAATTACTAATTGTGCTGTATACTTTATTTGCACTTACTTATATGATGGAATGTAAAATTTTTTTATAATTAAAAAATTTTGAGTCGGGAAATTTACCAGTACTATATCAATTATTGGAGTTATTGCGATTCATTAAAATGTTTTAATAGTTTAATTCTCTTTTTGGAATTATGTAATTTAAAATGAAATTTTTGAAAGTTTTAATGCTATTTCATCGGAAAAAATGTGGGACATTCTCCAATTCATTATTTTTCATATAGAAAAAAGTATGTCCAAACCCGGCATTTCTGCAGTGCCGGCATATGCCTGGGCGACACATCTATGGTGTGTTTAAAATCGGCTTCGTTTTCTGAATTATTTCTTTATTGATTTATACAGCGAAGCTTGATTTTCATCTACCACAGGAAAGTGAGTTCTTGTGCCCGATCGAAGGCCGGCAATACAAAAATGCTTTATAACCCAATGCCGGGCTTAAAAATATTTTTTCAGTATGACAATTTATTGCACTGATGTAATGTTCTTCCGCAGATCCCTAAGATTTTTTCCTGTGAAGTCTCCGGTTTGGGTGCTTATTGTGAATTGACTGAGAGGACAGCAGAACCTAAACTCTTGACAAAACATATTCAGTTTTACGTGGCGTAAATAGGATGAAATTAAGTGCGGCAATGTTTATAAATTGTATTTCAATGGCAACTTGTGTAATTCAAGGAATATTTTCTTAGAACATGTATCATTTATCACGACTATTATGTCAAATATTCGCCACGTATGAACGTGCCGCTATAATTCAGCAACAATATTTCTCAAATGGATTCATATGCGATATTGTTTTGTTTTACAATTTTCAAACAAAAATAATATTGAATCGTATCCATTAATTTTTTGAACTTTTCTAAAGAGATCAAAGCAAATGTGAAAACACAATTCAGCAGACATAAAGTCTTTTAAAAATTTGTTTCATTCAAATAATCTACTTGAGCTAAATGAAAATATGTATGTCTTTCATATGATCAGATGAAATTTTGAATTAAATCGCTTTATTAATATTTTTTGTTTCTAGTCAAAAGGGTGCACAATACTATCGCCCGTTCAAGCTGACTGCCAGGCAACAGCCTTTTACGTAAAGAAAATACTTTTCTACTTTTGAGAATATTATTTATGTATGTATAATTTCAATTGTTTTAACAATTAGAAGAAGATTTTTGTTAAAAAAATATAATAAAACGAGCACCCAAATACAAATGGACGCACACATATAAGTAAGTATGTGTATGCATGTGAGTATTTATGTGTTCAACGTAAACGTTGCTTTTTAATATAAATTAAACTTTTGGCAAGGGAAAGTTTTCTGCTAAAATTCAATTTTACAATTACAGTCGACTTCGGTTATAGAGACCTAAGTGGAACCGGCCAGTTAATCTGTCTTAGACAAAGTTCATTAAATCCGAAGTGAATATTTCTTTCTTTCAATAAATAACTAGAACTAAGCAGCATTGAATTGGATCACATTTATTACCTTTTTTTGTGTGATTATGAGACAGCTTTGTGCAAAATAATAGTATCACCAACATGAAAAATATTTTATTAATAAAACAAACGTATTTTTTATCTATGTTTTTCTATTTAATTATCTTCTTTTATTATTAAAATGTAAAACCAATATTTTACTTCAGGAAAAAAGCCCAAAATTATTCCGTTTCCTATAAGTTTAATGTACATAACAAATAGAATTGCTTTTCGAATTGTGGAGCAGCTGCCTTAATTGTTGACTTAAGATCGAAAACTTGACTCACTCAATAAGGAAACCGAGTGCTTATTTGAATTTAGTTGCTCCAGTCTAAAACCTCGCATGTTTGTGTAATATTCTCTCTATATATGATCCTTCGCTGTATTAAAAATAATCCTTTTTGGCTGTACCAGTTATTAATTTTGTTTGAAGATGTATAGCTTTGGTTGATAGGAAAGTAAAGAATTGCCTCATTTGCTAATAGTAAGTTTGTTATCAAAATGGAATGAATTAAATGTTGATAACATAAACCCTGTCTGAAGTTATGCAGAACAAACCACTGATACATTTAGTAAATGTTTTTGGTTTGGTATTTAATTTTGCAATACATTTGTCTAGTAATTCCTCCACTACAATATCACCTACTAATTGGTGATACTGGAGAAGTCCTTTTTATGGTGTATAAAATTTACTATAACGTTGAAGACATCGGTTGTCATTTTTGCATATACTACATCTTTTTATTATATTCCATTTTCTGTCTATATTGCTTGCAACTATATCTGCCGCTAAATTGCGGAGCAATGATGCAAAATAATATGAATTGACGTTGTGTCATTGTTCTTTAGTACGTAAAGAATGAAGATCAAAACAAATAGCAACATTATTTAATAAATCTTGGTGAACACAAGAGAGAATAAAATTGCAAAAACATACCACACAAACAGTAAAATATAAAGTTCACTTCACTTCAGTATAATAGTAGATCTTAATATATGTAAATATTATACTGCAGAATTGCTAGTCCTCGAGTTCAAATGGATATTGCATATTTTTCCATTAAAAAATGTATTTTACGAAATTTGCAGATTATTTGTTATGATATTTTCATTTCTGACTAAGATTTTACACATAATATGAAACTAGTGCATTTTCGCTTTGTCTTCTAAATAAATGATAAGAGGTAATGCAAAAAAACGTGTTCTTTTCTATACTTTCAGTTTTATATACTCGTACTGCCCTTTTTGTCAACTGTGCTAACTACTTTGTTTATATTTTATTCGATTATATAATTATTTTTGTGTGAAAAGTTTATATAAAATTAATAAGTTTTAATATATGGACATTAAACAATTCATTAAATTATTTTTCTTCTATTGTCAGCTTGAAAAACATTCAATTTGTGAGAATGTCGGCAACATGTACAACTTGTTCCCCATTTTTCCCGCAATATAAATTTTTCCAGAAACAAAAACGTTATAAAATTCTTTTTTTGTGGAATTAATAATTATTTGTTATTATTGTAGCACTTATTTTCTTCTGACGGAATATTTTTTTGTGAATGAACAGCCTTTTTGAGACATTTAATTTAAGTGAACTGATTAATATTTATTTATGACTTTTGGCTTTTTTGAAATTGTCGACTTTTTGATGGATTTTTCGTTTTTAATTACATATTTCCGGTATTTCTCGTAAATTCTTGGTTTTCCACACAGGTGATAAAATTTGGATGGAGTGGTGGAAATTATTTTTTATATATAAGTACATACATAGGTGTGTATAGATGTTTTGTGTTTGTAGGTTGAATTTTAAAATATTGTTAGTTTTTTGGCTTCGTTACAACCTTTTTTTTATTAAGGAACTTGTTGATTTATACAAATATTAAAAAATTGGAATAGCACTGTATAAAATCAATAATAGATCAACTATATGTATGTATATGATTGATACAATCATTCAGACTTTCATTAATTTTTGCCCTAATGATTATATCAAACATGCAATTGCATTTATCAGATCTTAATTAAATACTTTCAAACATATTATGTTGTTTGCCAAAACTACACTAAAGGCCGTGTCAGATAAAACTTTGTAGCGTTGCGTGACGTTCTTAACTTTGACAGAAAGCGTAACGCAAAAGGTGTATGACACAATAAAAACTTTGACAGAACGCGCGCATTGTGTGTTTACCAAAAAGGTGGTTATGAATTTTGCTAATTATTTTTTATTATTATTTGCTTTTGTGTGTTTATTTTGTTATCACCTATTGTAGTTTATTGAAATTACACCACTATACCCTATAAAGCTTTTTATTCTCATCAATTCATTTGATTTTTTACAATAAAATAATCTTATGCTATATACTTACATATAGCATGCAAATAGGTACTATTTTATAAATTAGTTTAAAAAAAACAAGCTCAGGAAATATATTTTAAAAATAAAAAAATAAGTATTTTTCTTATCACATCACATTTTCAAATCATATTCTAACATAAATTTGATTGTCAAAGCACGCAAAGATATGAGAATTGCCGAACTTTTTGCGTCACGCTGCGTTAAAAGCTGTAACGCAACGCGAAGCAAAAGCTGTATCTGACACGGCCTTAAATGCATAGGGTAGTAAACTACCCTTGTATACCTTGTGGACTTAGCAAGTGTAGGATGTATGCTGCAATTCCCAACACTACGTCAACAAAATATTAAAGTTTCCAATTTAAAAAACGTGGCATAGATATCTTGTATACATTTGCAATAGCAACCAGAGATGGTAAATATTCTACCATCATGATTTTCTATACTCAAAATTATCGTGAGTCATTGGATGTTCTCAGAATGTTTCACATATATCATTTTTAGTAAGCTATGTAATAATACGAACATAATGATATATTGTGTCTCAAACGACTGAACAGATTTGATTGCATGACGCATAAATTTTTATTCAAAAATGAACTCAATTGAACTCGCCGATCTATTCCTTGTAGTACATTTTGTAAAATAATTGAAAAATGTTTTCTTAACGAATTAGCTTTAAATATGTACATTAAAACACCAGCTATTATAATTTTCTACGTTTTTATATAATTACAAAAAAAAAAAAAAATACAAATTAAAAAATCTTTAATTACCAATAAACTGAGTAAAATTTTTTAAATGAATTCAATACGACAATAAATATTGTCGAGAAAAATGGATAGATAATATGCCAGACGGCTCGGCCTATTATGATCTATTTTTATCTTACTTTTCACAATGGAATTTGTTATACATTTTCAATAATGAAAAAATTACATATTCCATCCCCGATATCATTTGCAATAGCAACCAATTGTTTATAAAAATAACATTTTACGCCGCCGGCAGCCGTGCTATAAATGCCAGCGGTATGTTTAAATTGAACATTAGAATGCTCAAATAAATACTTATGTATATATGGCTCTGTATTTCAAATAGCAAACATTTAAATTGTAAATAAAACGCCGATAACTAAATTACTCACGAGAAAATGTGTACAAAAAGCAGACGATGAGGATAATGTTTTAATGGCTGCCTTTGCATTCAGTTTTCATTCACGCTTCGTACAATAATCTACGTATATCATATATCCTAGATTTGGAAATATTCTATCTAGAGTGATTTCCACTTACTTTTCTTAGAATAATAAAAGGAAAACGTAATTTTTATTCTTTCATATGATTTCTATTAAGAATTCATTTGTGTACATACTTGCGTAGAATGTATACAATAAATTACATACGAGAAAAAAGAGCTTGAGTCTGATTTTCTAGTTTTACAGGGAGAGTTATTAAAATTTGAGGTTGATGTTTAAAAACAAATTCGCTTTGCAAGACAGACTTTTAATGACGTTGTTAGCATATTATATAAAGAAAAATTTATTCTACATTTCACAAATTAGCGCATATGCATTTTTATCAGTTACTATTTGAAATGAAATTTTACATTAAAAAATTTATTATTTTCTGAGACATTGCGCAAAATGACTGAAATTTTATTAACACTTATTCCTTATTGACACAGATATGTGCATACATATACATATACGATACTTCCAATAACATTTACATATACCGAGTGGTCTAAATTCAAGTATATTTTTAAATCATATGTTATTTTTACACTGATAGACTTTTTTTAGTGTCTGAGTATCACACGTTCGCTGACTAAAATGAATCGCTTTGCGCGTAAATAGGAATATTGTAAAACAATCGGACATAGAATTTGGTAGAATGATTTTCACTCCTGGCGCGGCGCATTTTCATCTCCCCGGGTTTTTTAACAAATAAGGTCGCACGTTATAGTCAAGAAACCATTGCATCCACAGAGAGTGACAGTTTGGCGTAGACTTTGAGTGTCAACGACAAGCGCTTTTTATGACATGAAATGGAAGATTTTAAATCCTACAAGGAACTAGGGCCGTAACAAGATTATTCCAATATTTCCGATCTGAGGCACGATGTCTCTATTTCGACTTGTCGTTTCCAGGTACGAGATGTTATTACTATTCGTTGACTGCCTTACGAATTCCAGTCTATGGTTTCCGCAATGTAGATATGACCAATCCAACACCATTTACGTTTTCGAATTTGCAAATGGATCGGTTGTTGGCTGGTTTCTGACCATAGTTCGTTGTTCGAAATTCGAAATGGAAGATATGATCTTGTATAATCATTGGATTCAACGTAATAGAAAAATATGATTGAGTTCTGTTTGAATTCTCATATAGTATTTGCAGTCTGTATGCTATATATGCCATACGAGCTTGAATGCTCTTCAATCATGATTTGGTTAAAAGGGTACTGATGATTTGGTTACCGCCAATGAAATGCAGGCATATACCTAGCTAAGCCAACAACAAACAATAAAATATAAAACTTTTATAATAATTTTTTTATATTTTTGAATTTGAATAAAACCCTTGCTGTAAAATTTTCTAACAATCATTTTGAATACTTTAGTAGATTTAAGGGTGTAAAATCATCCAAGGGGTAGTGCAAATGAGCTGACTGAATGAGCATTTTATAAAAGTATTGATCATATTGTAGTCGCTTATGATTCCTCTACACGGTCAAAAACAGTCATTCTCGCTCTCATATTCGAGTCATAAGTGAAACATTTGTCGGAAGAAAATGGGAGCCTACGCTGGACTCTTCTTAAAGAGTCATTTATAACTTTTTCCGATCATTTTCGAGTAATTTTAGAGTCACCTTGAAATTTTTTTAAATCTCAATTAAAAAAATCATGATTATCTTATATATATATATTTACATATATATATATATATATATATATATATATATATATATATATATATATATATATATATATATAATAATGTAAAAAATGTATAGTAATTCATGAAATGAGAACGGCTGGGCCGATTTCTGTAAAATTATTTTTCAGTTGTTCGTATTTTTGAGGAGAAGGTTGTTACGGAAGAAAATTTTGGAAAATTCCTCCGGAAAACTTGGAAAATTGGAAAAATCGAAAATCGAGTTTTTGTATGAAATTATTCCTTAATGGTTTTTCAAATAAAAAAATAGAAAATTCTCAGCCAAAATCCGATAGATGGATTTTGCGCAATCTGACAGGTGTCATTTTGGCATTGTAATTTTCTACAGTAAATTTGCTATTTTTTCTTGCTGCAATTTATACGAATTTTATGTATTTTTAAACTGATTCCAGATTGTCGTAAATCATGCATTATATTCATGTACGGCAAAAGCATTACAATCAATTGAAATTCAGTGCAATATTTATCAAAACATTCATTCTTAAAGAAAATAAGTTTGTGTGAAAAAAGTGAAATTATCTAATTGGACTGCGATCATTCATACGGAAACATTTATTCCACTTTCATTGCATTTCAAAACTTATTTATTCCGTAAGTTTGTACGTTAAAGCATTATTTTCTTTTGAATTGGATTAGTCAAAAACGACTTTATTGTTTTTTAGGGAGACTTATTTGCTTCACTAATGCCTCCTATTAGACGATCAAACCTTGGACGACGCACACGTCGTGCAATAATTAGTCAAAATGTCCGTGATAATCAAACAGAAGAGGAACGGGCACGACAAAATGAATGGAGACAAGCCCATATTGCACAGCTTCGCGCTGCACAATCAAGTTTGCCTGAAGGCTTAAAATTGGGGCGAGGCGAAGTTCGCCGGGTCCGCTAGTTTTTCTATATTATTTTAAATACGAGCATAACGTACATACTAATATATAGTAAATTTTCCTAAGGATTCATCACGTTAATAAATGCTTTTATTTATTTTTTATATACACAGTAGGATAAGGAATTATCATATAAACATTTTTCAACCTACTTCCTGATGGGTTTAAAGCAGAAACCTTCTGTTTAATAGTCTAGCACGCCATCTATCGGGGCATTCTACATGAGCAATGGAACTATTTTTTTGAAACAGATCACTTTTTAAACAAGTCACCTTTTAATCATTTATAGGAATCATATTCGAGTCCTTTTTTAATCGCGCGAGTACGAGTATATAGGCTAAGCTTATTAATTTACTAAAGTACGCTTGTAAGGCTGACGATATATTGGGACTCTAGCCCAATATATCGCACACATTTATCGGATGCGATACTTATTGTCTATGAGTTCTGGCTTTTGTGATTCTGTGTATGTGTATGTGCAGACCTTGCAACTGGGTTATTAGTAAATGTTATCATACAATTTACTAACCAAGGGAACAATCGTTAAAACTTAATGTGAAATGTTTCATTTCTTAGTACATTGTCGTTTTGCCGACATCTGTAGATAAAATTGTTTACAAATTTAAAAAATTATTCTCAATGAAAGGCTAGTAATATGAATTATATATAAAACATTTTAATATGAAGATGTTGGGACATATTTGGATAGCAGCATACGAGTAACAGCACTCATTCGTAGGCATTTGTTTGTTTGTGTGTGTCATAGAACCCAGCGAACATTTTTCGTCATAATTTTCAAAGAAAATTTGCAAAAAAGTTGCTGAATTTGTACAGGATGCCGTAGTGAAAATCACTTTTCGTATAGCTGCGTACGTTATTTCGATTAGCAGCGTTTAAGTAAATTTTGATATATTTTTAAAGAAAAATTCGAGTTTAACTGCCCTTTTGCCAATAATTTTAATGCATTATTAGGTTAGGTTAGGTTAGGTTGATTGGAGGGGTGTGGTAGCCCATGTCATACGACATACACTTAAGCCAGTGAAGGCTTGTTGTGCGCTCCCTTTTAATTATCAGACACAAACTGCCAGAGTTCTGCGGCAGGATTCGAACCTGGGACCTTCGCACTACGAGTCTAGTACACCACCTACTAGTCTACGAAGGTCAGTAATTTATTATTCATATAAAATATTACAATTAGCTGCCTCCATAAATGTACGAAAGAAACAGAATATGTACTATAAATATTTTACTACCTTTACAACTAAAATAAAAGAGTTTTTGTATACTACTCTGTGCATTTTGAAATTTCTCGGGTTACGTGTGTTCGATTATAATCGATAATTATCGATTTTTTTATGTAGGCACACTTGTCTCGAACATACTTTGTTGTATGTTCTTCGTTGATTTTTGTGTGTTTAGTTTAGTTTTTTTGTGAGAGGCATAACAGTCGGACGTGTTTTGTTGAATATCGTCGTCGCCTTCGTCGTGTTCGTTTGGCTGAGCACCTCGTGCAAACTAGGTTCTCTACAGATGGCGCAAGAAGTGGCCGATATTGTAATGCTCTTTCGACCCACAACATCACTGCAGTCAACGATGAACACAATGAGGCATCAGCCTAAATGGACGTTCAATGCAAGCATTTTTGGTGAAAGAGTTGAAAATGTTCCCCTACAAGGTTAACTTAGTGCCATACTCTGTTAAACTTGGTGCAAGAAGAGGATGATTTCGTATCAAACATCATAATGAGAAATGAAGCCCATTTCCACTTAAGTGATTATGTCAACAAATAAAATATGCGTTTCTGGGCCCCAGAGAATCTATATGAAATGCATTTATAGCCATTGTATCCAATTTTAGTGAAGAAGTGGCTGCCCCTTTATAGTTTAAATATGCCGATGGCATACAGGCAGATGCTAAAAGAGTTTTTTTTGCCGCAAGTTGCTGCATTGTGTATTGATCATAAAATACAGACCTTAAAAGTCTTGAAGGCCAACGTTGAAGAAGAAACAGTCATTTTGAATTTAGATGTTTTGCGAGAAACAATTCAAAATGCCTTGAAACCAGCGCCATCATGTATCAACTCGGGATGTGGCCATTTTAGCGATATAATTTTTTCCAATTAATGTCATCAATTTTACACTTTCAAAATTCTTTTATGAAAACAGAGAAAATGGCAGCCAGTTCAAATTATGACATTACTTTTGCGCCACCTTGTACACAGAATATTACAACGTTTAACATACTGTGCGACGAATAACATTTAAAGTACTTCCGAAAAATCGTTTTTTTTTTATCATCTTAAACATGACGTCAAGTACAGCGAATTGGATTCAAATAAGAAAATATCTTGCAAGACAAGACTAGAGAAAAGAATGGGAAAAAATCAGAATTTTCACTACTTCCGGATTACATTGTTCTGGATCTCATTGACTTTCTGCTTGGAAGTTCTTTTTTTATTGGGTATCATATTTATGAAATACTAGTTGCATTTTTCTTTTCGGAGTGGAATTGAATTTGGATATTTATAAAGCCTGTTTTCTAGAGAAAGTTAAACACAAAATTTGTTTCTATGTTTTATCAAACAATGTCGGTTTCTATGTTTGCAAACAAAATGATCAAAACTGGGGTGGAAAACAAGAAATTTCGATTTCCTACAGAGAATGTGAGGAGTTGGCAGTTTTAAATGAAATAATATTTCAGAAAATGTGCAGTACAATGTGTAGAATTTTCTATGGCAAATCTCGAGGAAAATGTGTTCACTGGGCATACACATTTGCTTATGCAAATACCAATTATTTCATTTGCTGTTGAAAACTTCCACCGTTCGTCGCTCGTCTTTCAGCGTTTATTGTTTAATCCCAATTCTCAACAAATATTTTCAAAATTCATAATAAAATACCAAAAGTCTAAATAATGCAAATAACACATACGACATTACAATCTACATACTTACATACATACGACTATACTCATGCATCGGCAAAAGCTTTTGCATAGAAAGAAATTATGTATGTCTGCATTTCAAAAGATGTTTTTTGTGAATTATAAATAAAATTAAAATTGTAACTGGGTATTTATACGCAGTATTGTTTCATTGTTTCTCTCTAAATGTCTATTTATTCATTTGAGACTGCAAGTAAAGTATACAATATCAAAAATATATGTGTATGTATGTATATATACATGTGTATGTAAATGCTTTTTCTACAACTGCTCTGCAATAAGATTATCTGATATTTGTATGCATTGGACATGTTGGTCTACTCCTTAAGTATTTATGTATTTGAAATCGTAAAGGCCTCTACTCGGCAACATTGAACCGTCATTCCAACAGGATAGCATAGGGTAAATCTGAGTAAAAATTTTGGAAAATGTATATGTATACAAGTGAAAATACACTTACTTCAAGGAAGGTCCAGTCTGGACGCCATTTGTAGACGAAATAATAAAGTTTGGAACCGCGCCCGTTGCTTATAGATACGGTCAAACACATACTTATGTATATCAATATCATAAACTGAGCATGTTATTCAAATGTTTGAGAAAATTAGCTTTCTGAACAAGACGTGATATTTTTTACAAGTTTAAAGATCTATTTTTTACATTTCTCAAAAAATATTTTCTTTCACAAGCACTTGAAACTTTATGAAATATTTTATGGCAGTCCATATGATTACTTTTATTCAAATTATTTTCACTGCGGGTGCCACGATAGGCGGCTTAAGCCAGACTTATACACAATTATTTGTATTAGTTAGAAATAATATGTATTTTTAGTTAAGCAACGAATAGTTTTTTTTAATTAAGGAAATTCTTAAACCACTAAATGCGGTTAAACATTCTTTAAACCAGGTCCTAAAAAGTATACTTTAGTAAAATAAATTGCATTGTTTGTTGTTGGTTTAGATACGTATCTATATGACTGCATTTCATTGGCGCTAAGAAAATCATCAGTACTCTGCAGTCGAATGATGTTGGAAAAGCATTCAAACTCATATACAAATTTTTATATTTTACGAGTATGTGAAATACTCATATATGTATATCATATGCTGCATAAAAATCGAAAAATAAGTATTAATTTTGATAAAAAAGTAAAATACAGATGCAGATCATGTAGGAAATTTGGATAGTATTGCATACCACCGATGCTTTAATAAAGGAATTGAATCCTTTGTAGAATTCCACAATCACCTGACATACCTTTGATCAATTGAAATTTTCGCAAATGCAATGTTTGCCAGCAAGAATTCACAATATTTGTTCTAGTTATTTGGCCCTTTTTAATTGCAACTGTTTATATTATTTAAACTGAAGGTCTTTTTATATGATTAATTATATCTCCATAAATATAAAAATACCTTAAACTTAAATAATAAAGTTATGAACTCTGGTCAGAAATAACAATCGGCGAACTTGAAACTCTCTATGACACACCCACACCAAATAGATAATAGACAGATTAGCATTGACAGAAATAGCGTTAAATTCAATTTGATACATAAATTTTACTGTACTAAGAGCGATTTTTGAAGGTGTCTTTTTCAAAATTTAGACTCACTCACGTTGGCGATAAATATCACAATTTTTGTTACTGGTTGTGATAAATTACGGGTTTTTTTCGAGCTTCATCGCCAAATGGCTTGTAGAATGCCGCCAAAATCGCTAAAATATCGCCAAAATATTGAAGAATGTAATTTAAGTAATAAAATATATTTTTATTTTTTTTATTACAAAAAATTGTAGCAGTTTATTTAGTTTAACATTCGAATGCCTTACCAAATATCGCCAAAATCGGGCAAATATCGCCAATATATAAAAGAATGTAATTTTTTGTTTTAATTTTATTAATACAAATATTGTTATATGTACATATAAAAATTGAGTTATTGTATTATCAAAATACAATCCTTACAAAAATTAAAAAAAACATTTCATATTAAAAAATATTGAAGTAAATTAGTAAAAGGTACATTGGTTAAATATTGCAAAAAATTTTCACAAAAAACATAAAAAACTAATTAATGCTTCACTACTGAGATCAAAATAAAAAATTAAAAAGTAAGAAAACCCATTTAGGCACACATATCAAGTATCGAATCAAAATTTTCGTACTCGGTATTTTAATCATCATTATTGTTGTTTGCATCCTTATTGTGGTACATTCATAAACACCAAGAGAGATATTAGGGTCCCCAAAACTTTTTAAAACTTCTTGAACAGCGGAGAATTTAACTTGAGAATAGAGTTGCAGCATTTTGAAATTGAAAAATTAGAATAAATTTGAAAAATATGCATATTTTCGGGCAGCCGGTCTAGCATTTCTTTTAATAATTTTTTAAATACTCAAAGCAACTTTCTTTTAAAACCACACATCAGCAACACTTAAAGCAGTTGTATTTATTTCATGTTGAAATTCTATGCCAAAATCAATGTTATTTACATCTAAAAAGGATTCTTGGGAATGTTTTGTCATCTTGCATGTACTTGATATAGACACATAAGTAAATACTTTGAATTCGCCTTTGTATACATACCATACTAACTAAACTCAATCACTTAAATAAAAACAATCAAAATTTTCATAGCCACAAACAATTTTTCATCGCCACGTTTGGCGAGAAAACGCCATATCTGACGGCACTGGCTACGAGTCATTGGTTTGGGTGCCCTCATAGAGGGTCGCAGGTTCTATTCCTGCGTAAACTCTGGATATTTCTGCTTGCTGTCTTCTTTACTCATTTGTTTCCAATGTCGTTCTCTTTTGTCAAAGGTATCACAACAGGTCCAAATTATGGATCCAAGTGAGCGAAAAATGCTCTAACCATGGCTGCAAACATTTCTGAAAATATTTTCATATTCATTACTTCGAATACAACACAATACAAATACATCATTCGCAATCACATTAAAAAATAATCTACGAGTACATAAAAAGTTTGCTTTTAATCCTAATGCTACATGTTGATGGTAATGTAAAAATTATTATTTCGAGACATTTGATCGCTATTTTATTACTACTCATTATACCCAGCAAACATTTTCATAGGAAATTAATGACCAAATGATAACAAACTTACCTTTTACTTCTACATTTCGATTTTTCTTCTTATTTTAATACTCGAACGTCTTGCTAAATGCTCAAATGAGTGATTTAAGATTTAATCTATTGAAACAGTGATGGTAACAGAATGGTGCAAGATCTCTGTGTGTTTCGTACAACATACGAGAATGAATACGTTTCAATGCTAACATACGTGAATGTACATACATATGTATGTCGATATACTCTAGTATACAATATTTATAATCATACGAGTACACACGTACATTCATGCATACATAGAAATATTTTAAAATTTGTTGTCAATAAATTTACAATGTCTCTTTTGTAAAAGATGTGAGTGGATTTTGTGCCAGAGCTACTTTAAGTAATTAAACACTTATAATTATACAAGGAATATTAATGTGTGAACGTCCAATGTTATAAGTGTTTGTGCATTAGATGTGTCTTTTTTGCGTAGACTGCTTACAATTCGTTCATGGTTTTTTCGTATTTAGAAACGAGGCCCATAAGTAAGGTCTATGCAATAGCAGCTGATTGTCAAATTACATATAAAAAAAATTTCGGACAACTTTCTTATGAGGACTTTGACGATTGCATTCTCTGCTTTGTTGTAATCAATTCGCTTTGCATAGACCTTATGTATTAATGGGCCTTGGTTAGAAATTCATAAATATAATTTGAAATCAGTAAAAGTTAGCATTTTTGATAAAATTTGTTAGAAAAAATATGGAAATTATTTGAGTTATTTGTTCGTAAGTATTTTGAGAGCGTGTTCATGAAACTTAGTCAAGTAATAAACTCATATAGTGTGAATCACGGCAAAATCATAATAGGTAAAATTGACTGATAACTTTTTGTCTTTGTGCAATGTTAAAATTTGTTCAATTGCTTTAATTATTTTCTTTTTGGCTTCGATTAATTTGGAATATTTTCCTTTTTGCTTTCTACTTTTATTTTGATATTTTTTAAACTTGATTAAAGATGGAGTTGTACATATATGTTGCTGTCAGTTTGCAATTATGTTTTGAATACGCAGAGTAAATATAAGCTCTAGTTTTAAGTGTTGCACATATAAAAAGGTGTGGATTGTGTTATTTTGTGCGTTATGCCAGTTTCAGAGTTAAAAATATGTTATACCAATTTGCTAATGCTGTGATGCAAGACCATTTGCACAAGATTGTGAATTGGGCTAATATATATATATATATATATATATATATATATATATATATATATATATATATATATATATATATATATATATACACAAATTTAAATAATTTCATCACATATGTATACTAAATTAGCCATTTATTTTGTAAAGCAATTCAATTGGTTTTACAGAGCTTTCTATATTTGAAAAAAAGAGATTTTTGGTTACCGCCCTAATACATAAATACCTACGAGTACATAAGTACATACTATTATATGCCTACAAATCGTTTGTTATTTTTCATTTCTATCAAATGTAACAAAAACAATTCGTTGCTTTTACGCATTTTTAAATCTTAGCAATAACAATGGGCATCACCAATACTATATGAGTATGTCCGTCATGCAGTCGGAATGGCGGGCAAACCTATAAGATCAACGGAAATCGCTTAATCCATGACGAACATATAAATTTCGAATTCAAAAATTGAGATTTGAATTTAGCTGAATTTGGATTCAGCATGTGGAAGCTCATTCGAAAAATAATAGCATGTGGAAGTAAATATAGACAGGGAGACAAACACATGTTGTCTCAGTTTGATGGAACCATAGTGTGTTCCATGTAGGCAGCTGTCAGGACGGAATAATCTTTGTTTAATTTTTTTAGTGTGACTTCCATTTTATATTTATTTCTATAAAATTTTATTATTTGTGTAAACCTTAGTTTTTTCGATTCCATGGTTAAACCTTGTTTTTCTTTATAAAATCTTTTGCTAAAAATTTTATTAGTAAAAACGTAATTTACACAAGGTGGAGCCAAAATAATGTTATAATTCGAACTGACTGTCATTTTATTATAAATGAAAAAAGGGCTCTATTTTCGTAAAAATTTTTTGAAAGTGGAAAATTGATGACATTAATTAAAAAAAATATATACCACTCAAATGGCCACCTGTCGAGTTGATTCATAATTGCGCTGGCATTATGCAGCGCAACATATCCGGCCCCAAATTGGCGATTTCTTCTTCAACGTTGGCCTTCAAGACTTGTAAGATTTGTAGTTTGTTGTGGTAAATGGGAGACTTCGAAAAGTCCCAAAGGAAGAAGTCTGGTGCCGTTAGACCCGCTATCTCTGCAAATTTCCAAAACTTGTCACCACTCGACCTAAAATTGGTGTCTCAAAATCTCAATCATTGCCAGGCTGTGTGAACGATTGCTCAGCCCTGTTAAAAGGACGTCCTATTAAGAGGATATATAGCTATTTCAAACGACGGCATTGATTTTTTTTACTTTTAACACAAATACCAATAGTATATAGTTTAAAATGTATTTCTTTACAAAGGTGGACAATCCCTGAATAGGGTTCGAACTCACATTTTCAAACAAAATTGTCTCTGTAGTCAATGCGCTAAATACTTCAGCCAACAGCTGATTCGATCGAAATTGAATGCCGTAACTTTCCAACTGCAGCTAAAAACGTAACGATTCCTTTATTTGTTTACATATTTAAGAATTCATTAATTAATTTATTAGTGTTAATTTCCTAACATGATTTATGTATTCGACTACTCATAGTTAATTGCAAAGTGATAATGTGCTTGTAAGAAAACGTCATTCTAAATGGCATATACTCATATTGAATTGCTTGTTAAGGAATAACTATTTGTAAATGCTAATATATTTACATATGCATGGATGGATGCATGTATTGATGTATGCATAATCGTATACACTATTGTTAGAGAGCACGTATACACATACATAAAATTGATATATGACGATTTTCTTTTTAAATACATACTATAAGTATTAAAAGATATAAAAATAAACTATTTACATACGAGTTCATATATACACTAATTATATACAAAAGTATATATATATATATATATATATATATATATATATATATATATATATATATATATATATATATATATATGTATGTATGTATGTATGTGTATGTGTGTGTGTGTGGCTGGGCATTTACTGAGAAATAGTGTCGGAACATGCAGCCAAAATGATCTAATTATAATTTTAATATATGTGTATTTAAGATAAATTGTATCCAATTTTATGAGGGCGCTTTCAGTTGCTGTGTAGAGATTTCCAAGTGTATTAAAAACTGTCAAACCTCCATAATCTCATTTCTTAGCCAGTTTCAACAAAATTAGAAGGGGACTGTGCTTGGTTTTATGTATAAAAATGCCATCAAATATTCTGTCTTAAAATTGTAGTGAAAATCACAAATGTATTTCGAAAGAAAACAATAATCGATACCAGTAGATGGGCGAATAAAGATAATGCGAAACAAAAGCTAAAGTTTCGATTGTTGTAATGAAAGGATTTTTTAATATGTACGATTATGTACATAAATATATATATTGTATATATATATTTTAGTAAGCTAGAAGTTTCGTTTTTGGTAATATGGCAGTATATTTGCATTTAAATAAAAATTTATTGTTTAGTTACAATTATTTATTCCAACTAGAATTTTTTTAAATAAATAAAATCAAGTAACAGAAAAATTTTAATATTTCAATTAAATGTTTTCTTATCTTTGCGTTCTTTAATTCTTTTTATTTTTTGGTGAAGTGTTAAAGGCAAAAAATGTTAAGTTTGATCTCTGTTTTAAAAATTTTCTAATCCCATGTAATAAAACGTTAGGAAATTATACGAAAATCCCTTCCATAACTTGAAAATGTCTTTTGATTACAAAGTTTTTTCAAATGTACGTCCCTGCATGTCTTAGGCCGCTAATAATAGCCTAAGAAGCTTTATGTAATATGCAACTAGTCTTTATTTTTATTGTTTATTTCTAAAAGACGTTTTACACTTCCTTCTACAAAGACAGATAGACGTTAAAATATACTAGTGGTATCCCACTGCCCGAAATTTTACGGTAATTACACAGAAAAGTTTTTCTTTATTTTTTTATTGTTCCTAACAGTCGAGCTCGACAATCGCTACTTTGAAAGCCAATCTAGAATGTTTGCTTCCAATACTCATAAATCCGTAGAAATTTCATAAAACATACATTCTGCACTTACTCTATTACAACATGTGGACGAATAGAGAAAATAGTTCTGAACTGTTTTGGCCTTGTCTCTTTATGTGCGTATACTACGAATATTGGTGACGTCTTAAAAAACATGATGTGAAGAAATGCTTAGTTCACAAAAAACGGATGCTCCACATATGCTCAAGGCAGTATATTCGGTCCTATGTTGTACTTAGTATATGCCTCCGACCTGTCAATAAGCAATAATCTCCACATATCAACGTCTGCTGAAGATACGGATTTTCCGATCGTCCGCGAAAACCCTCAAGAAGCATGCCGCAAATTGCAGAAATACATTTCAATATTGGAAAAATATCCAAAAACGAACAAAAATATGTTCATATCACTTCTATATTGTGAAGGAAAGCATGTCCCACCATCCAAATTATTAGGCAATTCATTCCCTGATGTCAAAATTTTATCTGTTATTTTGTTATAAATGAAAAATAACTCTGTTGTCATAAAAAAGTTTGTTTGAAAGTGTAAAAATTACATCGCTCATAACATTTGGCGACATCTGCAAAAATAGCTTGTTGCATTAATTGTTTTTTCAACACAGAGTTGGCATTGTTTCACAGCTGAAAAAATGGGTGACATTTTTTAGTACAATTTTTCTAGTTATAATCATTATAAAAAAAAATTGAATTTTTCATGCAACTCAATTATCTTGCTTATAATAAATATTAGTCTAATTTACAATATACAAGAGGTCCTGCGTCATTGCATTTGCAAAACGGTAAAGCATATTTTAACTCTGTAACAACAAAATATATGAAATCGGATTTTGGGACACCTTGAAACTATAGTTCATGGTGAATTTTTACCAAGTAAATACACCAGTACAACAAAAACAACTCTCTCAAAAACAGCTGTCTAAAATGAGAAAGGAAAACAATATGTTCAAAAGTAAGCAAATAATGAAAGAAATAAACAAATTTTGACATTAGTAACAAAAAACAGTTGACAATAAATAAGGAAGAACAAAATATAAAAAAAAAATTCAGTTGAAAATACAGAAATTAAAAACGCATTCAGACTTAATTCAAAAGGGAAAAACTAAATACTAAAATGGACCGAAAAGGACATACCAAAATATTAAAATATATCAAGAAGCTTCGTAAACATGGGTAAGACGATATCAAAAGAAACATATAAGCAGCAAATATTGCAAACTAAATCTACAAGTGAAACCTATATCTACAATTGCAAGACTATATATCTCAAATAGACAAATTTGTGAATTTGGCTTTATTGTTAATTCAAAGCCGTTAAGCATATCTTTAAATTGAATCATATGATTTTCATTTCTTTCTAGTGTTTGCAACATGATCCGATTTTATTTACAATTTTATCCGAGATATACAATATATTAATAGCATATACTAACTAAATAAATAAGCATTATAGTAAATAAACGTTCTGCCTTAGCTTTTAAAAAAGGTATAACAAAAATATACAGCTCCAAGGCTAAGAATTGCTTTAAGGGGCTTTCGGTAATTGAATTCCTGAAATCATGCACTTGAATCTTAAAATTCGGCTGGTTGTAGCCAAATAATTTTAAGAATTTGTCGGGCGCAAGTAAATTTTTTTTTTAGAAATTTAAATTATTTAAATACATGTGAAGGTTATTAAGGACGAGATGATAATTTAAGTTAAGGCAGAAACCCGTTTTCTACGCTACGCCCATTATCGATAGCTTAGTAAGATTTTGTTGCAACCGTCATTTACTTAAGCAAACATCCTTCCAGTTGATGCAATTTTAAATTCTCACAAAAACCAAAAACATTTTGATTGGTATTATAGAATTGAAAAATGAACTTGAATCTAACATTGAACATTTCTATATTTTTAATCTATTGTACATTTTATACGATTGTACTGCAATGGGAGTATGTTTGAAATTTCAGCGATTTTATCTAAACTTGTAAGATTTTTCCGCATTTAATCACTCTTTCCGGCTAAGTTTTTCCTATTTATAGCCTTGACCTCTTTTTACTAGAGATTAGAGCTTTTGAAGGACATATTAGAAGGCGCCCTCACTGTTATAAGGAATATATCACATTTTCCATACAATATGACATAAGAATTTTTCTCCGAAAGTAGAAACGTTTTTTCTTATGCTCTCACTTTTAGGCACTCATTATCTCAACAATGCTACCATAATTACATACAATTTTTAAATTTTCCATAAATATTTTCCCAAGCAAAAAATGAAAACAGCAAAATAAGAGAGCGTTTACAGCTACTGCCGTCATTTTAATTATGATCTTTGTTTATTTAAAAGCGTCTAACATATGTATGTATTTGTTGTTTGTAAAGTTAGACAAAAAAGAAGAAAATTATTCATGCTGTGGATCTAAATATAAAACTTTAGCTTATTTCCCTGAACTAAGGATTTTATGGCGTGGTGACTCTGGACAAGGTAAAATTTTATGTAACAATTCATAACAACTGCCTTTGTATTTTAGCTGATGTAAACAAAAATTGCAAACACCAGTGATCTTGAGAAAATATCTTAAATTAACTTTAAACTGCAAATGCATAAATATCATTTACACACAAAATGTTGTTAGCCGCAAATAAATATAGACAGACAAGCAGACAGACAGACAGACAGACAAACAAGATTGCTTGTGGGTTTTGCGTCCCTGGGTGAAGAAATGCATATTTTTATCTTTTTTATTTCTGGCGTACATACTCGCACATGTTCATACATACTCGCACACACATACTACTTCATTATTTTGAAGTATAAGAAATAATATATGTTCTATTTTTTCGACCGTTTTTGTTTAATTAATAAACTTTATTTTATTTTTTATTAAGCTTAAGGTCTTAAATTTTTATTTTAAATTATTTTCGATATTTCGGTACTCATTGAGTACCATCTTCAGGATATTTATTATTTGTTTGTTTTTTATTTATATAAAACAAACAAATAATAAATATCCTGAAGATGGTACTCAATGAGTACCGAAATATCGAAAATAATTTAAAATAAAAATTTAAGACCTTACTTAAGCTTAATAAAAAATAAAATAAAGTTTATAAGAAATAATTTTAACATAGACATTTAATTGTATTTAAATTGTTTATTCATAGTGTTTCAAAATTAAAATGCTCATATTGGATTTTATTACTAAGGAGTGATTCATTATGAGATATATTTTTGGCAGCTTATGGTGCCGCGAATGACCGTCAAGTTGAGCGGCTCAAATGTGTAGCGCATTTCCGCAGGTTTCGCGGTAGTATTTTAATGTTTTGTACAAGGTTGCCAAACTTAATGGACGACAATATTTTGGAAGACCAATTTCATTATTATTTTTATTAAAGATAAACTAAGTATATCAAAAGAAATCATTTATTAAAAACAATGAAAACGTCAACACACGTTTTAATTTGATATAACGACCAATAAAATTTCATTTGATAATGTCAGAGTTGTTCTACTGTTTTCATGACTGATTATGTGCGAAGTAATCAAGCAAAATGTTAATCAAGACGCATACCATTAGGGAGAAAGTCACTTACGATCATGCGTGCGAGTTAAAAAAAACTGCGATCTTGCATTCGGCGATTGCTGTCCTGTCAAAGAGGAATTCGTGGAGAGTTATTAAAAGTCTTTTAAGGAAGACATCCCAACTCAAGTACTTATAATTATTGTCAGCAGATCCTTCTTAAAAGCCATTATTATTATTGGTTTTTAATACATTTTTAGAAAATGATTTTTTTATTTTTTTTTTTACTCACGTTAACATAAGTAAATCAAAAATAATGTTACGCATGACCAATATATTCGTCGCTTTTGAAAATTTCTTGAAAAATTATGATTTTGAAGCGCATATTATTATTTAATTAGAATTTCACCACATTTATAAATCGCAATAAATGCCGTGGTTTTTTCATTGTCCTCTTTTAAAGCTCCTTCGAAATCCTTTTTCTTTTAATTTTTAACTTTTACTTTTTGAAAAAGCCACTTAAGAAAAAAGATGCTTTCTGAAAGAGCTATTAAAAAGAAGTTTTTTTTACGTAAAAATAGGTATTCCTTTGAAAACCAACTCGTTTGCTCGATAGGATTGAGGTCTGGAGACTACGCTATATGATCTTAAGTCTTTGGCGTGCGGTATAACAACCATTACTTAACAATTTTCGACGTACATATGTTTCGGGTCGTTGTCATGTTGAAACACGCAGTTGTTCGGCAGTCCCAATTTTTGAACACTAGGTGCCCTACGTTCCTTATAGGAACCACAGGATATAATATATAAGAAATCAATTTTAGTCATTGTATATTCACTAAAAACTATATTGCCGACTCCAAATGCCGCTATGCAGCCCCAGATCATAACCGGGCCTCCACCGTGTTTGGAGCTGCTTGTAAGACACTACAAGTATAGAATTTTTTTTTCTGAATTCCACAAGCGTTTGTTGGTATACGATTACTTTAGTTATGTAAGGCTGTTTTCGTGGCACTCTGTCATGTATTCAGCTTTTGTGGGGAGTGCTCTTCCAATTGTACTTGCACTTACTGGTTTTCAAGATGTCTCTGCGTTGTTTTTTTGCTAGTTGAACAGCACTTGACACGGCGTTGGTCGTTACCTCTCGTATAAGTGCTCGCATTTCTGCGCCGCTGACCCTTTTTGGTCGTCCCGACCGGGTTAAATTCAGTAATGTATGGTGCTTCACATACTTATCATTAATTTTTTTATGATGCAGTGATTCCTACCGAAGATTTCTCCAATTTCGCGCATGATTTATTTGTTATGTATACTAAAATGATTTCTCACGTTTCTTCGTTCGTATGCTTACCCATTCCGAAAAGTTTGCTACTGTTTTACTTTTTCTTAGCCAAGTTAATATGAAACTTCCAAAAATTTTTACTACACCGGTTTGTTAAATTAGTAACTGCTTTTCAAAAAAATTCAGCTTCTTTCCCGAAATAACGGTCGGAGAGGATGAAGACTGCTTAATAAAAGAATCACAAAACGAAACGAAAATGATTTGCATATTTTTTACATATAATAAGGTCTTCTTATTATATAAAAGATCCTTCAATATCCTTCTGGTATCTTCTTAAGACTATTTTTTATTACAAAAAAAAAAAACAATAAATAACTTTTGTATAAATTGTTGTCAATTAAATAATAATTTTTCCGCTGAAGAAGATACCAAAGCTGTATTAAAATTTAAACGTATTAATAAAAGTTTTATAAATAAAAACATCTTTCATCTGGAATAGTTATAAATAACGTAAAAGGTCGAATAATATACAAAGTATTGTGTGTGTTTAATTTTATTGGCACAGTGCCATAATTGCTATCATTGACGATTCATCCCCAGCATATGTTAGAACATCCAGCTACACCTATAGAGATTGATGTCAAGCATTTTGATCGTGTATTGTCGCCTTTACACTAGCTGTATTTGCATTATCTGTACATGCAAATACTTTTCCAACCACACCAATTTTATATTTATTTTATATTTTTCTTTTCAACTTACATGCGTGACTAATACTTGCGGCTGTAAAATATAACCCCCGGAAATAAAAATGAAATAATTACCAAAAATTTTCATACATATTTGGAGTTATGGCTTTATGGAATAACTTTATGCAAACACTTGAACTGAACTAAAATAATTTCTTTTATTATTTCATTCAAAATGAATTTAGGACTTATTTATTTAGCTTAGCTTCCTATAACATTTCTACATTTTGGACTTTGTTCGGTTTTATTTCATCAGTACTTAATTAATTTTTTTCTTATTGAGGTTATTTCGTTATGAAAAAAGCCCCGATATTTAAGTTTTATTTCATTATCAGATTTGGGAATAATTTAATTTTCTTTGGGACTTGTTTCATTAAATTTTTTTGGGATTTGTTCTATTATTTTGATCCTAATTGATTGGGAGTTATTTCATTCAGCCACTCGTGTGCATTAATTACTAGAAACTGAATCTCTGAAAATACTGAAACGATTCTAATAAAATATGGTTTGTGTACGAATAAATCTGTAAAGAATTATAGTTTAAATGGTATCATTTTTGCTAAAATTGGTTGTATAATTTGAGCGTAAAAGGGATCACAAAAATAGTCATTGGCTTCTTGACAGGGACTTGACATAGCCGCCTAAATGGCTAGTAGTCTGAAGATCGCCTCGACAAAAAAGATGATTTTTTAAATCAAATTCGATATCCGATGGAATCTGCTATAAACTGAGAAACGAAGTGGATGGTCATTTTCCTTCAATTGCTGAGTAAATTGGACTTGTAGTGCGAAGGTCCCAGGTTCGAATCCTGCCGCAGAACTCTGGCAGTTGTGTTTGATAATTAAAGGGAGCGCACAACAAGCCTTCACTGGCTTAAGTGTATGTCGTATGACATGGGCTATCACACCCCTCCAATCAACCTAACCTACCTAACCTAAATTGGACTTTCGTAAGCGAATAATCCGAGATCATTGTGCAAAATCATGCCGGTGAGTGAAAAGCCTAGTTTATGAGATCGATGGCGACTCGACGTTCTTGAATTGAGTTGCACACTTTCGACCACAGCTGCCACATTCTCTTCGGTACGCAGCGTACGACGTTCGGGGATCATGGGTGCTGTCCATCAGGGCTGCCAGGTTTGGGGTTTTGACCCCAAATTAGGGGTTTTTTTGTTTCTGAAAGGGACAAAACTTTTCATTTGGGGTTTGGGGATATAAAACAAAATAGGATATTTTGGGGAATTTTAGAACAACATGCTCATATAATATTCGTTAAATTAATAAATTTTTTTCTTATCTATTTATTATTGTTTGTTTCATCAGTAATATCTTAAAACCACATACTTGTTTCCGTACCCTGAATTTTCAGCAACAGCTGAAAATTATCACATTGCAAGGATGATTTACATTGAAATGAAAGACGATAGCAATCGAATGTTCCTTATTTTCATTAATCCAATTATTAACGACATAAATCGTTTAAATCTAGGTTTTCAGTGCGACACAATTGATGCTGGAAGTTTGTATGACAAAATGTACATGACTGTTCTAGTATTATGTTCCAAAATATTTAAGCCATCGGTTTTTAACCAAATAAAAGTTTTGAAAAATATTTACAATATATTGGATATATTGAACGACCCAGATCTCTGCTTCCCTTAAATGCAGTAGATTTCGGAACAGAGTTTGAAGCTGATTTGTCAAATTGTTGCCTAGGAAGTGAAGAGATTTTAGTATTAAAAAAAATTGTTTGCAGTATTTAAAAAAACATTGAAAAAATGTTTGTTGTGGCATTTTGTGCATTTTGCAAGAAAACTAATTGTTTCTAACAATTAGTCGGGATATTCTCCCGAATAATAAATTTCAATATTAAGTATTTAAAAAAACTTTTGTTTGAAATAGTATATCGTTTACCTGAAAATCGTTGCATTTTTAAAAAATATAAGTACTTCAGCAGCCAAAAATGTATTAATACAACATCTACAATCAAATACATTTTGCTTAAATTCATGGACGCAACTATTTCCTTAGATGTTTACGAGACTCATTGGAATAAGCTCCCTTTTACCGAATGGAATTATTATTTTAAAAATAATATTCCCCTTAATTTAGTGGAATTTTGGTCAAAAGTTTACAACTTCCAAGATGCTGCTGGTAAAAGACACTACAAAGAATTGGCTCAGGCTGTGCTTTATATGCTTTTGATACCAACAAGCAATGCATGTGTGGAGCGCGTATTTTCAATAAGAAAGTTCACAAAAATAAAACTTCTAAATAGTATGCAGTATGAGCTTTTGGAGGCATTACTGAGAGTACAAGTTCATTTAAATATCAACCAAATCTGTTGTAAACAGTTCAAACCAACAAAGGATATGCTAAGCAATTTTAATGCAGAGAATATGTATAATAGAAACATTCACAAGATGGCGATTCAGACGTTTTTGATGTAAAATGTGTACATACATGTTGAACATGTCTATATACATATGTGCATACATATGAATATACATACATATGCACTTTCTTATGATCTCTTCTAGTATAAACCTAATTAAAATAATTTTTTACAATAGTGTATATTTTACAGGGGTTTCTTTTGGGGATTTTTCAATTTTATCAGGGGTTTTCCGGGGAAATATTTTTTCAAATTTGGGGATAATGAAAAAAAGTACCTGGCAGCCCTTCTGTCCATTAGCCAGCCACATGAATTGTTTGCACAAACTCGTGTACAGTATTCGCTGTGTGTGTTACATTTCGCTCAAAACTTCCTTTTAATAATCGCTTTGTTTGGGCAACACAGCAATCTAGGAATAAGTTTACAATATTTTCCAACATTGTTCAAACATAAAGCGTCTAATTTTGGATCGCGGAGGCATTACACCGACTGAAAATCAATATTTCGGACAGAAAAGTAATTTGTTGGTCAAATTTGAAAGGTCTTTCTTCTATTTTTTTAATATTATTTTGTAAATTTTTCTTCTAAATGCGAAAAATTAGTATGTTTCTTTAAATTTAAATCGCATACTCGTATATAAAGTAAAGCACCAATTTATTTATTATTATATTTTTTTAAATTTATTTATTATATATTTTATTTGTTTGTTTGTTGTAAATTTCATTCTTCTGGTTCTGAATGTGTATTTTAGGATGAAATCGGTGTCTCGGCATTTTCGTGGATAGAAATTTAAACGTTTAAAACTAAAAATGAGTGACAATTCTCAAAAAATTCTATTTAATATTTTCTTTTTAGTTTGTAAAAGTGCATAAATATTTAGTATTTAGTTTCTAAATTAAAAATAAAATTTATTTGCAGGCATTTGAACTAAAATAATTGAATTCTTTTGCATATATAATTTTTAATTTAAATATTATATTAGCCTAAAATACAATGTGTTCATACGTTTTAGCAAAAGGGTTTTTCGATAAGGCTAAATAAATGTTGATTATGTCAGGTGATCTTTGTGGCTGCATCTAAAACGGATCCTCGTAACCTGGTGGTTAATGCAATAGACTATTAGTCTGAAGATCGCAGTTTAGATTCCAGCGGTATGCTCAGGATGTTTCTGGGGACAAGCCAAATAGCAAAGCCGTTTTTGTTTGTAAAAAAATTTACTTCCTTTTTTTCAACGTTTATTTAAAGAAAATTTTTATTGTAATTACTATAAAATGAACAAAAGATAGTATAAGTAACATATATAACTATACACTGTCCCATAAACGAGCTCTCTAGTATAATTCATATAGGCATTAATATATACAATAGATAAATTTTTTTAAAACAAATGAAATTTATTTACAGAATATATACAAGGTTATATTTGTATTTAATTATAATACCTACTTCGTAATGAAAAATTATACAAAAACATTACAATAATACATTGAAAAAATGTTTGTTGTGGCTTTAGCTCTTCATATGCCGACATTTCATTGGTTGCTAAAACCAAATCGTCAGTGAAGTTTAATCAGTTTGATAACATTCAACCTCGTATGTTTATGCCACATAAAAACAAATACAATATGAGAATTTCAATATTGCATATGAATTACAACAAATACATAATCATAGTAGGCTTAGAATGTTTTTATACAAACAACACAACAAACAATTATGCTCAACTTGAGACTATTTTATTTTTCTCTCAACACCCATACAATTAAACGCCCGTTGGTCGTTAATGATTGTATTCAGTTAGGCAAAAATGAAAAATAAAATCTTTATTGCAAATACTTAATATTGAAATTTATTATTCGGGAGAATATCCCGAATAAACATACGAGGTTGAATGTTATCAAACTGCTTAAACTTCACTGACGATTTGGTTTTAGCAACCAATGAAATGTCGGCATATGAAGAGCTAAAGCCACAACAAACATTTTTTCAATGCATTTTGCAAACAAACTAATTGTTTCTAACGATTAGTCGGGATATTCTCCCGAATAATAAATTTCAATATTAAGTACATTACAATAATATTTATTTTAATAAAAGAAAAAGTCAAAAAAATAAAAAAGAGAAAAAAATTCCGGTTTTAACTAAGCCACCAGTATTAACTAATATTTAAGTTTGGAAATATGTTTTTATCTTTACGAAAAATGCTAGTATCGAATCTTCTATTCTCGGGTGTCAGTTGATTGCTAGAGATAGCTTTTACATTTGCTCTTCTATGTATATGAAAGAGTATAGGGACGCCTGTGGTGTCCTGTATAAAACCGTTCTTGTCGAGGTAAACAAACGCTTCAGGCGGAACGTAACCATTCTGTAGCGTTTTGGCAATATATTCGTCGTTGACATAATAGGGAGCCATTATTAGATTATTTTCATAATTATTACAACAAGATCTAATATGATTTCTAATTAGATGTATAATGAAATTATCAATTCGGCTAATTTTGGCAGCATTGTAAAGTCTACAATTGCTTACATATTTTGTGAAATCACTATTTGATGATCTGTATAACGAAGTACATGCTCTTAGACACTTTCTTTCGAATTTACGAATTTTTTCCATATAGGAAGGGGAAACGTTGAACCAAATTTGGCAGCCGTATGTTAAAATTGGTCGTATTAATGTTTGATACAAGAGAAGCTTAATATCAGGTTTAATGTATTTAGAAAAAAATAGTTTTTTGTACATATAAAAAGCGTTTTTGGTTTTTTTGATTTGTAAGTTTACATGTTCGTTAAAGTATAGAAATTTGTCCAAATGGACACCTAAGTACTTTACCGTTTGTTTGTTAGATATATCTACATTGTTACTGGATTTAATGCCGAAAGATTTCCAGTTACTTTTTATATTATAATTGCATTTTACAACAGGAGGACGGAATAGTATTGTTTCGCATTTTTCTACGTTTAATTTCATTTTCCAATCGATAGCATACTTCTCAACAATATTAAAGTGATTTTGCAAATTTTTATTTATTTCCTCTATTTTGTTGTCGAGATGATATACTACAATATCATCTGCGAATCCAATAATATTATCTATGCTATTTAAAAGCTCATAAATAAATATATTAAAAAGTATTGGAGCATTAACTGTCCCCTGTTGCAACCCATTTAGCTAACACCAAGTTATAATAATGGCCTGAGAGTATTAAATAAAATGTTTTAAAACTTTGTCCATTTTGCGAAATCCGGAAAATGTTCATTGATTTAAAACATTAATTTCAATGATCAGCCATTTATTCAAAACTGAACCCAAGACTTCCAGTGATATGCTAATGTTTAAATCATGCGTTTTGGCCCCAAAATTTTTTATAGTTTTACCACTATATAGAAATCGCTTATGTTTACTAAAGTCTTTCGTCTCCCTATTCAAATTTTTTTAAAATATTAGATATTTCTTTTCCAAATTGAAATAAATATTTTTTTGTACGAATGTACATTCTATTTTCCAGAAATGACGGATCTATATAAGTATGTTGCATTAATTTCCAAATCAGCTCTGCATCTAGTAAATTTGGAGGAGAAATCATAGCATAGCAAGTTTCTATGGTGAACCCGTGTTGTTGTACTCCTATTTCAGAACAACGTTGTCAGTGTTGGTTTTGAAAAAAATCTGTTCACACGAACAACTACTATGAGGCAAAATAAATGTATATGTCTGAAAGGTGTAAATATTTGAATATAAATATAAAAACGTAATCGTAAGCACGGGATAAAAATGAAACAAAAGGATCAATGAGTTAAAAAATATTAAAAATTTATACTTTAGGGTCACAACGGTAACGCTGTTTTTCAGGTACAAGTCCCATCTGTGGCCGTTGTTGTTATAATTATCTGCAAAAACACATACGAGATGTACATATTTATACTCGTGTAAGATTCACAAGGTTTTAATTTGAAATCAGAAGGCACAATATGAGAAAAGCACCAATTTGATGACAAGGGGTTGAAAATGGATAATTTTTTTTTCTGAAATGTGTAATTTAGGCATTGTTTAAAATATCTTCGTTGAAATTCTCAAGATATAGTACATATGTATATGTACATATTTATATACATATCTACGTGTGAACGTGTAGTACATGCAGTGTTGCCATTAGGATACGAAAGATACATTTTTCGTATCTTTTGATGACTTGAGGTACCATGTATAATCCTGACATTTTTCGTATCTTGTGAATCTGTACGCAAAATGTACAGAAATAAAATATTAAGCTTCCGTCTCTGACAAAGTTTTATTGGCATATCGTTATAATTTACAAGTCATTCTCCAAAAAACACAATGTACAATTTTAATGATAAATGGCTGTTAATAAGAGAGTATAATGGATGGTTAAAAAAAATTAAATATGAAATAAATAATAATGTTAATAAATGTTAAACGTTAAACATGATTTTTCAATTTTTTTTCAAAATGTATCTTTTTGGGAAAAAATTTATCTTTTTGGATTTATTTTTTATTTATATTTTTATATTTATTTTTTATTTATATTATTATATATTTATTTTTCTTGAAATTTCACTGGCAACACTGAGTAAATGTCACATGTCACATACATATGCACGCAGTTAATATTAATTTTAGTTAATATAAAAACGTATTATGATTTAAATAAATCTGTTTATAGTAAAAGCTTTTATCAATTAGTAAATGTTTATATTGAAAATAATATTTTTGGCATAAGCACGAAGAAAAAGGGAAATTATTCCCGGACTGAGAAAATTATTTTGTTAGCGGAAGAATGTTGATTATCAAGGCGATTATTACGTTGTTATTTGGAACAAATTTAAAAAATTTTAAAACGAATATTAAACCGAGAGCTAAATTCGGCGTGCCGAATGCTATCCGAATACACACTTCACCAACGTATGATATTAAAATGCATTAACATTTTTAATTGCATTTTTGTAATTTTTTTGTTATTGAAAATTCTAAAACACTTTAGTCTAAGGTTTTTTAAAAATTTTTTTAAGATCCAACTTTGCCTTTATTCCATGTCTCAATTCCATTGCACTCTTTGGCTTCATTTGTTTAAATTATTTATAGATCAGTTACTTAAGAAAGCTGTCTAATCGATATTTTAAACTTCTACCTTTTAGGAAAACTAATTTGTACGAGTCAAACATTAATCTTTGCTTATTAAAATGTGTTCCGTAGTTTCGTTTTCAATAAACCGAATACATTTAGACACTTTTAGTCACGCTTAGATATCGTGAATATGATCCATGAGATATAAATTAATATTTTTGTTGCTTTTTATACACTTACATGTGTTATTTATTATTAACTGAAAATGAATAGACGATACTTTGTTACAATCGAAGAAATGTACACGCATAATATATATATATATATATATATATATATATATATATATATATATATATATATATATATATATATATATATATATATATATATCGTCACCTTAAAGACTAAACGACCTATCAGCAAAAATTTTAAAATTGAGTTTTTTATTTAATATTATTCCCTATATCACAACGCATATGTATGCAAAATTTTGAACGCCTAATATTACAAATAACCTAGCTATTACCAAATACCCTGTCAGCAAGTGTTCAATTTTCTGAAACCAAATAACCTATCAGCACTCATGCTAAAGAAGAAATCAGAGTAACTATGTATTTATTTGAATTCTTTCTTTTGATTTGTTGTTATTTGTGTTTTATTACATTTTATTTATTGTTAGAAGTGAAAAGAAAATAAAAAAGTGTTAAAACGCAATAACATGTAATCCATAAATGAAAATAATTTTGAGGGATATATGGAAGTTCCTAAAAAAGTAAAAAAAAATATATATTAGAAGAAAAATCGTATGAACGGTAAAGCGTATACTACATGTTCAATATTTGTCGCGTCAGTATTTACGTTACTTTTGTGCAGTTCAGATCGCTTATTAAAAAAATGTCGTGAAAAAACCAAGAAAAAAATATCCTGTTTAGCTATTTTGCTTGCCTTCAAATTAAAAATAAAGTTTTTCAAAATAATTTTTTTCGGTTGTTAATTCCGATTCCACTGGCAGAACCCACTCGCTTTCACTATCTTCTGCCATTACAATTTATTAAAACAAACTTTACACAAATGTAATAAAATTTTTTTACTTTTTATTTGTTAAATTTTTTGCACTGCGGCTTTTATTTTATGTTTTATTTCACTTCTTATTAATGCATCGCGATCTAATATCATGAAAACGCTACACGTTCAATATTTATCACGCGATCCGCGATCTGGATTTCATAATTTAGGCTATTCTGCGATATGGATCGCGATCCATCAATACTGCATGCCACACGTTCAATAAATATCGCGATATTGGATCGCGTTCAATATATATTGAACGTGTAGCAGTGCCCTAAGGAATATGAAGATTTTTCAAAACGCAAAATCGTTTACAGAAAGGCAAAAGAAATAAAACCTGGGTGCATATCAAAATGTGAAAAAGCTTTAAATTGACGTACTAAAAAAAGAGGAAAATAAATCATCAAAAATCATGATAAAATTTTAATTTTGTTGCATAGTGTAATTTAAGCAAACATTAAGCACTTTTTTTGTTTAAACAAATAAACGAAACTATAACTGTTATTATTTAATGTAAATAATATTCATGTGATCAAAGGAATGATATATATTCATACTAATTAGTATTGCTGATAGGTTGTTTGTTTTCAGATTTTCAGATTTCCATATCATAAGCTGTGTTTAGAAAAACAAAGCTTTCTCAACCGATATATACTTCTGGTTTCATTTTAATCAGAATATATAATTTTCGCTTCAATATTGCAAATAGTTCCAATTTTATAACGTTTTTTCTCTCTCCTGTAAACTTTTGAAAACTGCTGATAGGTTGTTTGGTCTTTAAGGTGACGATATATATATATATATATATATATATATATATATATATATATATATATATATATATATATATATATTGGACCTATTAAGCACCATTAGACTCCACGAGCCGTAGTGTTTCATGTAGTAGAGTGATTTTGGTTGTGATGTTAGAAATCATACTTCAAATTTTACAATTTTTGCGATTATATATATATATATATATATATATATATATATATATATATATATATATATATACTTATATATATATATATATATATATATATGTATATATATATGTATATATATATATATATATATATATATATATATATATATATATATATATATATATGTATATATATACATATATATATATATATATATATATATATATATATATATATATATATATATATATATATATATATATATATATATATATATACATATATATATATATATATGTATATATATATATATATATAAATATATAATCGCAAAAATTTTAAATATATATTTAGATTTTTTATTGTTGCTATATATCAGCCATATGTGATCCGATTTTGCCAATTTTAGAAAGCAATGGAACTCAAGAAATTGGGATAGTCTGTTTCATATTTAGACCTGTAAGTTCTTCGGCCTATCTGGAATACTCCAAACGCGTGTAGACGTACTCTGTATGGCAAACATGCAATCTTGCTACCGAATTTCAGACAGACGGATAGTCTTAGATCGGTTCTAGAATCTATAACGAATCAGATTATATATATTTTACGGGCTCGCTATTAATGTTGTAGGAATTATAAATGCTATCGCAAACCGAAATAAATTTTTTCTATCTGTGGTGAAAGA
Source organism: Germaria angustata (assembly GCA_963681545.1). NCBI lineage: Eukaryota > Metazoa > Arthropoda > Insecta > Diptera > Tachinidae > Germaria > Germaria angustata. The sequence goes on along the minus strand of OY812999.1, from coordinate 54,027,712 downwards.
TAATAAAAATAGCAGATGTTAATTCTAATACAATCAATATCATTGAATATTATATGATAGTACCACCTTTTGTGTTGTAAATTGAGTCAAATTAACTCACCTGATACCACATAGTAGCAAATATTTTACTGTCCAACATAAAGTTAAATATATGATTGCGAAATTCAGTAGACCTTCGACCGTGTTTAAGTTTCACAGCCAACCAATAGCTCGTTGAAGAGGTAGCAAATCTTCATCTACTCCTACAGCGATGCACCCCAAACCTTAAAAGATTATTATGGTACACAAACTCTGTATGCATACACATATACTTATAGCACATACATAGTTATTTACTTTACATATATACAGACATGATTATATGTTTGAGTCAAACACAAATGCAACATTTGTTGTATGTTAATTTAAATGCTCACGTGTTTTTGAGTGAGTGGTTATTTCGCGTGATTGATTCATTTTGAGCCAGTAAAGCATCATCAAGAAACTCTTTATATTTATCTTGGACGTGCAAATATTTTTTGAAAACAAATTGATTTACAGATTATGGCAGTTTCTGAAATTACTTATACTTAAATCGTGTGATTATTAAAAACTCAATAGAATAATGTGTCTAAATACAATTAACACCCATACAATGGAATATTGATTAAACTGGACCAAGTACAGACATTAAAGCAAACAAAGTGGAACAAGAATCAAAAACATTAGTACAAATTAAAAAAAGAAGGGGAAGGTAAATAAGAAAAAAATATAGATATTCAAACAACAAAAAGTGATAAGAAAGACCAAAAAATTTAAATAAAATGCAGTATCAGCCTGGTTCATGGTACTTGCCATGGGGAATACCATTACAGAAAATGTTAACAATGCCGTATCCTCAACCAGGATCTCCAAACGCAGCAACAATTAGTCCCTTTGCAGCGACAAACAATGCAACCCTAACATGCCAAGTCTTGCCGAACCATCATCCTAGCAATGTCAACAATAATGCTGCGACAGCAATTCAAGTGCAGACAGCAGCTGTAACGGCAGCAACAACAGGAGCACACAACTATCACCATCCAACATTTCATCCAAGTGCTGTGGGGTCATTTACATGTAGTAATACACCAGCTGCTTTGCACCATAGTTCATCGGCAGCATCACAACATACCGCACCTTCTATGTCGTCATCAAACTTGCTGAGTGAACACGGACATACACATGGTCTTCCACATCTGCCAGGCTCTCAAATGCAAAATAATCGTACGCAACATCAAAATACTTTAATACCATCTGCTGCAGCTGCTGCCGCAATCTTTTCACCACTTGCAATGCGCACATATTTGGCATCGTCGGCAGCAGCTGCTGCTGCAGCACTCAACAATTCATTGGCTGTTGTGGCCAACCAAACATCACTTCCGACCTGTGCACAAGTATTACCTCAACAACCAGCAAATCAGGTCAATACGACGGCCCAACAACTAACATGTGTTTCGTCTCCATCTCCTCAAAACTATCTCAGCAGTCATCATCATCATCACCAACAAACTCTACCAGCAGCAATAAACTTGAATGTCGACGTTGTTGCAATGCGTCATCATATCAACAATATAAATGCGGCCAATAACATTTCAATCTCTTTGAAAAAGGTAAGTTTGCTCAGACACAAGTACGCGTACCCTGTTTACTCGTATATAAGGATAATCAATTATTTGTCCATATTTACTCGTAGGCTCTTATTATTTAACTTACTCGCTTTATCGATGCCTTATTAAAGTCCTTTTGTCCTCTCTAATGAATATACTAAATGGAAAACAATAAAAATAAGTAGGTTTATCATAAAAAGTTAAAATTACTTAAAATGAATGCGTTAATGCCGGCCACTCTCCCTGAATACGAGTATGTTATCGATTGGTCTTTTCCCCGTTAACGTGGCCTTCTTACGCCTTTATACAATTAATCGTCCTTTGGGTGATATTCAAAGTATTTATAAGGCAAACTGAAAAAACAAAAAGACGCAAGTCAATTGTAATTGTTTGTTGTGTTGTGATTGCACAAAAGCTTTCTAAAGCTATTAAACTTTCGTCTTTTTTGTTGATTACAAATAAAAAAATATGATTGAGTTCTGTTTGAATTCTCATACAGTATATATATATATATATATATATATATATATATATATATATATATATATATATATATATATATATATATATATATATATATATATATATATATGTATATATATGCTTCTAGACATGTCCGACTTCTTCGGGATGACTTTGCTAGTTTTACTCATATGGAAGATATAAAATTGTCGTATACGAGCCATTCTTGTCGTTTTGCATTTAATAATTTATTGCATTTGTAGATAATAAAACATTATTTATTACGTTAACGAATCATTAATAAGGAGAATCATTAATAAAGACGATGTGGAGTAGTACTACGTATAATCTATTTCCTTTGTGCATAGACACCATTCTTCATTTTGCAGCTTTCTTATGCAAAATTCTTCTAAATTTTCTGCGGACTCTACTAACGCCTTATAAATATCATTTTGTAAATGTGTAGAAATGTCTTCCCGACTCAGCAATTTTTTTTGCATATCTCGGCTGCTTTATTGATACTCAAATTTGCATTATTAACCAATGTAATGGCTGGTTTATGGGGCAGTTTGTTTTGTTTTGATCTTCCAGATGGTGTAAAATCAGTCTACTCTCCATCATCATCACTAAAAAGTCGTTCCTATATCCAGTAGGATCTCTCCAAATATGTTAAGCAATTTGAAAGACTTGGAAACAATTTCGAAATATTGTTAAAGACGATAATTCAGAGCGCTTTTGAGAGCAAGGATATTTAAAAGCCAATCAAAATATTTAATGTTCAGATTACTGAGGTGCCAAATAAAGACACTCCATAATGGGAAAGATTGAAGTGGCCAAATTTATAAGACTTATTTATTTGTTAAGACATAATGTCTTTCAGATTTAGCACCGGACATCAATATTGGCAACATATACAATTTGAATAACTTATAAAGTACTACAATAAAATTTTAAAGTTATATAAAATGAGAATACGCGAATACAAGAATATATGTAAATACGTTATAAAAAGTGTATTTAAATAATAATATTTTGGTATGACAAATTAATTATAATAAGAAGAATAAGATCGAAATTTTCTTAGTTTAGTCAAAAATTGCTCTCTTAAAGTGTACAGCGTTGCTTGTGCTTTGGATATTATGTGGAAGTAGATTCCAGAGCCGTACATCGTATATAAAAAATTGGCATTCCGACATTTGGTAATGGTATCGGATATGCAATATAACTTTGCCTCTAGTCGATCTTGCGAATATTACTTTCTTAAATAGACGGGCTGGTTCCTTAATGTAGATTATTTTGTGTAGAAAAATTAAACTGCGACATTTTAAAAGGTTATCAAAAGAAACGTTAAACAATTTGTTTGCAAACTGGGAAACACTGTCAGTCCTTTTTAGTTTGAAGACGTATCTGGTGATATTGTTAAAGGCAGTTTTCAACTTTCGCTTATCAGAAGCACTACACCCGGAAAACAATTCACACCCATATAAAAGTGTTGGCAATAAGTATGATTTGGCTAACAACATTCTTAACTTTAATGGTGTAAAATAATGATTAGCCCACAATCTTCTTAGCATACAATATGTTTTTCCTGTTGCATTAATTATATGATCTGTACACGAAAGTGTTGAGTTAAAAATGATACCCAAGTTCTTTGCAGACGGCACGATAATTATTAATTTATTTATATTCCTCCATTACTCCTCTTGGGATCATTTGGCTTCCGTAAAGCATCTACATCTTACACGATTTGGTGCAGTTGTTTTTCGCATTGTTATTTTGTGTCTTGTATCAGTTTCGTTATTCGGTCGTTTTTCCAGCAAAGTAGATGATTGGTCTACTGTAACAGGTCTAGGATAATGGGGCTGTCAAATTGTCGTTGCCTAAAAACAACTCTCTCTGTGTATTTGCTGTAGTGTTGAGCAGCCTTGCTGATCTTTGATTCCTACTTTTGTTAATTTATAGTGAATTTATTAGGAAATTTGCGAAAATTTCAGCGATTTGGTTTGTTTCTTTACTTTTAAAATGGTCTCCAAAAACATAGCGAATGTTCGCTATAACCACGAAAAAAAGTCCATATGGAAGTGGTATAAGTCAACTCCACTATATATACACATTTAGGAGAATTTTTTGGAAACTTATTGAAAAAACATTGGGAAACATTGTAAAGTATTCTTACTTTTATTTCTTGTAAGAAAAAATATTTACTCCGGACTTAACGATTGATTGATCGCAAAATTCGTAATTACCTTAAAGTCCTAAATTTATACCCGTACGTACTCGATCGGTAGACACAAAAGTACGAGGGGGAAAACACTGCAACAGTGAATGGGAAGATATGCATGACTTGTTGTTTATCTGTTTAACTTTTTATTTAACAATACTATTTCATTTACTTATTTCTCACATACCTTCGTTGTTGTTTTAATCTCACCTTGACTGAAATATAAAAAATTAAGTATCGTGTATGAATAAGTAATCGGCTGATGATTGTACGAGTATCTACTCGTATCTACAGGTGTTTGTGTTACAACTCTACTACTGGTTTTGTACTTTTATTATAAAGTGATAAACCTTTGTTAGTTCATATTCACTAATGAATGTATAAATTAGTGATTTCTGAACATTAAAATTACCAAACAATCAGTCGCACACAAAAACATACATATGGGTACATACATACATATACACCTGATTATTTACAAAGGCATGTACCATATACAGATGGATCGACACTCTACTGATAGATAAAAGTATTTTTATTCAGAAATAGTTTGAAGGCAAAAGAAATCTTGTTGTTAAGTTACATTCGCTAATTACTGGTTCGTAATGTTGCGTAATTAGGGTTTTTTTTAATATTTATAAATATTTATTAAATTTGATTTCTAAAGTTAGAATGAAAAGCGCAATTGAGAGTTTTCCAATGACTGCATTATCGTTTAGAAACAACAATGTTCGTACGTTCTAATGTTTTCGCTTTTGAAACCAATTAAAGCGAATTTGATTAGTTAATGTTATAAAAAAAATTGGGCCAAACGTTTTCTTGGTCAAAAAAGTGAAAACGCTTGTGTGTTAAGCGGAATAATTTTAAGCATGAATCATGATACATAATGAGTTAAAATACTTATATAATAATTTAAAGAGCAGAGAACGAAACTGAAGGAATATTATCGTTGGCGTTGGCTAAAAGTTGGCTTTAGCCGACATACAATTTGGCATAGAATTTTATATGCAGTTCTTCATAATATGTATTATACTTCTGTACAAGAAGCAATTAATGTTTTCCAAGTCCTAGTTTAGACGACAAATACTTCCTCGCAAGGATTTTTCTTTTTTTTTTCTTTGAGCTTGGATTTGCTTTCACGCAAAGACAACAAACTAAACCTGAGAGCAAAATGAATTTCAAGCTCATGCACGTGTGTAATCATTTCGCTTCCGTTTTTCCTTCCTTGGCCACAAATTAAGACTTGCTGCAAGAAAAGTTTTGTGATTTAAACTCAGTCGAGTGAATATTTGTAAGGTCTATGCGAATTGACAGCAAAGCTGAGAAAGCAATCATAAATTGAATTCGAAAGTGTTTCCCTATTTACTTCAGTGTTCCAAAAAACTAAGTCAAAAGAGAAAACATATCTCCCTTGGCAGTCTTAGTTAAACGATTTTCTAAAGTAAAACTGCCTATGGCTCTAGCTGCTGAACACGTTAAAAATTTATTGGAAGGAAAATATAAAAATGGCATATACATACATATTCCTAATTTTTCCAATCGCTGGCGACATGTTGCCGTCTATGGCGTATGACCTGTAAATATAAGTATGTATTCAGCCAAGGAAACAATTTAGGTTTAAGTCTACTTAGTGATTTTATGAGCACAATGGAGCATATTTTATTTTAATTATTTTTCTTATCTAAAATTATCCTTATTCTTATCCCATTAACGAATGGGTTGTATATTTAACGCTACTTACAAATAGCTTTTGCATCGCGAAATCCTCAAAATTTAAGGTAGAAACGTTTCATGTAAAATAAAATATTGGTTAATGCCACATCACTATTTCTAGTTTCATCCTTCTTGAAAGCAGCAATTTGAGTTTCTAACCCATCTCGAATTTATATAATTATTCATACCACTTCAGATTTAATGTTATTTCGAATTTTGTTTTTAATAAAAGGCAATAAACTGAATAGTAAATGGAACTTTTAAAGGCGAATACAGTAAACTAAAGCTAAAGTCGATCGAGTTTAAATCAGTAAACTCTCGTACAAATTTCCGAAATTTTTTGTGTAGTTATGAGGGAAATCAAGGCAGAGGAAAAGCAATTATGCGAATATACCTACACATGCACATATATAGGTCTGTAATGCCTTCAAGGAACTATTTAATGAAAACAAAAATTAAAACAGGGCTATTAAATCAAATATTTTATTGAATACTAATAATTTATTTCATATCAAAAAGTTAACAAAGTAGTTTGGATAATGAAGGGAAGAAATTTTAAGAAAAGTTTTATTACACGAATTGAATAAGTAATCAAAAGTTAATTAAACATGGAGTCTTTATTAGAAAAGAAGCATAATAAATTGGGATCTAAAAGCGAGGCTAATCTGCCTAAAAGTAATTAATGGTTGGGCAATTAAAATTGTTATACTGCAACACATACATACATCACATTTAGTTAAGCCCCGCGCAAATCATTTCAACCCAAATGTGAATCAACTTACCCCAAAAGAAAGTAAAATGAGTCTACACATAAATTTAATTAACCCAAACTTCGATTAAATTAAACCAAACACAAAATAATCCAAAAACTATGAATGTCACTATCGATCCATTACTTCTGCTAATTTTATAAAGATCATCAAAAGTTTCACAAAAGACTATATCGCGAAGGCTTTTTAATTTTGAACGATTCGAAGGTCCTTACAATGGAACAATGGAAACGGTGGCAACTAAACACCCATAATTTAAAAATTTTCCCTTTTGTTCAACAATGCGTAATTTTAAAGAGAAAAGGTTTTCAAAGGCTAAAATTCAAGCGTGAAGCGCGAAGACAACCGGATTCGAGATGTGAAAACATAGCGGTCGTGGATTGTGCCACCTGTAATTGTAGACATGATTTCATTGATTCCAATAAATGCGTTTACATGGTTGTTACTATTTGAAGCTCACTGGGAAATCAGTGAGAGCTTCCAAAAACTAAATGTTCTTGTTGAGTTCTTTCTTTATTTATTTATTTGACACTAGCATCTACACCCGGCTTCGTCCGCTGCCGCAAATGAAATTTGTCTATGCAATTAAAATAATAACTGGATCATAAATGCTCAATGTTTTTTCGCATACATACCATACATATATCAAGTTAATACACTTCTGCTGACAACGCTGGATATTCATGAGCAGCCGCTGCAACCATGGGACTTTTGTCAATGAATTTCGTAAACTACAGACTTTTATATGCAAGTGCAAGCTGTTAAGGATTCGAGGGGTCAATACGACCATTTTTTGTCGCCACTAGGTGATAAAAATCATTGTTAAATAAAATTTTAATATCTATGTATGTGTCTCCGATTTGAAGCAGCTTCGATGCTTGAGAATTTGATTCCAAATCACATGTTGCATGTACTCGTAAGTTCCTTATACTTTTGGTTGCAGTGGTGATGCTTTTGCATCATCTTCCGATGTACATATACGTGATCGAATTTTCTATTCACATTAGTCAAACTAAACAAACAATCAGTCAAACCGAATTGTTTACCATGATCAAAAGTATCCTGTTCAGACAGGCTATAAGCTGCTTGTGTACCAAGTTTATTCAAATCCGTTCAGACGGTTCGGAATGATTTAATAACAAACATCTAAACATATAAACCTTCGCATTTATAATATTAGTGTAACAAGACTGTAAGACAATCACAGTGTTGCGTGTTTGTAAAATTAGACAAATCATTTCTCGATAATTTTGTAAGACGATTTTTTGATTCGTGTATAATAATAGTATTATTATTAATAACAGACATAGAAAAAAAACCTTTAGTATAAAGCAAAACATGCCATGAAAATTGGTTAACACAAAAAAAAACATAAATATCATTAAAGCCAAAATATATATTTAAGAATCAGTGTTCAAATACAAATATTAGTTTCTTAAATCGAGCAGCGTAACTTATTTTTCTTATATGAATTATTTGAATGATTAGTGCGATTAAAAATGTGTAGGAATTTTTCTGTGGCAGCAGATATTTTATGGGAACAACACAGTTCGTATTATGAGTAGGTCGTCAAATTTAACACCACACAGTTTCTTTTCATTGATAGATATACTGTCAAATCTTCAGAGCGATGTTGTTAAATACCACATTTACAGTGTGTCCCGCGGTCAAACGTGAAAATTTAAACTAAATGTTGATGCGTGTATCACCCGCTTTACCCTTTTATTTACGATAAGGGTAAATTATTATTTTAGGTTTTTGCGAAGTCAATTACATCGATGAAAAGGAACAATCTCTTATATTATCTTATATAAAATCGGTAATAACAGCTATAGAAGCAAAACATAAAAGAATTTCATACAAACCAAATACAGTGGAGTTCGGTTGTAACGAATTATCGCCTATAAGGAACAAGTTCCCAAAAATGCTATACAAATATTTCATAGAAATAGTTGCGGCTATAATGAACATCGGTTATAACACATTTTCGCTTATAACGATCTCTTAAGTACCCGAAAACGAAAAAGTTTTTGAAAATTAAAATTTATTGAAAATAAGTGAAATAAACCGCAAATGAGTAATAAATGTAATCTTTTAAATGTTGTTTATTGGAAGAAAAGAATATTTACTGCGGTTATAAAGAACATCATCCATCATGAACATAATTGCACGGGCTCGCGGAGTTCGTTATAACCGAACACCGTCACACTTAAATCTAGTCAAAGCGATGTCAAAAGTACGATAAGTGAGGATTTCTTAAATTAATTACGGAACTCTGGACTCAAGTATGAATTTGGAATTGATATTAAGAAAAACGAAAAACACAGAAAAACTAAATTTCGTCTTCAGTAAATAAATTCATTGAAACAGTAAGTATTTTGTGTGAATTTTGAATTTTGCAAAGAATTAATAGAAAAAAATAATTTTTTTTCTTGTGGTCTAAAGACTCAAACTAATAATTAACAGTGGCAATAAAAAAGTTTGACTGAGCTTTCGTGCATGATTTAAGAATTCCACAATGTCCCTCTAATGTGCATCAGAAAAATTCATGATATTGATGACCTGTCCCGAACAGGAATCGAACTCATGTTCTTAGTCGTAAATGGCTTTGTAGTCAACGTTCTAACTGCTTCAGCCATTATTACTCTTGCTCCAGCCTGTATATAATGTTATTTACACGTATGTACATATAATCAAATATAAATATAAAGAGTACACAAACAGCCATATTCTGTAAATTTAGCAACGTACTAAAATTTAAATTCGCCGCAATTGCATCGTTTCCTGTCATCTCCGAAATGTTCTAATTTTTGCATTCTTAGGTCAAATTAGCTACTTGTTTTCGTACAAGCGCTTCGCAAAACTTTTTTATTATAGTCTACGGTGTCAATAATGCTAGAAGTGTTGCTGAGTAAATGGACTACTTAGCATAGGTGCCAATGCTCATTAATAAAAAGTGATGTCATAAACAAAGCGAATTCGCCTTCATGTATATTTTGTTGCTGCTGAGAGGACAAAGAATTCACTATAAACTAATGGTATAGCCCCCGAAAAAAAAACATAGTCAGCTGTTCTATTAACACGACCAGGTAGAGTTAAATGGCCTTCGAGAGGATTACACAAATTATGGGAATGTATTATTTTTGTTTTTATTGTTTTTAAGCTATAAGCAAAGTTTAACCACTTTTATTTTCAACAATTTATTGTTTGTTGTTGGCTAGCTAAATAAATGTCGTTTTTATTTTCTTAACAGTAGCAAGACAAGACAGAATTTTCAAGACTAAAAATACACCAGGGAAAGAAGCGGTGTAAATGACACATGACAATGTTTACGAAACACAAAGCATTTGCAATAGTGTTGTCATCTCTTAAAAACATTTGCATGAATATACTAAGCAAAAATATGAATTTTTTGCAAAAGTTTTGAATAGAACTTGTAAAATAACTTTCAAAAGTTGGCATTTTTGAATATATTTCAAAAATTTTGCAAGGAAAAAGGTATAACTTTTAAAGAAAATTTATTTATATGAAATGTCAAAATTTGACACAATATATATATATATATATATATATATATATATATATATATATATATATATATATATATATATATATATATATATATATATATATATATATATATATATATATATATATATATATATATATATATATATATATATATATATATATATATATATACACATATATATTACTATGTTTATACGCACGTCTTATTTGCAAATAAAAAAGAAGAATGTTGCCGTATAACTTTTTTATTGTAACTTATTAACTCACTTTACAAGTCGTGAATAACGACACTATTTGCAAATAAAAAGTAAGACGTTGCCACTTCATGAACGTTTTTTGTGTTTTACTTACCAAACAATCATATTTTCGTCACATGGCATCACTAATAATAACATAAGTTCTGTATGCAATTTCCCGTATAAACAGTGAATTAGTTATTTGCAAATAGTTCTATTTGCAAATAAGACGTGCGTATAAACGTAGTATATGTCTCTTTCTAACAGCAGTTAACGACTGATAACGACTTACTCATAGCTACGGCGAAAAAAGTAAATTTTAGTTCAGCGATTAGAGTTGCAAAACAACAGTTTTAGCAAAATCGCTAAAATATTTTCCTTAAATTTCAACGATGGAAATTTAGCTGTAGGGAAATATGATAGTCTTCTCCAAAGAGGAAATGCTCCTTTTCGAGTAGTTGTTTTATAGAAGCTATCCTTTAAGAGTTTTAAGTATAATTTTTAACTATTTCTATTATAATTCTTGACATTTTATAGAAAATTGTATAAATAATTTGAATAGGAGATGAGTCAGCTGTTTTAATAAAATTACAAATTTCTGTTTCTTCAGAAAATGTTGGTTGTAAAGTATTTAAAGTATATTCATGTACATTGTATGTACAGCTGAAAAACGGATTGTTGTAAAAAGTTTTCGTAAACAAGGTAATACTTAAGACTTTATTGGTGTATCACTTAAAATGTCACATCATTTTCCTTCGGAATTCACTAGAATGGAAAATAAATAGAAAATCTTCTTGATCAATAAGCAGCAATTTTTATCCTTCAGGGGAGTTTTTGAACAAGTGGCTAATGCGATGAGGAGCTTCAAAAATCTGAACAAAAATGTTAGATAAAGTTACCCACTCGAATAATTCGACATGTTAATTTTTTAAGATCAAGAAACAAGGCGGAATATGTACTTATCGTGATATTTTCGAAAATTTTGTTCTACCCTTTACGAAATAGTACACGCCACTTAATTGGTTCTTTCTTTCTTTAGAGGTCCTATTCAGTTGCAAATCTAAAGCTGAAGAGAAACTTAGATTTAAGAACGTTCTGTAATAAAAATTAAGTTTGAAATTCTTCGTGATACAAATTTATCAATTACACATAAGAGAACGCGAACATATGTTAACTGGTAGTTGCAAAAAACCTACTGAGATCTTTGAAGCCAGTGCCAGGATGGCTGAAACTATGAATTAAATTTTGCATTTTGTTGTCAACTTTCTGGGCACCGACTTAAAAGATCTCATTTGGTGACGCTTATAATAATATTTATATTCAAATTTTTTAGAGATTAGTTTTGAAGCCGGCTGAATTTTATATGAAAAAGATTCGTTTTCAAACTTTTTGGAGACTATATTCGAAGCCAACAGGGGAGGTACCCTTCCTCTGTGTTCACAAATTGGCCAAAACACCTCTGGTGTGTACTAACTTGCATCACTCTCACTGTTATAAAGAGCCAGATATACGATAATTTGTATATGAGTTACTGCTCCTCTCGTTCTTATCTAGTTAAATTTTCTTGCGAACGCGTACTCAAGCAAAATAAAGGGTTATTGAGGAGTTACTCTTTCCCCTGGTCTTATCACATATTACTTGAAATATGACAATCTCTGAAGTATACCCCTTCATGTAAAAAATAATCGGTCCACAAATAATAAAGCAATTGCTGCACTTAAAAATAAACTTTGCTCTTAAGCTGTTTTTCATTACTTTCGATTGTTTCATAAAAATAAAATATCAACTGGGTTTCTTATACGAGGATAATTATCTAACAATATTTTGCAGGCAATAAATATGTCCGAAATCGAAAATAGAAAATTTTGACATTTGCCGTACAGGGTTATGAGTTCAAAACCGCAAGCGGTTTGCCGCTTGAAAGACCTTTGAATCATCAGTAATCTTTCACGAATTGTCTTCTATTTAATATCATTAAAGTGAGCTAAAAATATCTTCAACTGAGAAAAATTCCTTAAATGTGATGTTCGTCAAACCGGAGAACTGCTGTCTTATAATGAAAAGCTCAATAGTATAATTATGAAGACATTTCATGCGCATATTTTAAGACAACAGGCCAAGGTTATGTAATGTTTTAAAATTTATTGTTTTATTGTCTACGTCAAAGCTTTTTTTAAATTCTGACAAAATTATTATTTTACAAAAATACATGTGAACGAACCAGCAAAGCGTAAAATTTGAAGAAACGCCTTCGGTTGATACGTATCAATATAAAATTTGTATTAGAGATGGAATCATGATGACATTTTCACTTTAATCACGTGTACTCGCAAGCAAAAACAAGTTATTCATCCAAGCAACCTTTCTTTACTTTATTTACATCTTAAATGAAATGAACCACGTGAGACGCATGATTGAGGCCATTTTAAAGCTTTCAACAGGTGCCTCGAGATTTTGTTCCAATATATATATTGATAGTGATCCATTTTGTCGACTTAATCCAGAAAGTACCATGCAGTCACCATGTTCCACTAGAGGTAATTATATTTGTTGGATCATCTTTGCGAAAAGTTGCTATATTTACCGATGAATATAAGTATGACTTTTTCGGAAATAATCGATCCTAGCTCTTTGAAGAACCTCCAACAATGCGCTTGATCCAACAAATGTTATATCTATAGTGGGTTAGGTAGACTATGTTATGCCTTAAATATTAAGATGAATTTGTTCTTTAATTTTCTTCACCAATACCCCAAAATATACTGGAATTAATTTTATACATACCCACCTAATCCAACGTTGCAATATTTTAAATCTTTAAACGAATAAAAATTTAAAATTTATTATTCGAATAGAGAATTAAAATTTATTGTTGGCACTCATTTATAAACAGCGTCCTTATTAAGCCTGCTTAGTTCGTATCAGAAAATGGCAATGGGTGATCGCCTTGTCATCCCTGACACAATTTACAATGTACGAGTATATCCATACACTTTAAGCATCCTCATGAGCACTCATGACATTTTTGTGGGTGAAGTTTGAATTATAAAGTTGCATATAAATATTATTTCTGCTTTACCTCATGCATAAACTCATTTCGTATTATTTTATCAAGATTTAAGGCCTAGTTTCAAATATTAAGAAAATCATGCATCTTGTCATGAAAAAAAATGTCATCGCTAGAACCAGAGTCAATTTCAAATATGAAGAGTCATCTTTCTGTTTAAATAAGCGAATAGGAAAGTGTTATAATACGAAACATCACGAAAATTACTTCAAACAAATATTCGTTATCATCGTCATTGACTGTGTCAGCATAATTTCATGTTTTTCCAAAATACCGACTTTTTCATTTTCCAGAAATCGGGATTTTTTTGTTCTCAGGAAGGCTGAAATTTGACGAAAAAAAATTATATATTTTAAAAGAAAGTTGATATGTTTATGGTAATATTAAAAAATAAGATAATTGAGTAATAATTTTTGTAAAGAAAATTAATACATTTTTGCATAATAAATGTTTTGTTAGTTGTTGGTGGTCCAGTTGCCCCTTGTCGAAAGTGGTTGCGTCAGTTCCCACTTTAGGTGTGGTGGATACAAAACACCATCAATCATATATATATATATATATAAATTTAAATAGAAAACCGATTAATCCGACAGATAATTTCTATTTATGTTAGCCAAAATTTATAGAAATTAAAAAACATGGTCGGCTTCAATGGATGTAAGTCTAGTCATATAAATATGTTGCGAGAAGTAATGTTGCTCTTTTAGTATAAAAATCCCGGTATTTGGCAATTGTAAGTTATTTCCCAGCCATTATATCTCAACGTTTAATGAAAACGAAACCGTACTCCTGTCCCAATGTGCAGAAGACATACAATCATATTCTTCGTGATAATAAATAATTGGGAACAACATCTTCACAATGATATGAATCTTCAATAACAACGGCAGCTGGCAGCAACATAACTTCAACATAACTTCTGTTAGTAATTAAAAGTTCCAATAGTTTGTTTTTCCAACAAAATTCAGTAGTTGACTAAATTCTTACTTATATAAAAAAGAACTTTCTCTCTTGCGCAAAAGTACGGGAACATACAACCTGAACAAACTTGCAGGTTAATCAAAACAGCTGATCACAAAGGAACATAGAATTTAAATTAGCATACCGCCGTCATTCTTATACTGCTCTATTCTTTCACTAGTGGAAGCTACATCACTTGTAACAGGTCCATCTATTTTTAGTTTCAGTTTAATTTTTAAAAACACAGATATTAAAAAAATAACAATTTAATAATTGTTTCACGTAGTTTTTATTGCACTTTTAACTGCTTCTCTTCTTTGAAATGTTTTTATTAAAAACTTTATACTTTTTTGTTTACTTATGTTTTCTATGTTTCTTGTTTGCATTATATGAACTTGTCCCCGGGTTTTATTGTACACTCTTAGTCAAAGAACTGTCACTTTACTCTATCTTTTGCAAAATTATGTACAAACGAATACATTTTAGTAAAATCCAGTACAAATTTACACAAAATTTTTAAGTAAACAAACACTGTCATTTACTTCTTTTACATGTCACAACTTTGGAGAGATTAAAACAAATTGTCTATCTCGGAATCCTATTGAGTGTTTCTTCAAAAACCTTGAAGAATTTGAGAATTTCCGTACTTTTTACATTAAACACTTATGTATGTAATTCTTTATCTTGGGAATTATATCTATATATATAAAATAGGATGTGTGTATGTATGTATGTATGTATGTATGTATGTAACGTAATGGCTCCAAAACGGCTGGGCCGATTTTGACGAAATTTTCAGGGAACCTTCAGAATACCCGGCCGGGTGACACTGTGAAGTCTGATTTTTGATTTTCGGTCTGTGGGCGGAAGGGCGTGGCAAAATCCAATTTTCATATTGCACCACCAATGACATATACATATATTTATTTTTTGTGCTTTTTTAATTTTATTTTGCTTTTTTTTGGAAAGCCGTTGTCATGTTCTTCAAAACGAGATATCAAACTCTTAAATCGGTTATGTAGTTCCGAAGATATTTTGAGCTGACGGTGTCAGCTATTATGTACATAAAAATTACGTGTATGTTCGTGATCGCTAAACTAAAAAACTACTGGACCGATTTTGACCAAATTTTATATGCATACTCTATGGGCCGTGAGGAGTGTTTCTGTGTATTTTGAAGTTCGTCCAACAGATGGCGCAATATTTAGTTTTTTGTGTGTGTTTTTGCACCGTAACTCAAGGACTACTGCACCGATTTTGACCAAACTTTATATACATGTTCTATGGGACGTGAGGAGTGTTTCTGTATAGTTTGAAGTTCGTCCAACAGATGGCGCAATATTTAATTTTTTGTGCGTGTTTTTGCACCGTAACTCAAGGACTACTGCACCGATTTTGACCAAACTTTATATACATGTTCTATGGGACGTGAGGAGTGTTTCTGTGTAGTTTGAAGTTCGTCCGACAGATGGCCCAATATTTTGTTTTTTGTGTTTTGCCCAATAGAGATTAGCGCGATAAGCTTATGCTGCGTTTTGCTGAAGATGTTGGGTCCTTAATCAGCGTGTAGTGGGGTTAATTAGCCCGATACCAGTATTTTAACAATGATTGCTATGTCGATTTAGTGCAAATTTGAAGGCAATACAACGTTTGCCCGGGTCAGCTAGTATTTTTATATAAATGAACTGCATATTTTCAACTCACCCATACTGTTTCCATTTGATAATAAGTTCTTAACCAACAAAATAATTAGAATTGGTAGGATTCATAAAACATGCATGCATAGGCGTAGCTAGGTATGGGCCTAGAGGGCCGTGTCACCCTCCTATTTCTATAACAATTTTTTTTACATGCATACAATATAAAATTATTAAAAAATGCACAGGGTATTGTGGACGTATTGCTTTTTTCTATTCAAGAAAACACAGCCAATTTAGGAATAGAGATGTCTGTTCCAACGATAGTCTCTCGTCAAACGCACTGTTCAAATCCCCCATTTTCATCACCTGCTGAATACTGGAAGCGATCTATATACATTCCTTATATAGATTCTTTAATTTCATCACTGGACAGAAGATTTAATGAAGAGAATAGGCCATCGTTTGCAATTCATTGTTTGCACCCGTCAAACATGCTTTATTTGAAGCTGGAGGAGCTTAAAGATGCCACAAAAACGTTTGAGCATTTTTATGAGTTGGATGATTTGGAAAGAGAAATTGAGCTTTGGTATAATTCTTGGCAACAAAAAAATGGGTAAAGACGAATTAGCCCACTTAGAGCTGGCGAGTATTTTGAAAGACGCTGGATTATTTTATTCAAATATAAGGAAGGCGTTATTAATTTCATTGTCACAGCCGTGCACTACTGCAACTGTTGAGCGGTCATTTAGCACTATAAAGCGAGTAAAAACATAGTTGCGCTTCACAATGACTGAAGCTCGTTTAAACAGTAAAATAATATGCAATTTTACTTATTATCAAAAAATAAGTATATTGTATATTGCAGGACTATGTATGCCAAGCGTCCACAGAAGATTGGTAACAGAGAAGAAGGACGAATTTTTGGAAATAATTCCAGCAAAATTTTCAGAAGATCCACAAAGATTACTTCTCAAATAGATCGAAATTGTAATAATCATAAAAAATCATAATTATAAAAAATCATAATTTTCGTGGCACCACCCTGTTTCATATCCTGGCTACGCCCTTGCATGCATGTGCATATTGAAGAAAAACCTGCTTAATCTTTTTATCTCGAAAGAAATATATATGGCACTCTAATTTGAAGAGTGTATATGTATATACATACTTACATCCATACATACATACATATGGTACGTACATAAACACGAGTATATTCTGGTCATCACTGCAATTCAGTCTTTCAGTGTTTTTATCTAGGATGCAATAAAACTTTTTCTTTTCATTGTTTAATAATGAAAACACCTCAATTTAAAGCACTTTTATTGCATTAGAAATAAATTTGTTGTTCGTTCATACTCGTGCTATACAAGAGGCCTTCTTGTGCTGGAAAAACAAAAAACCAGCAAATACTTGTGTACAAAAGCACAAACTTGCATTAATGTTTAAATTCAATTGTCTCTGGTGCTTGTGCTGTAGGGTATGCGAAAACCGGAACTGCAAACCGGTTAAACGGTTGTTGATTTTCTGAAGATAAACTGGTTTCGAATAATTTACATTTTCGAATAATTCGGTATGCCGGGTCTTTAAGTTTTTTTTTTATTTTTTATGAGACACAAAAATACTTAAGACTGGTTGTCACAAATTTTTATTTCTCGATTTTTTATATCAAACACTTCCGGTTTGACTTTGTCATGGTTTGCTTAAGTACAAAGTGTATTTATGGAAGTGTATGGAAGTAAACAGCCAATCATTTATACTGTTTTGTCTTTATGTCAAACTGCGTTGTTTGACTCAATTTGTTTGATTCAAAAATTCATGTACTGAAAATGTCAATAGCTTGATTTTGGGCATACAACCAATAGAATACAAAACCACAAAAAAATATATAGAATCAAACTCGTCATTACATGCGAATTTTATACACCAGGTAAATGCAATAAGAGAACGTATAAATTAGAAAATTTATACAATTGTCTCTTAACAATTTGTCCAACATCAACCTTATGAGAGCGTGTTTATTCTACCTCAAGTTTTATTAAAAATAAGCAAACAATTTTGATATTTTGTTTCAATAAAAAAACCGGCTAACCGGTTTTTTGTGCAAAACCGTATTCGAAACCGGGTTTTTACTAAAAAGCATTTTTTCAACTTTTGGAGAAATTCGGCTTATCCATAGTCTATTATGCAGCGACACATCAAGAACAATTGCACAGAAACATGCACATGTATGTTTTTTATCCGAATAAAAATTATTCGATTGTTTACGGATTGCTTTTAAACTTTTTAAAATAAGAAAACATATCCTTTATAAAAAGTAAAAATTAATAAACTTCTTTAAATTTGTTAATTTCATTGCCTTAGAATGTTGCGTGCTAGTGGACTCATGTACCCAGTGAAAAAAGGTGGGATATATTCTCTAGGAATGACATCTTCATTAATCCCAAATGATCTGCTAGTACATTTTTTCGACTTCCTAGGATACAATTGACAAAATGTTGATTGCAAATGGCATTGAATTTTATAAATTATGACGGTGCCTTTATGTAAAAAATATTTATTTATTTCTTTAAATCTACTTAAAAACATTATTTTTCTTCAACCAATATTGATAAAATTACGTTCACATAAATTGTGACTACTGGTGAATTTGTGCGGTTTACAGATGACAAATAAAAAATCCTAATTTAACATAAAATTAGTTGCCATGCAAAAAAATCATAAAATTATTTCTCAACATAATGAAGATAACTTCTAAATCGGTGAATAGGAATCGAAAAAGGGAACACCGTGCAATGACAATCTTATGTTAAAATCAATTTCTAATCTCAACAAGGCCTTTTTTTGGTATGTATATATATTGTCGATTATTTTATTTTAAGCAACGAACGTTCAGATCCTCCATAATGCGTGTGATTTTTTTACATACGAGGGGTTTTATTTTGTTGCCTTTGAATTATATTTGTATTATATACCGAGATGGTCCTCTATAACTGAATCCCATGGCATATGGTGCCATCGAGATCGAGTTGTAAAGTAGAATTTAAAATCTAGGATCAGTGTTGAATTTTTCCCAATAAGGATATTAATTTGAAATGCTCTCAATTTCATTTATATCAAATTGTCTTCTACATGAGTTTCACAAGCAGGACATGTAGTATGTACATATTTTGTTCGCTAACTTCTATTCCTAAATTTATTTAACCACTTTTCCAACTGCGATATGTATTTTTGTACTTTGCGCGACGCTTCTAGAAGATTTTCGGGAACGCTTAGAAAAGCCATTGTGCCAGCGAATGCATATATGTATCATATAAAAGATAAGATCCAAAACGCTGCCTAGAAGAACTTCGGCTGCAATCGGTGGAGAAGTACTCCGTTAATTATCTTGCCAAACTATATGCAAATCTTGGGAAATAGAAGTGATCTGAAATGCATCCATTTTCATTTAGTATGCGGCTAGTTTTTTTGAAGAGCTCACACATGTTGGAAGGTAACAACGTTATAGGTTTGAAAAATTGTACATCATATGTTCTTCTCCGGCATTAGATATTATCATCAAAAAGTATTAAAATTTAAAAGAATAACTTTCTTTCTGAAGAGGCCACCTCCAAAATCATTTTCTTTATCGTTGAGTCAGCACCTAGTGCTTTCATCGAAGTTATGACATCGGCCGAATTTTAAATCTCCCGAAAATTAACAAAAATGCTACATTTCCAACATCTCCTTCGCTAAAATTTCGCAATGAGGACTTATTCATCACAAAGTCTATTAAATCCTTTAGTTGCTGGATATGGCAAATATAGGCCATGTTTTACATTCGTTTACACGTTTTTTAGCTGATGGAGTCTGTAACTTTGCCACTCTCTTTGATCTCTTCTTCTTCAGTCAAGTGACTTTGTATACCTACCGAATAAATATTATTATTTACTCGTCACGTCCCGATACGACCGTCATCAATGGTCGCAATGGGTTAATACAAGTTTCTGTGTGATGCATATTGCAATGGAAATGGGTGATTGATCTAAAGGTAATTCTAATGGGACTTTAAATTTAATCATTTCGCTGGCCATATTTCTTACTAGTTCGAAATTAATAATCAATGGTTTTCTTATCGATCTATTGGCCACCAGGTTGGCCGTCCGCTCGAAATTACATTTAAACACATTTGAAAAAAAATTATTAAACGAAACACAATTCTATGTTGCGACCCGTCGCTATCCTTAGAATGTATACTAAACAATAACTGGGCCTAGTGGCTTACAACAGCCACTGAATAAATCAATATAGTAATTTTTTCTTATTGAAAACTTGGGTAAGAATAAATCAATAAAATTACTGATGAGAATTTTCAATACAGATTTTCGTTCCTTGAAGATAATTTTAACTAAGATCACCTAATTAATAGTATTTGAGCCGATCTTTTATTAATTTTACCTCCAGCTCGGGAGTCATTGATATTACATAAATTATATCCATTGAGTTTAAAGAAGCTTCGATATGTCAGATGACAAATAAAAAAATCACAACTACACTTAAAGTTTTGAAAAAATAGTGCTTTCTTCGGATACGCAAAATCTTTTATAAATAATTTAATCAATTAAAGCAAAAAATGATTTTCAATGCTTTTCGAGATCTACTTTTTTGGAGTTGATTATTTCTATCATATTTTGGCACATAAGATTTAAGATTTTCTTCCGACTATATATAAATATAAGTTATATCTCCGGATTTTAAGTCATATTTTTTAATGGTTGTTTTTTATGAGCTTTCTGAATTATTCATCTATGCTGACATATTTCTGATGTAGACCCTTATTTAGTGCATTTCCATAAGTTTTATGTTTGTTAAAATTTTTCAGAATTATTTCAATTCTTATTACCCAATTCGACTTTTGCTTTAGTTATATTTAAGAGATTTGTTATGGTTTTGTTTGTTGGTTGGTTGGTTGGTATACATGAATCGAAAGATCCCGTTTTGGTAAACACCAATAATTGTCGAATTCAACCAATTAGTGTCAGGAACCAAAGCCAAGTCCCGCGATTTGCACCAGATCCACAAGAAATCTGATAAGATGACTTAGAAAGATCTCTGACAACTACTCCAGGTCATCCAACAAGTGCTTAATTATGTCTAGTAGCTAAACTTTAATAATTGACTTGTCAGTCAGTTGATGCTGACAGCTGTCACTTGATTATGCTTTCAGGCACCGGCAATACAATGGATATACAATCGAACTATGAAGTTTCATTAACACACCGGCTATTGGATCCATATTCAGGTGAATGTGTTATTTTCCATGTTCAAGAGGTTTCGCTCCACGAAATGATTACTTACGACGTATTTGTGAGAGTGCACACGTAATAAATTAGCTTACGATATCGAATCGGCTTGGGAATACGAGAAAGTGTTGTAGAAATTGCAGTATCCTTTTATTTAAATTCTAACCGTCCCTCCATCTACTTCTCCTAAACAACACAACGATGGCATTCATTTACTTTTTAATTAATAAAAGATATGATGCAATTCTGCTTGAATTTCAGTTTGTCATTAGAAGTTCATACATACATACATATGTACACATACATATATGTACAATGTTTGAAAGCACCAACATAAATAAACTTGGGAAAAAAGCTTAGACATCCTTTCGCGCACCGTTCTTCAATTAGGTTGGACTGAATTTTTAAATTATATTATCTAATACAAAGAGGCTGTAATTGTAAGTTTAATTAAAATATATTGTTCAATGCAACAATAAAAACAATACCACTATAATTTATATGATTCGTATCAGCGACGATAAATGAATGTAACATTTCCAGATTGGGTTACTGCTGCAAGTTTTGAAAGTCGTACATAAAGGCCGCGCACAATGACTTCTATTTATAGGAAACATAAGGAAAAATAAGAAAAAGGCGTATAAATACTAATCTCAGAATCCGGGTTATATTATTGCCTAATTTTATTTTGAAACTTATTTTGAGACCTACTTTTTGTTGGTTTAAAAAAAATCTTATTTGAAAAATAAATGCTAGAATGCTTTGTAATAGAAAATAGTTTGTCTTACAATTGTTGGTCCTCATTGCGACATTTTTATATTATTTTTTAATTTATAAATCTATAATTCATATTAAAAGAAAGTTTTTTTGTATTCAACCTTATAAAATGGGAAAAAAGAAAAGGTTCAAAATTGGATGTGCTCGAAAATTCGCTGACGTCAAAAAGGTATCAAATTGCGGATTTTATCTATGTATAGTAATCCTGTGTGCATTTTTTTAATTGCCTTATAATAGCACTTCTCACATACTCACAAAATATAGAATTATTATATTTTTCTATTCCAAAAAGTTTTCTATACAAAAAACAAACTAATTTTTATCACACAAGCCGGTAAAGGTAACAGAGTTGTAGGTACGATTATAAAATTTAGTTTCTATTTAATTAAAATTTAATTTGTTAAAATGGCTGATTTCTTGCACTTTTTAATTTAAAATACCTTTAAGTCATCATTAGACACTTGTTTCCTTTAAAATGGCTGGGAAACGGTCAACGTTTTGTTAAATCGGACCAAAAACTATCATACGATACGTTTGTCAAAAATTTTCTATCCGCTCTCTTTTTTAAATCGTTTGAATTCGAGTACGAGTAAAAATTATTCTGTTATTTCACTCAAAAATCTAAACATGAATTTGAAATTTCTCGTCCATTCGAATAACAAAAGTCATTAAGTAAACTCGGATAACTTGCAACACTAGTAAGTAAATGCATACAAAACAAAATCATTTAAAAAATATTTTGCGCTAAATCACTTCATTTGAAGATGTCTCCAAGTTCTTTTTTTTGTGGAGTAGAAATTTTAATGAATTTGTAAAAAAAAGTTATTAATGAAAAAAGTGAATGACTTTTTAGAGTGCCCTCGCATTTATCTATAAACTTTAGTGACAGCAGTGACGGTAAATGCATTAACAAATGCGCCTTTCTTGTAACCAGCACAAAAGCTTTTGAATTTCATTATCAGTATCTGCATTTACTTGGTCCAACTATAACATCAATTACTATATTGATTCAGGTCAATAAAAACAAGAACTCGTCTCCTCAAATGGCCAACAAAGAACTAGTGCAAAGCAAAAGAACAACACACTACTGTAGTTTTATCTCCTTGTACTGGCACAAGAAATATGTTGTATGTACGTATGTACGTATGTATGTCTGGACGAATGTATACAAATATTTGTTATTGTTACTCTTTGCAATACTTTCTTAATGTTTGTTCTTCTTTTTTTCCGCCTTTTTGCTTTTTAATGCAATATTGTTTCAATTACTAAATAGACAGGTGCATAACAGGTAAAAATGCACATCATATGAATGCGGTTTAATAATATTGCAAATCAATAATTTTAATTATACTTGCAACATAATTAAATAAAGCTGTGCACTATAAAAGCTTGAAATGCCTATTTTCAAAACGTGTCTTTCTTAAGGTGTTTCTCACGCTGCGTGTGTGAAGGTTTGTAGATTGAAAGGAAGTCAAAATATTTCAAGTGAAAGTTTTCTTTTTATTATTATATGCACCGTATGTACCATATTGGTGCGTGTGTGTATGTGTAATTGAAAGGAGTGTTCTACTTCCAGTCTTAAATAAAAATACGTAACCCAGAAATCGAGCAGAGATCTGATGTCTCTACTTGAAGGTTTTAATATGAAAAAAGTTAATAGTTGGGATGACCTCTTCTAATTTTTAAATTCTGTGTTCCAGCTTAATGCAATTGGAATTTTGCATTTATATGCATAGTGAAAAATAATCGTAGAGAAATTTATGTGTATGCAGCCAAATTCTTTAGTTGATAAATAACAAAGAAGGAAATAAGGAGCAGAAATGCGACATGTCCAAAAGTCATAAAAAAGGTTTCTGAACAATAATTTTTGTTCCTGTCTCCACTTGTCACCAACCTATACTTTCATAAGTTTGCAATGTTTATGGGAACCTTAAGGTTGGACATATATCAATACTAGTCTTTAAGTGTAATACTTCTTACACACATATCACTGCCACTAACTTAGTCCTTCTGCTGTCATATAAACGAACAGGCCCTCCTGTTTGATAGACAATTTCTGAGATGTGACCAAAAGTAGGATATGACAGCGAAAGGTGGGTTACTCAAAATGAGTCTCCTGTAAAAAAATAAAATCAATGTAATTTGTCGGTAATATTATGTTCAGATATGCGCCTTAATTGAGGCAATTAAATTTTAAATTGATATCGGCTTTGGTGTTCACACACCAATTTAGCTTACTCAATTAACTTTTGACAAGTGCAAATGTTTTAACTAAAAAATTTTTTCTCAATATTTTCAATAAGAAAAATTTATCTGGTTATATTGGCTATAGAATTTTTTCCTACAAAATATAAGTACTTCTAAATTTCTTTCATAGCAATAAATTTTATCATTGTACGAGTACAGAATGTTCTCTTCTCAATGAATAGACTCCACAAGGGTTGCATGGGTAAATTGAGTCAATTTATGATGGATTTAAATGCTAATTGCTCAATTTATTAATTGATTTACCGTAAAAAAAGCTTTAACGATAGTTAAAAAAACATAAATATTATCCTTTTGAATAATCATAATTTGGATTTTTATATTGCCAAAATGTTTATATGAAACACTCCTTAGACTCCTTAAACACTTTTTTGTTTTTGCTGAAAATATCCTTTCTATAGAAATAAGAATATTGTTCTTGCTCTGGATTTGAATCGACTAGATTTGAAATTGCAAATCGACCTTATAATGCAATTTATTAATTAATTATTTAGTTTTTTATTTTATAGACCTTAAAACGATATAATTAAAATTATTTTGCCGTGTATGACTTAAAAATAAGAAATTCCAATGAAGCCATCATTTATGTTTTAAAATCGCTTGATTTAAATCGGCTCAATTTGCAAAATAAGGCAGTATTTTTTTCTTAAAATGACTTTTTGCGAGAGGTTCCAATTTAAACAAGTTGTTTTTTAGTTGCCCAATTTTCTACATTGTTAAAATAATATTCTATATTGCAAAACCTGACCAATAAACTTATACGTTCTTTATTTTCCATGGAAAATGTGGGAAACAGGGAAATTCTACTTTAAGAGAGAGTACAGACCTTCTTGTACGGTAACTCGCTTCCTTTTGTGTTCGTAGTTTAACTGCCTGGCCCACGATGTCGAACGACATCGTTCGCTTGCATGAATACGTTTGAAACAGCAACAAATTTTAAAATGTTGTTTTTGGTTTGAATGTATTTAAGCACGCGAACGATGTCGTTCGACATCGTGGGCCAGGCAGTAAATGTGTTTGTGTCTTATATGTTCATTCAGAAAAGGGAACACAAACTTTCCTGTCTGAACAGGAAAGGGATTCAAAAAGATTTTATCAAAATCAAATTTTTTATGTATAAATTTGTAACAAAATGTTGAACTTGGCGTTAGTTAAAAGTAGTATTTTGTCGGATGGATAAACAGTTTTCCATTATTACAACTTTATTTTAACCCAAAAGTGGGCGACGAGTTAAAGGCAAGTGCATTCTAAATGTAACTTTTATCGCGAGGCTTACTTATTTGAAGTTGTCTCATTAACAATGTCTTCCCTAAGTGTCGACATGAAAATTTGTCAATTAAAATGACTTAAATTTTAACAAAGATGTGAACCAAAAGACATGAACCAAAAGTATATTTATTGCCACATTTTAAGAAAAATAATAATAACCAAATTTTGTTCAATGTCAGTTTAAGTAAAATGAATTTTTACTTTCCATGATGACATTAAAGCATATAAATTTTCCTATGAAATAAAAGCAACAAAACTAATGAATGAACAAGAATTTATAAGATTTTTTATTCGAATATAACACTTGAATATTGAGTTTTTTTTTGTTTTAATTGTACGTTCATCAGTAAAACATTTATTTTTTATATTTATATTTTTCTTTTTTATATTTATATTTTTTCTTTAGGATTTCTTACGAATTTTACTTTGTATTTTGATTAAGTTGTATAATTTAGTCATATTTTCTATTACATTAAAGCAGTAATAAACTCTCACAAGCTTTATTTAAAGGAGCAATTTGATTCCCTGTGTGTTATATAAACAAAGATATTTGAGATGAAAAATATTATTTTGAAAATATCAAAAAAAATACAATTTCATTTAACATTATTTAATGAAGATGTGTTAAGTTTCTTAGAATTAGACCGTTAGAGACTATGTATAATTGTTATTGAAGTCTTTCTGACTAATAAGCATCTATTATAAGTTTGTATTCAAAAATTTACACTAATGTACACTTTTAATTTTACTATTAGTAACGCCAAAAACCTTTATACGGTTAATTTGATAGTAGCAAGAGTAAATGGTAGACTGCGTTTACACTTAAGAGATTTTTCTTGCACATATCTGATATCAGTGTACGCATGAGAGAATAAATGCGTTTCAAGTACGTTTCTCTCCGTGTTATCTCCCTGAGACCAGTGTACACATGAGAGAATAAATTTGTTTCAAGTACGTTTCTCTCCGTGTTATCTCCCTGATACCAGTGTACACATGAGAGAATAAATGCGTTTCAAGTACGTTTCTCTCCGTGTTATCTCCCTGATACCAATGTACACATGAGAGAATAAATGCGTTTTAAGTACGTTTCTCTCCGTGTTATCTCCCTTGCATACCACAAACCAAGATAAATAAATCAAACTAAATTTCTGTTCTTAATTTTAATTTTATTTTTTATATTTCAAACTGAGTAAATATTATACTGGTCCACTATTAAAATAATTATATATTGTAAGCCATTTTCTTGAATAAAAATTAAGCCATATATGTATACTTAATATAAGAATAAAATATTCTGAAAAAAATATGTTTTGTGTTTTTAATGTACATAATTTTCCTATTTGTCATGAAATCTATGACATTTATTAAGAGATTCAGATTTAAAACGTATTAGTTGATTATTCATATCAAATTAGTTCCTATTACGAGCATGATAGAGGCCAATATGTGTGCGAATTTCATATGAGTTTCTCAAATTTTAATAATTTTAATGCGACACTGACACTTCTCGTTAAGTGATCATGATAGAATTAATTTGGAGAACATTTGCAGTTACAAGCCAAATCTATATATATATATATATATATATATATATATATATATATATATATATATATATATATATATATATATATATATATATATATATATAAATTAAGTATTGAATCTCAATAAATTATTTGTGTAAAAACTATGCATTTTTTATGAAACTTTATCTGATTGCCAGTATAAGTAAAATACTGTAAGAAATCGTAAGAACTTTCATGTGCTGCCAGTTTTGATATTCCGTTTGCTTCGTTGAATGCAACAGATTTCATGGAAAATGCTTAGTGTGAATTCAGCCAAAGAAAAACATTTTAATTTTAGTGTATTTTTTAACTGGCACTTTTTCTCGATCCAAGTGCTTTCGAACTTTAAAAGTTGTTGTCGCTGCCAGCAATATTGATTAATGCTTAAAATACGTTTCTCATTTCGATAGTATTTTATAAATTTTAAAACGATTTGGCCCACATTTTTTGAAATTATATATTTTGTTTATTTGATATTTCTCTTACTTCAGTGGCAATTTTTTTATTCAAATCTGTAGGCTATATATAGCCTGATTATCAGTATTGCAAACAGCGTTGCCGAATAATTTCATGATGTTTTAAATTTTCCACGAACAAAATTTTCTAGTTACTTTTCGGTACCTTTTGTTTTTAGGTACTAATACTTTATTAGAATATTTTATTTTTGTTTTTAAAAACAAAAGGTACCGAAAAGTAACTAGAAAATTTTCTTCGTGGAAAATTTAAAACATCATGAAAATATTCGGCAACGCTGTTTGCAATACTGATAATCATACTGATTTATATGAGCTGTTGCCCAGATTTCAAGCAGTTTTGCAAGTGCAGCAATAACAAAGTTCTGCTAGTGTGAGAAAAAAATCAGGAAGCTTGTAATATAGAAACGAAAATATCTTGTACAGATAGTCATGTACTACACATTCTATTGTTTCGTTTCCTCACCAGCAAACTCCATTAGTTTGATTTTCAATTCCCTTAATTTAAAAGAGAACTTTTTGCAAGAAAAAATTTTACCAGTATGTTTTGTTGTGGATTTGTAAAATGAAAGTTACGATACATTGCCTTTGCATTTTCGCAAGGCATTTGCACCAAACCTTGAGTTCCGCTACTATTTTGTGTTATACATATATATGTACATACATACATACGGCGAATACACACGATCACAGGAGGAGCGTTTTTGTCAACTGCTTTCGCATTAAGTTGTATACCTACTGTAAAATTGGGTAAAATTTAAAGATTATAAAACTTTATTATTGTATTTCAATGATCGTAAATTGTCAATTGCAATGAAAAAGTGACAATCAAAAATTGTGTCACTTAAGCATTTATTTTGTCTGTAAATGCATGATGTTTATACGGGCATATATTTTAATTCTATTATATATTTACAATAAAATTTGTTGATAATAAAGTTACAATTATATTGCTCTTATTTTTTTTAATCAGACGTTAAAAGCTTTTTTAGATAAGAAATTCTTTAAAAACAAACAGGTTTTTTATGGCTGATTCCGGTGATGGATCTACATATGTACATATGTGTGTACACACATATATTTTGAAATAAACTAGCGATTTTGTTGTTGAACGAAACATAAACAGCTTAACGAAAATTTTCTAAAAATTTTATGACCCGTAACCTATTTCTTTCATAATTTTTAAGAGAAAATTGCTACCACAAAATGTATGTACATACATACATATTTTTTTAAACTTACCAATTAGAAAAACATTAAAAATAATTTTTCTTTCTTTTAAATGAATTATACCTATGTTTTTATCTTATTCAAAGCAATCCATACATATTCTTATAAGCATATATAGTAGAACAAGTTGTTAAATACGACAATTTCTTAGCACATACATACATAC
Organism: Germaria angustata; assembly: GCA_963681545.1. Classification (NCBI taxonomy): domain Eukaryota; kingdom Metazoa; phylum Arthropoda; class Insecta; order Diptera; family Tachinidae; genus Germaria; species Germaria angustata. The sequence continues at coordinate 53,998,454 of OY812999.1, read as the reverse complement.
TTGTAAATACGTAAATATGTATATACATATTCATATACATACATACATACATCCATATATATATATATATATATATATATATATATATATATATATATATATATATATATATATATATATATATTGTTCTTTTGGCATTCCTCTGTCGCTGAAATCTCCAACAATAGGGTACAAGAGTTGTTGTTACTTTTCTGCAAATGCTTGGCAAGAAACGTAAATCACAATACAAAAATTTAAATTGTCTCGCTTGCACCAAGAGCGAAACGATGTCTTATATTTCTGACGTATAGTTTCATATTATTTATTTTTATTTTTATAGTTTTATTGTAAAATATCGTCAGCAGTCGGATCTATCTAATTGTATAAGAATAATGTGTATGCGTATGTATGTATGGGCCAACCTTGGCACATACATACATGAATACGCACATAAAGTGGCGGGTAAAACTGTTAGTAAGATGTTTGAAAACACAGCAAATATTTTCGTAGTTGCAAGTTAATTTAATTCAAATCGTAAAATGCGATTCCCTATCGATCTGGGGGTTGTGGGGACTTGTCTGATTTACTACAACAAGTGATCAGTAAATTAAATTAAAATATATGAATATAATTTCTAGAAATGAAATATTTTGCGATACCTAAACATTCAGCAGCGAAACTATTTTTGTGTTATTAAGGTTAATAGAAATTATTGAGGTTGCATAGTGTAATCGCAATTATACTAAAAAGTCTAAAAATTAAATTATATAAGAGCGAAAAATGTGCCTATCACAAAAGATACAACCAAAAAATTAACAATTATAGAAATTAAGAACGAAGGTGGATAAAGCAAATTTTTTAGCTGGTATTCCAGTAGTTGGTCGTTTATATCACGTACATAGGGAAGGAAATTGCTTGGATTACAATGTTTAAGGACGGGACTGATAACATTGCAATATCAAAGACTTTCATTGAGAGACTTTTTGTGAATTAATCCCTTCCGGCATACTTAAATTTTTTAAAACTAACAACAAGTACTAAAAGCGGGTGTCCTCAACCCATTTTACAATGTTGCGGGCTAGTGGTTTTGGATGGTACGGTTCGAACCAATGGAATATCTTTTTTACATACTAGGGAGCGTCTGTAATCGTACAAAGGAGTTTATTTTCTCGCCTTTGAATGTTTTCAATATTAGATGTCGAAACGGTCTTAAAATCGATTTTGTATGATAGAAGTTTGCATACTAGGCTTAGTGTGGAATTTCTTATTGATACGAAAGACGATTGGGTGCCCTTGCTTCCCTGCGCAATGTAAGTAATATTTGCAAACTTTTGTGTTCTCCATAATTTCAACCATTGCTCCAGCCTTTAACTTGCGGGATGAATTTTTTAGAAGTAAATTGACTCTTGCTCATGTTTCCAAATTGATCAAAACAGCGCTTTGAAATTCGCTTAAAAATGCTTTCACCTTATAAACGCATATAAACATTTTGTTAATATTCAGAAAATGAGAATTTTGCTCATCAGAGCAAGAGGTGCTCTCTCTTTGAATGAGATAAAAGGAGTGATATGCAGCCTAATTACGAGTGTCGTTGTCGTATTTCGACTTCGGCAGTTTTGTAATAGATTAAAGATAACATGTAATGTTCTTCTTTAATCTAGGACAAAAATGTCGAAGTCGAAATACACAACGACACTCGTAATTAGGCTGATGATGTCCATATGTCATGATAAAACAGTCTCTGTAGCTGTACTAAATAAAATATATATATATATATATATATATATATATATATATATATATATATATATATATATATATATATATATATATATATATATATATATGTATATATATATATATATATATATATATATATATATATATATATATATATATATATATGTATATATATATATATATATATATATATATATATATATATATATATATATATATATATATATATATATATACATCTTTTGGGAAATTAGATGATGCAAATGAATGCTGTTTCCGAAAAGTATATTTGTTATTAAGCGCCAAGCCGCTCTTATGTTATTATCATATCAAGTGCTATGAAATATACCATTTTGATATGACGGCAAAAAAGATAATGAAGCAAATAAATCATGCGAAATTCACAGGGCGACCCAAAGAGAGCCTTGTCTTTTATTTTTATTTATGTATTTAATTTAATATTATAATTTTTTTTTTTTTTTTTGAAAGGATTTAAAACAAAAAAAATTCATCAGAGTCAATTGGAAAGAGCTAAATTCTAATGCGAAATTAAAAATATATTTATAATATACTTGTATCCCCACAACTTGTTAAATGTTAAATTAAAATATAAATTTAACTTTCGCATTTTATACGCGTTGTCGCCCAGAATTCACTCAGGTAGTCTATTTTTATATTGTACATAATTTTAAACCATCATTTCGCAAATTATCGAACAAGAATAAACAGAAAAAATGTATAAAAGAAATTACTGTGAACGAACAATTAAGGGCAAAGTTCACTTAACACGTGTCCTCGAAACGAGCAAAATATAGCATTAAAATTTGGTGGGTTTGTGACTGCAACATTTGACCTGCTAAATGACCAAATATTTATATACTTGGTAAGACTTGCACTGTGAGATATGTAATCTAAGGTAATCATGTTGCGAAGGATGTTTATGGTTGTTCCATACAAAGAAACAGATAGAAAATTTTTTTTTTCATATTGTTTTTATTTGCAATCTATTTTTCAATAATAAGCAAATTAATTAAAAATAAATATTGACATGAGTCTTAACCTACATTAAGGTTAAAACATATTTCTATTAGTACTTCTTTAATCTAAGTACAATTATGTATAAGTATGCAATTGTTTGCATACAAATTTATTTTTATATTTACATATTTTGATAATAATATAATAATAATAGTAATAATAATGTAATATAATAATAATATAATATAATATAATAATAATAATAATAATAATAATAATTATAATTTTAATAATAATAATAATAATAATAATAATAATAATAATAATAATAATAATAATAATAATATAATAATATAATATAATAATATAGTATTTGTAATGACTATTTTAAATATTACATACTTATTTTCTAAAAGGAAGGTCAAGTACATGAACCCTTTTTAGCCTATATACTTCTTCGCTATCATCTAGTAAAATAATAGCAAGCGGGTTAGAATGATTACTAAGTCTTTCAAGGTACCTCGAGCTGTAAACGTTTATTTCATTTGTGATCTTTGATATATATAAATCTCTGTGAATCGTATCATTAGTTACAAACCATGGAGCATCTACTATCATTCTAAGAGTTTTTGATTGATATCGTTGAAGTATTTCTATATTGGAGATGCTAGCAGTGCCCCACAGTTGAATTCCGTATGTCCATATCGGTTTTAAAATAGTTTTAAGATAGAAAATTGACAGCAAATAATTTTTTAATTTAAGTTTTTTGAAGAAAGAAAAAATACGCAGCGGACAATTGCAGAGGAAGAAGAAGAGGTGAACCCAACCTTTTTTAGATTTTTCCAAAATATCGACTTAGTGCCTTACATGCCTGCTAGGAATGGATCTGCACTTCTCTTGCCAACAATGCATAAGAATTATGAAACCACATATGTGTTATAATAAAAATTAGAGCGGCGTCGAAATTAGGGATAAAATGTTGCAAGAATGATACATGACGCTGACCTCTTACCCCATTCCATAATTTTATTGACATAATATTTTCTGCATCATACAAAATATTCAGTAGTGGTCAGATAAAGGCTACCAATGAAAATTTCCGATGATTTTTTACGTTGTTTATTAACTAGTTTCTTGACAAAGCACAGTGCTCTTTTTCATAAACAAAAATCAACGGGAAAAATTCATCATACGTCAGAAATATATAAAAACAACAATTTTTTTCATTTTCGTTTTACCCTCAGAAGAGGGTCGCTACAATCGATTTGTTTTTATAATTTTCATATGGAAAGAATGTGATTTTTTGGCTTTGATAAAATATTTGTTGAAAGTCAAAATTTTAAGAATTTGACCCAATTCCATTTTCTTTTGGCAACTGAGTCTATGAATCCGTCATACTTTTTTTATATTCCAGATATATTGTTAAAAATCCCCAAATTGGGATTTTATAAGTATGACTATCCAAAATTTTTAAGTTTTATGGGGTATAGAAAAAAATTAATAGGTTAGGTTAGGTTAGTTTAGGTTGATTGGAGGGGTGTGATAGCCCATGTCATACGACACACACTTAAGCCAGTGAAGGCTTGTTGTGCGCTCCCTTTATTTATCAAACACAAACTGCTAGAGTACCTGGGACCTTCGCACTACGAGTCTAGTACACTACCTACTAGTCTACAAAGGTCAGTTTTAATATTAATTAATAACTATCAAAACGAGTCTCTTCAATATAATGCGAGTACGTAGCCCAGGACAATACTATTCAGGATCAAAATAACAACCCAGGACAATTTTACGGTAACATAAATTTTAATGGACAAAATTACCGCTTTTCTAATTGTATAATTAGACGATTCGTATAAATTGTTATAAAATTTTTACCTTTGAATGTTTTTATTGAATTTCTTCGCTGTATTAGTAAAATTTTTTGTTTTATTGATTATGAGTGAAATTATAAACCGACATATGAACAGCTAAACCCACAACAAACAATAAAGAATTTCAAAACTCTAATTGTGCAAATGATTTTCCCTCCGGGGGCACTGTTTATACATCTTGTCTTGGTGGCTTGGTGTTGTACTTCCTGGGGTATAGGGTTATCAAGTTTCCGAACGAAGGCCTTTTTGTTGATAATCCCTAAAAACTTGTATGTTGCTAATGTTGGAAGTCAATTGTATCCCACTTCTAATGGTCGTATCAAAATTAAACTTTACATTTGGATGAAATGCAAAATTTTGTTCGAGCACGTGGAACACGAAGACGAAATACGCGCTGCGTTAAAACAATAGAATAAATAGTTCTCTATATATTTACATCATAAATATCAAAGCACATTTGACGCCATCCACAAATGGCAGCTAATACAAATTATGTCATTACTTTTGCGCCATCTTGCATGTACTTTTAATATGATATGTACTATTGTTGGTAACTTGCACCCCCCGGGGGCACGGTTTATACATCTTGTCTTGATGGCTTGGTTTTTGATTCCTGGGGTATAGGGTTATCACGTTTCCGGACCTAGGCCTTTGTGCTGAAAACCCCTAAAAACTTGTATGTTGCTACCCAATCCCTGAATTAACAGGGTAATGGGCGCGCATGCAAATAAATTAAAGGTAAAAGTGGTTTCGCTCGCTCGTCCGGATGGGTAATATGGTCTTTCTAGACATTGACCTTTGGCCAGTTACCTATAGAACTTAATATGTTACTACCCAATCCCTGAAATAACAGGGTAACGGGCGTGCATATAAGTATTTAAGGTAGTAGCTTTGCCTATGCTTGTCTGGGTAGAGGTGCTACCAATACCTCAGGTTTGCACGGGACCTACAATCGGAGATATTTTTAATACAAGGCCGTCCACAGATCCTATCTGGTACCAGGGGAACCAGTAGCCCCTAGGACTTGTCCTAGACTGGTCATTGGTGAGATCCCTTCGGGTATCAAATGGTCGCTGTGGTTAAAACCCAAAGATACGCGGGAAAAGTTATGGGTCGGATGAGTGTGTCTGCAATATGGTGCTAGTGATCCTCTCTTAGGGCCATATATCTATTTGCTGTTGCTATTCGACAGGGCTACCCTGACGGTTGCAGTTGGTGAGTGGCCCATTTGATAGGGGGACTTCTTACTGCTGGGCCGTTGGGGTGGTAGGAGGTTAGATAGCTCCAGCACTTTAGCAAGGTGTCCGCACATGATTCTGCAGCCTGTACGGAATTTGCTACCGTGTCGTCCTTGTTTGGGGCACATATGATTCCGCACCCCAGATGTGCCTCGGAAAGGGGCGACGGGAATGGTGGTGAACGGCTTTATTCACCCAGTGCGAAGAGCACCGTCAGGTTGGGTCTAATAACAGGTGCTGACGTAAATCTTTGACGTATTTGTGCCCCAAATGATAAATTTCAATAATAAAATATTAGAACTTATTTATTGAAAGACTTTATTTCGATAAAAGATTTCTGAAATCAGAAAAATTCTAGTATAGACATCTAAACAAACAAAATTTCAACAACAGCAACAATTATTTAAACTTGATACAGCATAAATCTATGGAAACAAGAAGAGCTATTTCAGCATGTCAGAGTTTAACTTGCTTCCTTTGCTATTTTTTGAATACATGAAAATTTTATTCTCTACTTTTTAAGTGCTATACTTCATTACATTAAAAATATAATATTATCATTATTATTTTTTATTACTATGAAAACAAATCTCCAAAACATGTTCAGGAAACTCCACATATTTTGAATAAAATAGCCGTGTGCGTAGGAAAGCTATAAAAATCTAGTGAAAAAAGCATTCTAAAGAAGATAATAAAATCTACAACCTATGATCCGGAAGTAGTGAAAAGTCGAATATTTTCCACATAATTTAAGACAAGATGTTCTCTTTTTTGGGATCCTGTTCATTGGATCTGAATTCATGTTCGAGATATTCTTAAAAAAAGATTACTGCGAAGTACTTCAAGTGCTATTTATTCCATCCACAGCATCAACATTGTGTTGTATATGAAATTCATCCTTATTACAAATTCAATTTTTTTCCACATTTTTGTTGACTAGACTTGAGGTCAAGCTTAGGAATATTATTCCATCATCCATCTCAGTCACATGAGTGTCTAAAACAGTAATGCGACTAAATAAATATATACAGAGAGTAACTGTGAGAGCTCGAGTTTTGAGAGAAACACAGTTAGAAAGAGCTGCCAAAGAAGTAATGAGAATGTACAACAATATTAAAATTCAGCTCATTTCCAAATGATTTTCACATAGAATTTCCTTGTTTTTTATATACCTTAAATGAATGATGAGCTTTCTTCAGCATACAAGGAAGAGTAGATATTTTTTTCTTAAAAAAAATTAAAGTTTAATATACTTGGCAAATTCGTTTTTCAGATCAGTTGCAACATCTATTGTTTATTATTGGTTCACCCGAATCATGTTTGGAAAGCATTCAAACGGACAAAAACTATTTAAGAACTCTAAATGCAATATTCTGAATAATTTTTAATAAATATTGTCAAATTTTAATCCCTTAATCCTGCTTTGCAACGTCTGTTATCTGGAAATTTTCTCCACAAAAGTGTTATTTACGCATTTGACAGTTGGACATGATAGTGACAACATTTACTACCAAAAATAGAATTCTTGAAAGGATAAATATTCGCCACTATCCACAATTAAATTTTTTTTAAGTCAGGCTTATATTTCAGTTAATAATTTTAGAAAAATACTTTTTTCCTAGGAAGTGGAAAAATGCACAAATGCAGAAATATCCTCTGTTCTGCTAAATGTGTAAGCGAATTTTAGACAACCGGATTGATTGTCTGATTAAATTTTTTTTAAACGGAATATAAGAATAACTTTTTATATGTTCGTAAATCCAGAATTTACGTTAAGATGATAAAATCAATCCGCATCGTAGGAAATTGTTTTTACTATTATCTAAACAACGTAATCACTTTAACTTCATAAATTTGAATTTATACAACTTAAGGCTGGGGCACATAGAATCCGTCATCCGTCATCCTTCGACTTTTTCAACTGACGTTAACGCAATGACGGATGAGGTTGGCACAATGAGTACTTTGTTAACGTGTAGAAAATTAGTTGCTTTTTTTTACATGTTTGCAAGATTTCTTTTTATTAAAGAGTAAAAATTTTCTATGGATTTTGAAGAAATTACGGAGTTTATTTTAATTATAATTTTGCTTTATAAAGCTCAAGCTGTCTTGATATAATGGATAAAAGTCGAAGATTTTTGGTCAGACCCAAAAAATCAACTGTTAATTAAAAAAAAACATACCAAAAAATCAACTGATAGTTGTCAAAGTACTCAACGTACGCCAAAAGTTAAAAGTTGCCCAACTTTCATCCGTTGCGTTGAAGGAGACGTACTGTATGTAACCAAGCTCATAACAAAACCTGTATTTTAACTTAGCTGTCAGTTGAAAAAGTCGACGGATGACGGATTCTATGTGCCCCAGCCTTTATTCCAAAAACGTAAACAATAAACTGACATTATTGACATCGATCTCTGCTTGGATTATTAACGAAGATTAACTATATGAAACATTCTTAAGGTGACTTTGTACCTCATTGTGACATTGTATTTAGATCTCTCAAAAATCTGTCTATACAGGAAGAAAATCGTACAGTGTAAACACTAAGTGTATCACTAGAAGAATGAAAATGTTCATTTTCTAAATCATTTCATCACATCAGCTGTATTTTAAACGGTACATTGGCAGGATATTCTCTGTATACATGTTGGAGTTGGTGGCAAGTCTACACAATGATTACAAAAACAACACATACATATTCACCCTTATCGTGAATAACAAGTGAAATTTTTGTTCACGTGAAATTTTCATTTCCCTCGAAGGGAAAAATGGTATCGTGAATCTGCCGTGAAAAATTATTCCCGCTATCAGTTCACAGTGAATGTCAAAAAAGGAAGAAGTTGACAAAAATATAAAATTTCAGATAAAGAATATTAAAATTTTTAAAAAGCGGTTATAATGTTTAGAATTGGAGCACTATTATTACAACAAGAAGAGGAGAGTAAGAACCAGCGAATTGTTCGCCGACGGTTGCGGGACGCATCTAACCCACTGGAGTTATCAGACACATTGTAAGTAGCAAAATCATATAAAAATTTATTATAAATTATTTTGATGTATTTTTGTAGATTCATTCAACATTACAGGTTAAACACGCCAGCCTTTGTTTATGTTCTGGACTTGCTTAGTAATTCTTTGCCGTCCACAAAGAAATTATTCGGAGTAAGTCCCATCATAAAGCTCAGTGCCTGCTTACGGTTTTTTGCAGAAGGAGGTTATCAGAAAGGTGTCGCCCGTGATTATGAAATCGGAATGGCACAATCAACATTCTCCGAAATTCTGTCAACCGTATTGGATGCTCTGGAACAAAGTCTTTGTAGGCAGTGGATAACCTACCCTTCTGAAGCGGAGAATAAAATTACAGCGCAAGAATTTTATCGGAAGTTTGGAATACCTGGTGTGGTTGGATGTATTGACGGCACTCATATCAATATTATAGCGCCCAAACATAATAACCACTTATACTATAATAGAAAAGGAAACCACAGCCTAAATGTTACACTTGTAAGTTTTCTTTTTGTGAATAACAACATACATATCGCTCCTTTATTGCAACATAGTCATATCTCAAAAAAACTTGAGCGATATGTATATATTTGAACTATTTGTTATGAATATTATTTCTTTAAAGATATGTGATAGTAAAATGAGCATACGATATGTTGATGCCACACATCCTGGAGCCTGCCACGACTCCTTTGTTTGGAATAGCAGTTCCTACAGAAGTGCAATGGAACAAAATTATTTGCAAAGAGGAATGCGAGTATGGCTTTTGGGTGAGTACAAAATATAAAACGTATTTGCATATGTATATACTTATGTATGGTGTAACAAATTTTTATAGGTGATGGCGGATACCCTTTAGAACCTTGGCTGATAACACCATATAGAACGCCAATGCCTGGCTCGAATGAAGAAAAATTTAACGATGTGCATTCAAAGTGCAGAAATATAATAGAACGCACAAATGGGGTTTTGAAAGGTAGATGGAGGTGCTTGCTAGGGGCCAGGGAGCTCCACTATGAGCCAAAAAAAGCTGTTCAAATTATTAATGTATGCGTAGCTTTGCACAATATCTGCATTGCATATAAGTGTGAACATAACAGTGAAACAACTGATGTGGAACAAATTAATCTCCCGCATCTGGAAAGAGAACACACAATTGAACGCAACAGGCTTCTTGCTGCTGCTAATCGTATTCGCGATAATATAGCAAACTCAATGTAAATATTTTTTAATTATTTTATTAATATATAATGAGTTAATTCAACAGCAAAAAAAAAGTAAACAAAAACTTATTATAACATACATTTCATTTTTTAATAAAAACGTCTATTTATGAATTTAAAAATTAAAAAATTATCACATATTAATTCAGTGTTTTCTTAGGTAATTCAGTCTTTTATAGGTACTTTGTAGTAAGCTAAAATAAGTTTACTTGGAAGCGTTTTCTTTTAAGATTTGAAGTTTGATTTCCTCAATTTCTAAAAGTCTTTTGTTCTTTTCTATCTTGCTTTCTACTTCTTTTAAGCGTAACTCTTCACAAACTGCATGATGTCGCTCCAACATTTTTAATTCTTTAGACTTTAAGTCATTGCTTTTTTTCTAAGGAACGGTAAACTCTTCGCATGATTGTCTCCATTTCCTTATTGTGAACTTGACTAGAGTCAGCTATTTCAGCAATTTTTGTATAAATGCTTTCTTGCGTCTTTACCTCTTTCGCAATGAGATCTGCAGTACTCAATTTTTCTTGCGGTTCAGATCTTTTCCGTTTCAAGGAGTATGGTACTTTTTCTGCAGAATCTTCGGTTACGCTAGTATCTTGTCTGGATGGCGTCATCTGTTCTGCGGTGATGGACTCTTTACTTGCCATAACTTCATCATCGTGGACATTCCTTTCATGTAGTGGCTCATTTTGCTTTTCACTAGCACGAGAGCACTCTGGCAAACCAAATATTAAGGAGTTATCCAGACCCTCTACGGACTCCATCATTCCTACAAGTTCGTATATAAACTGCTCACTTGCTGAAAGGCATTTTGTTTGATTTGGGCCACCTCCAGTTGCTTTCATGTTCTTTAAGTTGGCTGCAGCTTTCGAGCGAACGTACCGCTTTTGATCTGTCCACACCTGAATTGTAAATGCAAAAAAAAAAGGAAAAAAATATACACAATTGGTACACAAAACAAAATACTACCTTCTTCCATTCAGTGACATTCTTCACAGGAGGACCAGCACTATTCAAATCTTCTGTTAAGCTTTTCCAAAAATCAGCCACCACCTCCTTTGAAAGCTTTACAAAGCCGCAGGCAACTGATCTGTTGCTTTGCATTTTATTTAGCAAAATATCAGTTTGTGCCTTGTTAACAGATCTTGCCCTTAAAATAAAATCTTTAGCTTTAATATTAAAATTGTAACAAAAAATACTTACATTTTTTGTTTTGTTCCCCACCAAAAACTAAGTGAACAAATTAAAGGGAAAAGTGAAAAAACTCGCGTGAAAAAAGGCATTCACGATAAGGGAAATTAAATGATAGCATGAAATCATTCACGTGGAATGTCTTCACGATTGCAAACTTAATGAAAAGTGAAAAATTTCGAGCGAAAAGATATTCACGATAAGGGTGATTTTATATTAGCTTCCCTAGATAGTACAAATCAAGAAAATTGCATGTTTTTTTTTTAAATTTTACACCATCTCACTTTTATCCTACTTCACACCAATAGCGTAAATTACAAAAGACTTGCAACAGACTTTTGTTATATTTTTCTTATACGACTACACGGAGAGAATTTCGCTTTATTTTGCTTCTAAAAAAATCTTATTACTTGTGGTATAATGTAAGGCCACCTTTAGTAATCTTGAAATAAAAGCAGAAATTATTTAATTTTAGGTTCTACTGCCCCGTTAAATCCGATAGAATAAAAATTTGTTCAGTTTTGTTCACTAGTGCATGTATATATATATATATATATATATATATATATATATATATATATATATATATATATATATATATATATATATATATATATATATATATATATATATATATATATATATATATATATATATATATATATATATGTATATATATATATATATATATATATATATATATATATATATATATATATATATATATATGTGTGTGTGTGTGTGTGTGTGTGTGTGTGTGTGTGTGTGTGTGCTTATACATACCACATGTATTGCACAAGAAGAAGTACAAATCGTACGGTTCGCTGTTAACAAAAGTATTATAGTTTAAATAAACACATCTATCTACTTATGTATTCCTAAATGCAAATGTACAATTTTTCGTTTATGTCGGATAAGAGAACATTTGAATAGATGCCAAATATTGTGTTACTTCTTATTCTTCTTATATTGTACAAATATTATGCACATACATTCATACATAAATGCATAAATACTTAAACATAAAGCACTATAGCATACATACCATACATATACTTATGTACATAAATATACATCGATCTTCAAATCACCTCATCCATATAAATTGTATATGTACATATAAACAATGGATGCCATAAAATTATATATTTTGTATGAATGTAGTATGCATTTTTATAAAAAAAATTTATATCAAGCAAAAAAAATTAATCAAGAAAGTGTGAATAAATTTTATGCAAAAATCACGTGCTTAACAATAATAGGCTGGCTATTCAACAAGTGTTCAATAAATTCAAAATCTAATCAAATTATATTTTCATGATCATCAGAATACTATAGTGTGACGTGGGCTGCTTATTGCTCGCCGGTCTAGACCAATAAAATCACAAATACATAGATAATCGTATGTTTGCGTATCATTAATAAGACAAGTCATCGAACGAATAAATTCAGATCAAATCATTCATGAACGTCGTGACAAGCATACCATCACGTTTGCCATCACGTTCATACATAAGTATGTACATATGTACACATCTATGGGCATATAAATAACTTTAAATACATATGTACGAGTATATGCAGTAGTAGATCAAGAAAATATGGCTGAACAAAACATTACGATTTATTTTTTTATGAAGTATGATTTGTTTTTTTTATTGAAGTAATTAAAAATAAATAAATAAAGATCTGCCAAATAAAGATCAACTACAGGCCTTTTGTATCAAACGGAAAAAAAATTTAACTAGAAGGCACAAAATATATCGGAGCAGCAGTTCACCAAGTGATTGTGCCCAGCGAATAAAATGATTCAAATTTTGAAACTAATTTTTTAATACACCTAAATTTATTATTATTATTATTTGTTTATTATTATTATTCTTTGTTTAATATATTTCCTAATGAAATTAATTTTTCTCACTCGTAAAAATGGCCCATGAAATTTTATATATTTTGTTCTAAGAGGATATTTATCCAAAGTCAAACGTTTGCAATCGTTCCAACTTTTTCTGCAACTTCTTGGCTCATAAGCAATTTGTCTTCTCAGTGGTATTAAACGGCCGACCTAGTCGTTGCGGATTGTAATTTAAACTTAATTTAGCAATGTCATTTGCCGGTTTTGTTAGCATATGGCGAAGGCATTATGTCCTGGAGAGGTTGTCAACTCGCTATTAGACATAGTCGCTGGCCAAAGATGTGAAAACTTAAAACTTGGTGAGTCATTATTAGAGAGGTTCCAACCTTCGCAACCATATAGTAAAGCTGATGTTTATGTTTTGATTAAATAAATGAAATTTTGTGCAAAGGGAAATATTCGACTATCGCCTATTTTTTGAGGGTGCCTAACGTATTTTGATAGCTGCCAAAGTATTTTCTCCTCCCAATTGAAAACTTTGAACAGGAGTGCTTAAAATCGTAGAATTTGTTTTGGCTTCGTTTACCAACAGGCCAGCGATCCTTGGGTGACAAGAGATTTTCTGTAAAACTCCTGTGAAAGAAACTGTACGATAATAAGCAGATGCTAGCGGCATAGTCTGGCTCAATGTGCTTATTTTGCAAATCAAGCATGATGCAATTTCATTACTTAAAGATGACTATGTCAAGAACTATTTACATAGACAGCAGCAGTGAAGGATACATCCTTGCAAACTCCAGTCGTCGTTTCAATTTTCCTACTGAGGCAATACTTGTACAGCATCTAGAGGTATGCGTGGAGGGAAACGGGAATTCTCCAAACAAAACAAGAGTAAACTCTCTAAGTTGAATGCACTTTACTATGGAAACAAAGTGTGTTTTGTAGGAAAATTCTGGAGGTATGGGAGGAAGGAAATGGGTGCCCTTAAACAAATTTATTTATTGAATCTCCTTGCATAACAAGACTTCGTTTTATAATTCTAATGCTGGTATGTTTAGTGACATTAATGTCCTTATCTTCAAGATCTTCTCATAATGTGTTGACATGTAATGAGACATGATCACGCCTCTTGAGATTATAAACATATCTTGTTGTATTATTGTGTACAACTTCAAATTTCGTGTTACTAACCATATCGAAAAAAGAAAACCACTCACAAACGTAAGCAAGACTTGGACCCGGAATTACTTTAGTAAGTAAGATTCTTACTCTCAATGGAGTGAAATATTGAAGGACTAAAAAATTGACTTTTCCATCATCCAGATCACCCCTAATATTTTCCGAAATATCTACTAAAGCAGTTACACAAGTGTGATTTGAACGGAAATGGAACGGAACTTGTTTGGTGATGCAAAATTTTCTCTAACACTTTCGAAAGGAAACTTAGTATTGGACGATATTCATTGTTTGATTGTGAAAACACATTTTTGTGATGATGATGTTAATATGTTCAGCTCAAACATATTAAGGTTTTTCCAAACTGATATACCTACATATTCTGTTGTGATATCCACTGCCGATATCTCATTAGTTAATACGACAAAGTATACACTTTATTTAAATGTTAAAATTATATTATAATTTGGGCTTAACAAACATAGTAGTGAAACAGACTAAAGTCTTAGGTGGCAATCGAACCCCAAATTTCCACATTGATAGGCTAGTACACTAACCACTAGTTTACCGAGCAATCCTACCCTAATTAATCATCCGATGTCTGGAGAACTAAAATAGTAAGACTGACTAAATATGATGTTGGTTAGTATGAGAGAAAATTGATGTAAAACCTTGGAACTATAGGAGCATGGACATGTACCTCGTGCAAGACAATTATTAATTATATGAGAATGAAAAGCACTCTATTTATTCCAATCCGTGTAGCCGCTTTAGCGTGATTGAGTAAAATTCATTCATACATACAAACTTTTACATTTAAAATATTAATTATACCTGTTTCACACATGTCAAGTTTTCTTGGTCAAGTTTTTATTCAGCTCGAAAAGAGAAAGGAAGGAGAATACATACTCTCCTATCGTACTGCCAGCTGAATTGAAGCTTGACGTGTGTGAAACAGGTATTAGTAATATAGTAGGATATATATTAGTTTTTTTTCAATTATTTAGAACAATATTTAAAATATTATAAAATGAAATATTGGAAATAAAATCGATTATTAAACTCCAAAACGTTTTAAATTTCTCTTTCTTTTGATTTCAGTTGTCGCCTCCTAATGACAAAGAAAAACCACAAGTTCCAAATACAGAGAAGAGAAAAGCCGACAATTCCGATCAATTGAAAGATTTAAAAAAGGTAAATGTTTTTAGTATTACTGGTCATATTAAACAAATAATTTTAATCAAAACTTTTTTTATGATTTGCTGCTATGTGCAGTTATACTCAAAATAATTTACTAATATAAAATTTTAAAGGAAGTAAATACATATTTATGTATTTACCATCCCTGCACAAAAATGCACCATCTCTGTAAGGTTAAAGTATACTCATGATTTTTTTATTTGGAAAAATTTTCTGTCATCCTACGTCAAATTTTATTTGTAAATTTAATGCGGAACAATTTTTGCTTGAATTGGTTTAATTTTAATTATCGTCCCGAACGAATTGAACTGTGATGCCAGATACATGAATTTTTTATGCAAAATTGAAATGAGCTGCCACATCATATTATATGTACATATGTACATATGTATAATAATATACAGAGTGTATTTGTAAATTTTTTATATTTATTTAACAAAATAGCTATTAGAACATGCACTCGACTTTCATGCACTTGTATATTTTTTATTTTATAAAAATTTAGTTAATTTAGAACACAGCAAATTGCAATCATATGCCACTGTGCTGCCTACTTGTAAAAGTAACACACATCATTTACAGAGTTGCTCCATATGGTAGCTTTGTTTCTCCAGAACATTTGTTCGATGTGGGTGCATCTTTTGTAAGCAAACTCTCAGTAAACTAAAATTGTCTCACAACAAAACTTTCGTTCAGAACGAATGGGTGAATTCACCTTAAGTAAACAAACCACACTGGAAGAAAAACACAACTCTATAGTCATGACGTTTTCATATACATATGAATAAATTATGGTCATGTGTAACGACAAAAGGCGTTAACTTGTTTTTGTCACCACATGAACTACTGATCTTTACTTTTCTTTATTTTCCAGTAAACTGAAAGATGAATAGATCTCCTTATTTATATTATATTATATTGATGTAATGCATTTTAATCGTAGGTTGAATTCATATGTAGACTAACGGACGAGAATCACGCTATCTGTAGCTAAAATTTGGAATTAACATTGTTACAATACAACAATTAAAGGTTCAATTAAACGTGACAGAACCATAACCATACAAAACAGCTGTTCGAATCAAACTTACGGACAACACACAATATCCATAACACCATAACCATAGAATTTGAATTTTGGTTTCTCGCCATAACCATAAACAGCTGCTTGCTGATTATACATACAAATGAAATGAAAAGAAAGAAATTAAAACATATAAGTGTATATATATACTTGTATATATATATATATATATATATATATATATATATATATATATATATATATATATATATATATACATATATATATATATTTATATATATATACATATATATATATATATATATATATATATATATATATATATATATATATATATATATATATATATATATAAGTCAGGCCGGAAGTATAGAAATGTTTCAACTTCAAAAAAAAGCTTTATCGAAATATTGTTGTAATTGTGATCACAATTCAGACTTTAAGAAAGTATCAGTTTTCTATATTCTCTGTATATACTTTAAACCTCGTTATATGTTAGAGATGCTTAATTTTATTAAATTTCCAAATAATAAGATAATAAACCGTAAAAGTTTTATAGCTAATGTTGCTCAAAACTATAGGCGTTTTATTTGTAAGTTAAATTGACCAATAGGTATGGAAATAGTTTTGTGTTTTTGTAATATAATTTTTATAAAACAAATATGCATTTCTTTAGAACTGAAAACATTTCTTGGATTTTTGTTTTTGTTTCTTTGAAAATGTTTACTTTCATTGGATTTGTTTAAATTTTTTCAATTTGCTTATGTATGTATGTATGTAAAAACAATTTTTTTTTCGAATTGTTATTGTCACATATATTAAAAAAATTTCCTGACGAAGACGCCCAAAAAGGCGGCGAAATATTGAAAAAAAATTGTGTTTTATAAAAAGACCTAAAGTTCGTTTATGAAATAAGATATTCTTAAAACAAAAAGGTCGAAAATATAGTCTTACTTAATAAAAAATTAAATTTTGTAAAACAAGGATGGTACCACGAATTTAAATTTAAACAACAGCTCTTCTTAATATGTCAGAAAAACTATCTTCCACCCATTTCGCTCATTCTGTGATACCTACATATACATATATATGTATGTGTGTAAGTTGATATTTTAGATATCTTTCGTCATGCAGCACATTTGCATTTTAAATTAAAGCTTGAAGTCAAGGCAAATTCACTGTGGTGATAATATTTTTTCGCTCGTGTGTCAAATTTATTTTTAATTGTGAAAAATTTTTAAATTATGTAAAAGTTGTTTGAATAAACTAAAAAAGTGGTGCATGAATTAATGTTTTAATTATTTATTAAAAAAGACCAATGAAATTGATTTCAATGAAAAAAAGCTGGCATAAGAGCAAACGAAACAACAAGATGTATGCTGTATTTGTTGTTGCATTATAGTCAATTCGCTCTGCTTTAAGATTTAGTTTGTTCTTTTTCACATGAAGGAAAATATCACTAAATTATACCATTGAATAAAATGTATAGTAAAATTCATAGGAAATACTAAAGAAATATATATGTAAATATAAAAATATTCTAGTATTGTAAGTATAATAGAAGCAA
The DNA here is from genome assembly GCA_963681545.1 of Germaria angustata. NCBI lineage: Eukaryota > Metazoa > Arthropoda > Insecta > Diptera > Tachinidae > Germaria > Germaria angustata. Next base: position 53,980,385 of record OY812999.1, on the reverse strand, counting down.
ATAGAAATGGCCTCGATATACAAATACATATTTTATTCGAAGAAAAATAGTATTGTCAGTGCATTTTAACTAGTTTGAAAACATTCAAATATTCACTGACGATTTGATTTAGCGCCCTATAAAATGTCGACATCGAATTATTTGAACAATTAGTTGGGGACAATATCCCAAAAGAATATATTTTTAATATTAAGTTCACAATTTTCAAAATCATTTATTTTACTCCTAAATAACAATTCTTTTAATATACATATTTTTAAATAAGTGTTTATTCATTAAATTAAGAACGAAATTGCAATATATAAATACTTTTTTACATATTGTACTTCTCTAATGAAATGGTAATCATTTTTCTTAAACATAAAATACAAAACGGTTTGTGCGATGGATGATATGAAGTTTTTCTAATAAATTTATTCGTCTTGTTAGTAATTTTTTTTTGGCGGCGCATTGTCAAACTCCGTACGAAATATGAGCAAAGAGTATTAAGGAAATAAACAAAATAAATGAAAATTTATTGATTTCGTAGGTGAACGTAGTCGTATACTAGTAAATATTTTAATTGAATTTTCAAGAACTTCCTTCGCCAGATTAGCGAATTTCGCATAAATTCTCAATTGCTAAATTTAACGAACCAACCACACAAGAAACATAATAAAATTACTTAAATGCATCTACTCTTATATATAATACTAGCTGACCCCGTCCGCGTTGCTGGCCCTAAGCAAACATTAGTGTTATATTACCACACGATTTAAATTGAGCTTTTAACGAAATTTACGGCCTTTAAATAAAAATCCATCGAATACCTATCAGAATACCTATTTTGGAGTCCATACGTTACATATATATATCCTGTTTTATATGTATAGATCTTTAACTTATTGTACAATGTTGCGCCTAGTAATCGCGGAATATCTTGTGTAATCGAATGATGTAAATATTTTGTAAATAAACCGAAAACTCGGATTTTTTAATGCAACATTTCGAAAGTTTTAAAATGTTGATATTGAATCATTATTAACATAGATTTTTTGTAAATATCTTCGGAACTACATAACCGATTTAAGAGTTTGATATCTCGTTTTGAAGAACATGACAACGGCTTTCAAAAAAAGTAAAATAAAATAAAAAAAGTACAAAAAATAAATATATGTATATGTCATTGGTGGTGCAAAATGAAAATTGGATTTTGACACGCCCTTCCGCCCACAGACCGAAATCCAAAATCAGACTTCACAGTGTCACCCGCCCGAGTATCCTGAAAATTTCGTCAAAATCGGCCCAGCCGTTTTGGAGCCATTACGTTACATACATACATACATACCTACATACATACACACATCTTATTTTATATATATAGAGATAGATAGATAGATTATGAATTTTTCTTCTACATATAAAAATTTCAAAGGATGATACCAGCCCATTCATTTGGTTTTGTAAATGCGGCTGACAAAAATCAACCGATCCAGTCACTTCATCGACGACGGCTTAATGAAAAAAAAAATGAAAATAAAAGTCAGGAGCCACTATTAGCCATAAGAATTGGACTTTTTGTTGAAATCTTATAAAAGTATTGCAAAAAATTAATTAACGACATTTAGATTACATCGCCAAACTAATAATTTATTTTTTTGGTGTAGAGTTAATGTTTTATTTAATATTTCGTCCAGGGCATAGAATTATTAGATATTTATCATGATAAATATAAAACTTGACATGAACAAATATTAACTTATTGTTTAATTACTCCGTTAATTTTGGATAAGAAATAATTTATTTGTTGTGTCTTAAGCTAATCTTTGTCAACACATCAGTAGACCTTCAACTATCTTGATTAAAAGTGTTCGTATGCTAATATAAAAGCTCTGAAATAAAAAGAAATTATAAATATATATCATAAATTTATTTAGTATTTATTAAAAACATATTTTATCTGTTGTGTACCAGACTAGGCCATCGAGTTTCATATATGATGATTTGCCATTAGGGTCAACAAAATGCAACATATAGATAATTTTTTTTAAAATAGAACGTTTACATATGAAAAATTTATGAAATTTATCTTCATGTACATAAATTTATCGGGTCTAAACATTATTTGAGATAATCTCGCATTTAACTGTAAAAATTTCGTTATTTATTGTGAACGCTTTGCAAACGGGCTGAAGTCTACTGATGAGTTCTTTAGCATCCACGAGTTGTCGGGCATAAAGACAGCTAAAACTACAACAAATAACGATTTGTTGTGATTTCAATTATTTTCGTATAGTACAAGTGTATTTTTGTATTAAAAGTTTTTAACAACATTCACTTTCGTTTACAGGCAAAACTAGAGACGAAGGCTCTGAAGGCTAAAAGGCCAGGTTTCACTGATGAACGATACCACGAAACGTCTTATTACATTGAAAATGGTGAGAAATTTAACGAATTTTCTTAAAATATAATAATTTTGAAAACAAAAGTAAAATTAAAAATATATACATTCCCCTCGCATGATGAATGATGCATGCAAAATAATATTTCTCTATAACTTATTACCACATAGATTTATATATAGCGGCGTTAGATTTGTTGTTTTTTTTTCTTGTTTTATAGCTTTTTTATAGCAATTTACTCGAATGTACAAACATCGCTTTACATGCATAGATACAAGCATTAACTTCTTCGGATATTTCAGGAGTTATTTCATGAATATAATCGGATAGTAAAAATGGAAATTAGCGATAACCGAATCAGAAAATGTTTAAGTTTTGAACAAATAGAGTCTAGAGCGTAAGGAATTTGGTTGTTGCAATAGGCGAGGAGATGCGCTAATTGAGCGTTGCACAAGGCTAGTGTGTACTGTATAGTCTTATAGTCTAGCGTGTTGTTAGGAAAATTTATTTTGTACAGACTTACTAAGATTTTCTAACGATCACTTTTGTAATAGCATTGGCTAAGATTTAATGTTTTTCTGGACTTCGATGAACAGCAAAAGCTAATGCTAGCCAATCATTTCGATTGGATAACGTCTTTACTGGAAAGTATTTTTTCATGTTCTTTTATAAATATAATTCTATTCGAACACTATTATTCAAAATAAAAAAATGGTTAAATACAACCTTCTTATTATTTACAAGAAGAAGCCGATAGTACAGCGCTCATAGTGAATTTTCTTTTATAATGAACAACTTCTTTGGTCCCAATAGTCTTATCCAATTTTTTTATAGAATTTTACAGAATTACAGTCTATTGGTCCACAATAGAAGAGTCCTTGTTAATTTTTACTTTTCTAACGGATAAAGCGAAATCTTCTAACGGATAAAGCAAAATCTCTTAACATTAAATTAATTATTTCACAAAGGGATAAAGGCATAAGTGAAATTTAGAATATTGTTTTATAAACACAGCGAAAAAAAACTAATGCTACGTACTTATTTAAATTTGAATTTAATTTATACGTAAATATTCGTAATACGTCTAGTGGTTTAACAGAAGTTTATATATCTGGCTCAAGTTCGATTACTGAATTTGTCACCATTTGTTCGTAGTCAAACTCGACTTAGACAAATAAATTTCAGTTAAACCAATATAGTTCGAAAAATGACGTAAACATTGAATTGCCATAAGCGATGGCACGCGCCATACAAGTTTACTATGTCAAACTTAGTTGAACACTGAAATAAAGTCAACAAAGAGAAAATTATTATAAATAACAACAAAAACAAAACAAGCTTAATGCCGGTTACACGCGAGGGAACTTTAGTAGAAACATGTGTGACATGTGATTAGCGAAATTAAACAAACATAATTGGAAGAATTTTTTTATACCTTTAATTTTTATGTTCCATAATTCCCAAAAATTTTGTAGTCATTTATGAAATAGACGTAATTTTCGTTTCAATTTTTATTTTTTCTACTCCGGGAATTGCAAAAAGACCTCACAGCATGACTGATCCCAACGAAATAAAACAACAAGAACTGTATTCAATATTGGCTTCCAGTACGTCAACCGTTGCGGACTTGTCCCTATAGATATGAGCCTTAACATAGCTCTACAAAAGTGATCTAAATGTGGCGTTAAATCGCACGATATAAGCGGCCAACTAAACGGCGCCAAACGTCAAATGAACTGTTCACCGAACTCGCCTCTCAATTGGGCCATTGCTTCGCGTACTATGTGGCATGTGGCACTGTCTTATTGTCGCCAGTTACGGTAACGTTCCTGTCTTCGTCGTCTTTGAAAAAGTACGGTCCAATGATGCCACCGTCTCATAATCCAAACCAAACAGGGCATTTTGGCAATTCACGTATCCATGCAACCAGAAATGAGCTTCGTCGCTGAACACAATCTTCCGATAAAAAAAAATACGATGCACTTTCTTAACCGAGTGGATTCATGGTTAAATTATAGACCAAACTAAACATGTTTAACAGTAAGATGTTACAAAAAAAAACAGCAGAGCTGCCAACAACAGTGTTGCTAATAAATTACCCTTTATAATAAAATTATTATAAATGATGTTTTGATAAAAATAAAACCTATTTTATCAACATTTTTGTGTGCCATTTCATTTGGTTTAGTACTATTTTTGCCAAAATTCTGCATAGTTTTTAGTTGCACTGTTAAATAGGAAATGGCATTGCTGCAACAGCAAAAATTGTTTCGCTACTTGATCCAATGTAGAAAAAACGAGAAGCCTCATAAATGGTTCCATGTAATAGTCATTCTTAAATAGACATTTAATGTTCCACGACAATTGCTCCTACTTATGCGATTACATTCATGGAGTAAACTTTACACGCGTGTTTCGTTTTACTTTTCTTGCCGTTCGTTATACCGGATTTTCGGTTAAGTGAGATTCGTTATAGCGAGCCTTGCTTGTATTTAAAATTCTACTGAATAAATTTAACTTATTATTCGGAAAACATTATTTGAATTAAAAGGGTTATTGGAAAAAAGCAATAATGATTTTTTGTTGTTTATAATTAGATTTTTTTCTAAAATTAGTCTTTGAACGATTGTGACATTAGAATACATCCTTCTGTGAATTATTTTCAGTACATGTGTTTATGTTCATAAATTGTCTTATTTAAGTAGAAAATATTTTTTAATTTAAGGTTTGCGAAAGGTCTACCCATATTATTTCACGTTTACAACATTTACCAAAGGACGTTGGGTTGGTGAAAAAATTCTGGATGTCTTTGCTCGAGAATTCAGGGCACATCCGGCTGAAGAATACGAACGCTGCATCAAATCGGGAACGTTAACAGTCAATTATGAAAAAGTGCCTGTCGATTACAGACTTAAACACAACGATTTGCTTGCAAATATCGTTCATAGGTATGTATTAATTCAAATGAATATTTAAATATTAATTCATTTACGCACGTTATTTCTAAGCGCATTAAAATAATATTTTAAACTGAAATCACCCACTTCATTTGCAAAAAAGAAATCCTATTTCCAAAATATGTCATGAACTTTCTAAGGTGAGAAATTCGATCATTAAAAAAATGTAGCGATAATCACTATTCTCTCATACTTTACTCTTGTATCGCATGTTCCTGTACTAACGGGTGAAATTGTATCAGAAGTGCGAAAAAGCGAAAACGATCTGATTGGAAAATATGTATGAATATCGATGGGAAAGTATGTATCAATTTCTGTTTTTAAGAATATAGATACAGTTGAATTGGGTTAAGCGAAAATGGAATTTCATATTTTTTTACATAATTTATCGGGAGAATATTTCGAACAATTTTTAAAATATTGTAAGCGTGAATTTTATTTTCTGGAAACCTCGCACGTCACTGTTGGGAAGAAAATGCATCCACAGAGAGTGAGAGTTTGTTGTAGCTTTGGGAGTGTTGATAGCATTGGCCAATGTTCTTGAAAACACTGCAAACGAAACTTCCGTCAACGGCGAGCACTACAGTGCCATTGAATTATTGGTGTTAACTCTATCACTTTTATCGTAGACCTTTTGGGAGATCTACTCTACTACTACAACTCTACTACTTTCCGAAAAACATTTAAAACTTTTTTATATTTTTAAGTAATCCGAAATGCAGCAATCCTTCATATCTCATCTAAAGAAAACTTTCAGAAGTTAATTTGTTAAAAACGACTAGTGGGAACAAATTTTCTATTGATACTTTGGAAAGAGTGATAGACACTACCATTTCAAATTATATAATAATTCTATAATTCTAATATTGGCAGAAATATTCATTAAAATATACGTTTGAAAATTGCCTTAAAATTATGAATTTTTTTGTAAAATTATACCAAATTCGCTGATATTTGTGCGAATGGATTCGTTGATAATTCGATAATAACTTATTAGCTTTATAAATTATGATGTATTTTAATGAAACAGTTTTAAAATTGCATTCAAAAACTTATAATTTTTTACAATATTGTACTCTTATAATTAGTGTTGAATTTTTTCAAATTTTGGCTTTTTGAGAAAATGGGTGATAATATATATTATAATTAGTAGAAGGCTAATGTTTACATATACTACTACAAAAAAAGTTCTGAACCGAAATTTAATTTATTTTTATTATGAAAAAAAGCTAAAGGTTCTCCTATTAAGTGTTCGTATGTTAAAATTTAAATAAAACAATATAAGGTGTCATTGAATTTTTTTATTCATTTGGTGGGACTATCGATGTCATTATGTAACGTAACGTAAAATTTTCCATGAATCGTGTGGCAGGTAGTGTTGTCCAATCAAAGCACATGACGTTGGTGTTCATATCATATCATTGGCCTATATCGCTCGCCGTTGTCGTTGATGGACCGATGACGCCACCAATCCAAACCAAACTGTCTTTTACGAGATGCATTGAACGCTCTTGGATCTCTCGTCCTAAATTCGTCCTAAATTTTAGAATTTCTCAACCATTTAAAACACAACTTTTTGTGCTTTAAATGACATTCTCATAGAGAAGTCTAAAAAAAATGCTACTCTAATATAACATGTTATATTAATATAAATCTTTTTACTTATATTACAGATAAAAATTATTGAAACACTTTTAATACTAATGTTAATTTATAATATTATTTTATAATATGATATATTATATAATGATATTGAGTTATTTTTATTAATTTTTTTTTAATAGTTAGTTTTCTTCAAAGTAGTCATTAACATTTTGAGCGATTTGTAATAGACTTAACATATCGGTGCTATAATTATATTCTTCCAAATCCTTGCGAGATCTTACATGTCTCCGCGATGAAATCAGTGCGTCTGAAGAGGCCGCCAACATATTAAAAAGATCCTCATTCTGTCTAATCCGTGAAATTTTGCACGTATTCGCATATCTAAAGTGCTTGTAATCTTTGTATTTGCATTCCTGGGCTTCTTCTGATAAATCCCCAATTGATAAGCATTGATATTCAATTAAATTTTGGCCATGAGCCAAAATCTTATGGACTGTAGGAGTAAGTCTCTTCTCAGGGTACTTTTGAGCCAAAAGCTGGACAGTTTTTGATGCATAATCCTCAAACTTTGGGCCATTTACTAGAAGTTTATAACTGCCAACCTTTTTATAATATGGTTGTCGACACGAGTAATTTGGGATGTTACCTCATCACTCGTTTATAGTTTAACAGTCTTCCTTTTCTGCTGTCCAAAGATGTATGTGGTTCTTCGATGTTTTCAAAAGTTGTTACTCCATTTAGCCAGCCTGAGTACTTTTCCATAAAGGTTTTTGTGGTACGGTTTGAGGCAAGCCATTTTCTACGAATATCCAAGAAAACGAAGTGAATTTTGTTTTTAACATCCTTTTCGTGGTATCCTGGTAAACCGTACCACAATAGCCAAATTAAATACGATTTCATTATGTGATTTTCTAAATAACTCGAACAGTTCCGAATTTTGAAATGACATTATGAGTTCTGGTACTGATCACTACTTTTGCAAAGTAAAACCTTAACTGATTGCATTACACAATTGCAGATTAATTTATACCCAAAAATAAAAAGGTTCAAACTACATGATTTGCGAAACATAAATCTAGGCCTCAATTAACTGGATTATATACAACTGCAGTTTTTATTTTACTTAGTACAAAAAACCAAGTTTTATAACTATCTGCCTATTTTCATAATGTGTTCTTAAATTTAAATAAATAAACAAATTGTAATAATTATGCCTACCTGATTGACACAGCAAAATATTGTTTATCATTTATATGGGATTCATACTATGACTTTTTATGGTGACTTTTCAAGACTTTATTGACGAATGGTGTACAAAGGCTATCAACTTAAAAGAGAATTAAAGAAAAATGTAAGGAAAAAGTCACTGAGAACATTTCGTATTAACGAAAAGCAATAAATATTAGTAACAAGTGATGCAGTGAAAATAATTGTATAGAGAGAATAATTTCTTTTCATCTTTGTTACATATATATAATAAAATAATTTTTTATCTTTTAGTAATAAAATACATTTTATAACATAAAGAACAAGTAATTTTTCTCTTATTTTTGTAAAAAAAAGAAAACTAAGATTTGATCTTTCTATACGATTATATATATATATATTTCAATGAAATAAGACTACGTACATATTTTTAAGTAGGCACATATGCATACATTAACAAAAATATGTCATTCAGTTCCACTTATATTTACATTTTTGTGCTGTAAGATAACATAAAATATAAAAAATATTAAAATTTTGGTAGCTTTTTTCCTTATTTGGCAATTTTTTTTAATTTTGGTTGCAAAAATATCTTGGATGTGGCAACGCTGGCTAAAAGATTGTAACATCTTTTTTCCAATTTCAAGAAAACCTGTCATTTTTTGTGGACCAATTTAGCTAAATTATTTAAAGTACTGTGTAGTAAATATGCTAAGAAAATATGGGCATGACCATTTTTGCCCATTTTTAGATATTCTCTATTTTATTTGTAAAAACTACCTAAATATGGGGTGTCTGAAAAACGGCAACTGCCGAAAAAGTAGGGTATCTGGTGGACATTTTCTTACTTTTTTAATAAACAATAAATATACCTTTAAAACAATACCAAAAAAGTAGTGATCACATGGCAATATTTCTGACACTTCAATTCTAAAATGTCTTTTTTTTCCTCAAAATCACCTTTTTTTGGACTTTCTAAAAAACTGTCGACTTTAAGCAGCTCCACCAGCTATAATTCTTATCCAATTAAGAAAAACGTTTTTGAATTATGATCAGTAAAATGGTCTTTATACGATGTGTTCATTCATTTTACAAAATTTTGTCATCAGATTTTGTATTTTTGCCACGGTTTTTGGGAAAAGGCGCCACAGTGCGGCTGTTATAACATAATGCAAAATGTCTTCCTTTATAGGGAAATTAATACAAATAGCTTAATATTTAATAAAAAAGACATGGTTTTGAAAAATTGTATCTACATTTACATTATAAATGCAATTTTATGGTTGCTTTACAACCCTGCCGTTTTTTGTCACATCAATTATTATCATTGGTAACTTGTAATTCTGTAATGATTTGATAATATTTCTGTAACTCAGAAACTT